>OY755238.1:20619891-20779269 GCA_963576725.1 Azorinus chamasolen
GTATCAAAGAAATCATCACTCTTGATGAGAAGTCATCTATTTTTTCTCAGAATATTAACACGCTTTTACAACGAGTCGCCAAAGTGACAACCAACCTCTCTAGGACACAGGTTGACTCTGAGGTTCGAAATAGAAATAAGCTCTAATACAAGTCGAAACACTATATAGCTGGTCTTTAAGGCATTGTCTCGGTCTGATAGCATGAACGGATATTGTGTATGCACATTTTCTTCATTTAATATTTTCGAATAAATCTCTACAAGCTTGATATTGATATAGGCAAAATTAAGTAATTTCCGTTTGTAAGTCTTTTCTTTCATTTTTTTTTTTGGGGGGGGGGGGTTCAGAAAAACTATAGTATGTTTTAGATACGTATGACATGTGATTAAAAAAAATAATGTATTTGTGATGGAGTTGTTGTTGAGACAGCATGAAATGGGCACATATGATTTCAAACAATGTAAGTATTTCACTTGGATGTGCTCTTAGTGATTTTACCTCAGATTATTGGTATACAATTTGGGCGTGTAGAGTGATTTACCTCCAAATGTTTGTACACTTATCAGTTATTTTCTAAATGTTACACCAAACACATATATCCTGAGATTCACCTAATCACAACAATAGGTGTTGTTGAACATGTACATTATCAGTTCTCGAAAAGGAAGTCAGAGACCAAGGTCATACGAGTGCTAGAAAGAATTTAATATGCGACACACCTCAATCTTGAGTTGAGTCAACATATATTCTGAAAATGGGTGATCCTATGTGGTTTGGTAACAGATATCATTGGCGTAACAATATCGTTCGAAGGAACACATGTATCACCTGCTTGCAGCTGAGGCAAAAACTGTAAATCCACCGGACTCCAAACATCAGAACAAGGTGAATAACTAAAAAGTATTGCATGTATAGTGACAAACCTTGGTTACTTCAATGGTCCTCAATGAGAGAGAGGAAGACATATGTGAAATTTGAAAGCACTATGTTTAGTTTAGAAATGATGACAAAGAAAGACATGGTGACGGACAGTGAAAATCAGAACAAAGTGGACTAACTGAAAAAGTACTGATGTAGAGTGGCGAACCTTAATTACTTTAATATTCTTCAATAAGAGGAAAACAAATGTGAAATAAGAAAACTCTATAACGATTAGTTTAGAAATGACAGCAAAAAAAGAAAGTGTGACGGACAGGCAGACAGACGATGAAAAATCAATCCCTAAGTGACACATTGCCTCTCGGAAGGTGACACAAAAAGGTGTCACTAATGGGGTAAAGGGTTATACGACATTGGATGTAATTTGAGTGTATTTACCTCAGAATGTTGGTATGCCATTTGGGAATGTAGAGTTATTTACCTGCAAATGTTTGTACACTTGTCAAATATTATCTGAGTGATACACACAACGCATCTATCCTAATATTCACCCAATCACAAGATTAGGTTTTCATACCAGTAGGTGCTAATGTACATTTACCTGTATACGAGTTCTCGAGAAGAAAGTCAGAGACCAAGATATAAGAGTCCTACAAAGAATATGCGACACACCTCTATCTTGAGTTGAACCAACATGTCATATTGCTATGTGCTACATGGTAACAAATCTCATTAGCATGAAAAGATGTCTCTAAGGTCTAAAAAGCTATTGGACATGTCAGATTTGTTCAGTACGATTTGAAACCATTTTAATACTTCATTTGGATGTGTTCTGAATGTTTTATCGCTGAACGTTTGTATGGCATTTGGGCGTGTAGAGTGATTTACCTCTGTTTGTACACTTGTCAGCTATTTTCTGAGTGATACACCACACACATCTATCCTGAGATTCAACTTATCACAACATAAGGTTTTATAGGTGCTGTTTTACATGTATACGAGTTCTTGAGAAGTCAGAGACCAATGTCATACGAGTTCTAGGAGGAATATGCGACATAGCTCTATCTTGAGTTGAGCCAACATGTCATATTGCTATGTTCTGTGGTAACAGATCTCATTGGCCTAAAATGGTGTCTCTAATAGGATAAAGGGTTATAAGACATGTCTGAGTGTTTTACCTCAGAATGTTGGTATACCTTTTGGGTGTGTAGAGTGACCTACCTCCAAATGTTTGTACACTTCTCAAATATTTTCTGAGTGATACGCCACACACACCTATCCTTAAATTTACCTTATCACACCATTAGGTTTTCATACCAGTAGGTGTTATTGTACATGTATACGAGTTCTCGAGAAGGAAGTCAGGGACCAAAATTATACACTGTTAGTATTTCACTTGGACGTGGTCTGAGTGTTTATACCTCAGAATGTTGGTATACCATTTGGGCGTGTAGAGTGACCTACCTCCAAATGTTTGTACACTTCTCAAATATTTTCTGAGTGATACACCACACACACCTATCCTTAATTTTACCTTATCACACCATTAGGTTTTCATACCAGTAGGTGTTATTGTACATGTATACGAGTTCTCGAGAAGGAAGTCAGGGACCAAAATTATACACTGTTAGTATTTCACTTGGACGTGGTCTGAGTGTTTATACCTCAGAATGTTGGTATACCATTTGGGCGTGTAGAGTGACTTACCTCAAAATGTTTGTACACTTATCAAATATTTTTTGATTGATACACCACACACACCTATCCTTAATTTTACCTTATCACACCATTAGGTTTTCATACCAGTAGGTGTTATTGTACATGTATACGAGTTCTCGAGGAGGAAGTCAGGGACCAAGATTATACAGTCCTAGAAAGACTATGCCACACACATCTCTCTTGAGCTGAGCCAACATGTCATATTGCTATGTGATGTGGTAACAATTCTCATTGGCGTAAAAAGTTGTATCTAATGAGGTAAAGGGTTATAGGACAGGTCAGATGTGTTCAGTCCGATTTCAAACACTGTTAGTATTTCATTTGGATGTGGTCTGAGGTAATTTACCTCAGAATGTTGGTATACCATTTGGGCGTGTAGAGTGATTTACCCCGAAATATTTGTACACTAGTTAAATATTTTCTGAGTCATACACCACACACGTCTATCCTAAATTTCACCTAATCACAACATTAGGCTTTCATACAGGTAGGTACTAGTATACATGTATACGAGTTCTCGAGAAGGAAGTCAGAGACCAAGATTATGCCAGTCCTAGAAAGAATATGCGACACACCTTTACCTTGAGATGTACCAACATGCCATATTACTATGTGCTGTGGTAACATATCTCATTGGCATAAACAAAGTGGCTCTATGGTGTGATGGGTTATAGGACATGCCATAATTTGTTTAGTCTGATTTCAAACCTCTATAGTATTTCAGTTGGAAATGTTCTGAATGTTTTTTACCTCAGAACGTTGGTATACCATTTGGGCGTGTAGAGCGATTTACCTCCAAATGTATGTACACTTGTCAGTTATTTTCTGATACACCACACACATCTATCCTGAGACTCCCATAATCACAACATTAGGTTTGCGTAGGTGCTGTTGTACAGGTATACGAGTTCTCGGGTAGGAAGTCACATACAAAGGTCATACATGTACGAGTCCTAGAAAGAATATGCCACATACCTCTATCTTGAGTTGAGTCAACGTGTCATGTTGCAATGTGCTGTTGTAACAGATCTCATTGAAGTAAAAAGGTGTCTCTAATGGGGTAAAGGGTTATAGGACATGTCAGATTTGTTCAGTCCAATTTCAAACACTGTTAGTATTTCACTTGGACGTGGTCTGAGTGTTTTTACCTCAGAATATTGGTATACCATTTGGGCATGTAGAGTGACGTACCTCCAAATGTTTGTACACTTGTCAGATATTTTCTGTGTAATACACCACACAATTCTATCCTAGAATGTACCTAATCACAACATTAGGTTTTCCTACCCGTATGTGCTATTATACATGTCTACGAGTCAGAGACAAAGATTAGGGTTAGGGTTAGGGTTAGAAATAATATGCCACACCTCTATCTTGAGTTGAGCCAACATGTCATATTGCTATGTGATGTGGTAACAATACGCATTGGCGTAAAAAGGTGTCTATAATAAGGTAAAGGGTTATAGGACATATTAGATTTGTTCTGTCCGATTTCAAACACTGTTAGTATTTCACTTGGATGTGATCTGAGTGTATTTACCTCAGAATGTTGGTATACCATTTGGGCGTGTACAGTTGTTTACCCCGAAATATTTGTACACTTGTGAAATATTATCTGAGTGATACACCACCCACATCTTTCCTAAAATTCACCTAATCACAACATTAGGTTTCCATACAGGTATGTACTATTGTACATGTATACGAGTTTTTGAGAAGGAAGTCAGAAAGAAAGATTATACAAGCCATATTGCTATGTGCTGTGGGAACAGATCTCATTGACATAAAAAGGTGTCTCTATAGTGCAAAGGGTTATAGGACATGTCGGATTTGTTCAGTCCGAGTCAAACCTTTTTAATATTTTATTTGGAGGTGTTCTGATTCTCAATGGCGTGAAAAGGTGTATCTAATGAGTTAAAGGGTTAAAGGACAGATCAGATTTGTTCAGTCCGATTTCAAACACTGTTAGTATTTCATTTGGATGTGGTATGAGTGTATTTACCTCAGAAGTTGGTATACCATTTGGGTGTGTAGAGTGATTTACCTCCAAATGCTTGTACACCTGTCAGTTATTTTCTGAGTGATACATCAAACATATCTATCCTGAGATTCACCTATTCACAAGGTTAGGTTTTCATAAGTGCTGTTGTACATGTATACACATGTGTACATGTATACACATTCTCGAGAAGGAAGTCAGAGAAGAAGGTCATAAGAGTCCTACAAAAGAATAAGTGACACATCACTATCTTGAGTTAAGCCAACGTGTCATATTGCTATGTGCAGTGGAAACATCTCATTGGCATAAAGTGTGTCTCTAATGGGGTAAAGGGTTATAGGACACGTGTTGTTTGAACATGTTTAGGAGTTAAAATACAGACCTCATATTCTCGAAAAGTCAGAGACCAAGGTCATATGAGTACAGGGATCAGTCAGATTTAAAACACTTTATTTTACTAGGATGTGTTCTGAGTGCTTTACCTCAGGATGTTGGGTTACCATTTGGGCATGTAGTTATTTACCTCCAAACGTATGTACACTTGTCAGTTATACACCACTCACATCTATCCTGAGATGCACCTAATCACAATATCAGGTTTTCATTGGTGCTATTGTACATGTATATGTGTTCTTGAGAAGAAATTCAGAGACCAAGATCATACGAGTCCCAGAAATAATATGCAATACACCTCTATCTTGAGTTGAGCCAACATGTCATGTTGCTATTTGCTGTGGTAACAGATCTCAGTACAAAGGTGTGTCTAATGGGGTAAAGGGTTATAGGACATGTCAGATTTGTTCAGTCCAATTTCAAACACTGTTAGTATTTCACTTGGACGTGGTCTGAGCGTTTTTAACTTAGAATATTAGTATAACATTTGGGTGTGAAGAATGCCTTACCTCCAAATGTTTGTACAATTGTCAAATATTTTTTTATTGATACATCACACACGTCTATCCTACAATTTACCTAATAACAACATTAGGTGTTCATACCAGTAGGTGCTATTGTAGATAATTGTACATGTATACGAGTTCTCGAGAAGGTAGTCAGAGACCAAGATTATACAAGTCCTAGAAAGAATATGCCACACACATCTATCTAAAGCTGAGCCAACATGTTATATTGCTATGTGCTGTGGTAACAATTCTCATTGGCGTACAAAAGTATCTCTAATAAGGTAAATGGTTATAGGACATTGTTATACCTTCTGATCCTTCGAGATCATGAATTTCAGTACTTCTTGTTCTGGAAATTGAATACCGCTTAAGCCGGTGCTAGGGGGCGTGAGCAGTGTTGCACTTTCAATTACTGCTCATGAACAGACTCAATAAAACCGAGTCTGCAATTTTCTCTTTTTGTGTTGCAATTTTTGCTTTCGAGGGATCACGACCCTTCAGAATTTATATTAGATTTGTTCAGTCCGACTTCAAACACTGTTAGTACTGTATTTCTCTTGGATGTGGTCTGAGTGTATTTACCTCAGAATGTTGGCATACCATTTGGGCATGTACAGTTATTTACCCCCAAATATTTGTACACTTGTCAATTGTTATCTGAGAGATACACCACAACATATATTCTAAGATTCACCTAATCACAACATTAGGTTTTCATACAGGTAGGTACTATTGTAGATGTATACCAGTTCTCGAGAAGGAAGTCAGAGACCAAGATTATACTAGTCCTACAAAGAATATGCGACACACCTCTATCTTGAGTTAAACCAACATGTCATATTACTATATGCTGTGGTAACATATGGTAACATATCTCATTTGGCCTAAAACTGTGTTTCTAGGGCGTAAAGGGTTATAGGACATGTCAGATATGTTCAGTCTAATTTTAAACCTGTTACGTTTTGCATTTGATGGTGTTCTGAATGTTTTACCTCAGAACGTTGGCATGCCATCTGGGCGTGTAGAGTGATTTACCTCTAAATGTTTGTGCACGTGCCTGTTATTTTCTGAGTGATACACCACACACATCTATCCTGAGATTCACCTAATAAATATATTAGGTTTTCATAGGTGCTGTTGTAAATGTATACGTGTCCTCGAGAAGAAGTCAGAGACCAAGATCATACATGTACGAGTCCTAGAAAGAATATGCCACACACCTCTATCTTGAGTTAAGCCAACGTGTCATGTTGATATGTGCTGTGGTGGCAGATCGTAAAAGGGGGTCTCTAATGGGGTAAAGGGTTATAGGACATGTCAAATGTGTTCAGTTCAATTTGAAACACTATTAGTATTTCACTTAGACATGGTCCGAGTGTTTTACCTCAGAATGTTGGTATACCATTTAGGTGTATAGAGTGACCTACCTCAAAATGTTTGTACACTTCTCAAATATTTTCTGAGTGATACACCACACACATCTATCCTAAAATTTACCTAATCACAGCATTAGGTTTTCATACTAGTATGTGTTATTGTACATGTATACGAGTTCTCGAGAAGGAAGTCAGAGACCAAGATTATACCAGTCCTAGAAAGCATATGCAACACACCTCTATCTTGAGTTGAACCAACATGACATATTACTATGTGCTGTGGTAACAGATCTCATTGGCATAAACAAAGTGTCTCTAAGGTGTGAAGGGTTATAGGGCATGCCATAATTTGTTCAGTCTATTTCAAACCTCTATAGTATTTCATTTGGAGGTGTTCTGAATGTTTTGTACCTCAGAACGTTGGTATACCATTTGGGCGTATAGAGTGATTTACCTCCAAATGTATGTACACTTGTCAGTTATTTTCTGAGCGATACACCACACACATCTATCCTGAGATTCCAATAATCACAACATTAGGTTTCCGTAGGTGCTGTTGTACATGTATACGAGTTCTCGGGTAGGAATTCAGATACCAAGGTCATACATGTACGAGTCCTAGAAAGAATACGCCACACACCTCAATCTTTAGTGGAGCCAACGTGCCATGTTGCTATGTGCTGTGGTAACAGATCTTATTGAAGTAAAAATGTGTCTCTAATGGGGTAGTGGGTTATAGGACATGTCAGATTTGTTCAGTCCAATTTCAAACACTGTTAGTATTTCACTTGGACGTGGTCTGAGTGTTTTTACCTCAGAATGTTGGTATACCAATTGGGCCTGTAGAGTGACTTACCTCCAAATGTTTGTACACTTGTCAAATATTTTCTGTGTAAAACACCACACAATTATATCCTAAAATGTACCTAATCAGAATATTAGGTTTTCCTACCGGTATGTGCTATTATACATGTCTACGAGTTATCGAGAGGAAGTCAGAGACCAAAATTATGATTAGGTTTAGGGATAGAAAGAATATGCCACACCTCTATCTTGAGTTGAGCCAACATGTCATATTGCTATGTGATGTGGTAGCAATTCGCATTGGCGTAAAAATGTGTCTCTAATAAGGTAAAGGGTTATAGGACATATTAGATTTGTTCAGTCCGACTTCAAACACTGTTAGTATTTCACTTGGATGTGATCTGAGTGTATTTACCTCAGAATGTTGGTATACCATTTGGGAGTTATTTACCCCGAAATATTTGTACACTTGTGAAATATTATCTGAGTGATACACCACCTACATCTATCCTAAAATTCACCTAATCACAACATTCCCATACATGTATGTACTATTGTACATGTATACGAGTTCTCGAGAAGGAAGTCAGAGACCAAGATTATACAAGCCATATTGCTATGTGCTGTGGGAACAGATCTCATTGGAATAACAAGATGTGTTTGTGAAACACTAAGCCCCCTCATATATTTGACCTCTGACCTTGACCTCTGACCTTGACCTTGACACCCCTCAAAATGTGCGGCCTCATGAGATACACAAGCATGCCAAATATCAAGTCTCTATCTCTACTGGTCCAAAAGTTATGGCCAATGTTAAAGTCGGCGATTTGACCCATATATTTGACCTCTGACCTTGAAGGATGACCTTGACCTTGACACTTCACCCCTCAAAATGTGCGGCTTCATGAGATACATATGTATGCCAAATATCAAGTCTCTATCTATACTGGTTCAAAAGTTATGACCAATGTTAAAGTTGCTGACAAACAAACAGACAAACAGACAAACAGACAGACAGACAGACAGGGCAAAAACAATATGCCCCCCGACTATCGTCTATGGGGGCATAAAAAGGTGTCTCTATAGTGTAAAGGGTTATAGGACATGTCAGATTTGTTCAGTCCGAGTCAAACCTTTTTTAATATTTTATTTGAAGGTGTTCTGATTCTCAATGGCGTGTAAAGGTGAATCTAATGAGATAAAGGGGTATAGGACAGGTCAGATTTGTTCAGTCCGATTCCAAGCACTGTTAGCATTTCATTTGGATGTGGTCTGAGCGTATTTACCTCAGACGTTGGTATACCATTTGGGTGTGTAGAGTGATTTACCTCCAAATGTTTGTACACTTGTCAGTTATTTTCTGAGTGATACACCAAACATACCTATCCTGAGATTCATCTATTAACAACATTAGGTTTTCATAAGAACTGTTGTACATGTATACACATTCTCGAGAAGGAAGTCAGAGAAGAAAGTTATAAGAGTTCTACAAAAAATATGTGACAACTCTATCTTGAGTTGAGCCAACATGTCATATTGCTATGTGCTGTTGAAACAAATCTCATTGGCATACAGTGTGTCTCTAATGGGGTAAAGGGTTATAGGACACGTGTTGTTTGAACAGGTATAGGAGTTAAGCTACAGACCTAATATTCTCGAAAGGTCAGGGACTAAGGTCATATGAGTACAGAGAAGAATACGAGACACACCTTATGTCAAATTCGTTCAGCCAGATTTCACACACTGGTAGTATTTTACTTGGATGTGTTCTGAGTGTTTTACCTCAGAATGTTGGGTTACCATTCGGGCATGTAGAGTTATTTACCTCCAAACGTATGTACACTTGTCAGTTATACACCACACACATCTATTCTGAGATGCACCTAATCACAAGATCAGGTTTTCATTGGTGCTATTGTACATGTATATGTGTTCTTGAGAAGGAATTCAGGGACACGTGTCATGTTGCTATGTGTTGTTGTAACAGATCTCACTGAAGTAAAAAGGTGTATCTAATAGGGTAAAAGGGTTATAGGACATGTCAGATTTGTTCAGTCCAATTTCAAACACTGTTAGTATTTTCTGATTGATACATCACACACATCTATCCTACAATTTACCTAATAACAACATTAGGTGTTCATACCAGTAGGTGATATTGTACATGTATACGAGTTCTCGAGAAGGAAGTCAGAGACCAAGATTATACAAGTCCTAGAAAGCATATGCCACACAGCTCTGTCTTGAGCTGAGCCAACATGTTATATTGCTATGTGCTGTGGTTACAATTCTCATTGGCGTAAGAAAGTTATCTCTAATAAGGTAAAGGGTTATAGGACATATTAGATTTGTTCAGTCCGACTTCAAACACTGTTAGTACTGTATTTCACTTGGATGTGGTCTGAGTGTATTTACCTCAGAATGTTGGTATACCATTTGGGCATGTAGAGTTATTTACCCCCAAATATTTGTACACTTGTCAATTATTATCTGAGTGATACACTACACACATCTATCCTAAGATTCACCTAATCACAACATTAGGTTTTCATACAGGTAGGTACTATTGTACATGTATACGTGTTCTCGAGAAGGAAGTCAGAGACCAAGATTATACTAGTCCTACAAAGAATATGCGACACACCTCTATCTTGATGTCATATTACTATGTGCAGTGGTAACAGTTCTCATTGGCCTAAAAAGGTGTTTCTACGGCGTAAAGGGTTATAGGACATGTCAGATTTGTTCAGTCTGATTTTAAACCTGTTAAGTATTGCATTTGATGGTGTGCTGAATGTTTTACCTCAGTACGTTGGTATGCCATTTGGGCGTGAAGAGTGATTTACCTCCAAACGTTTGTACACTTGTCTGTTATTTTCTGAGTGATACACCACACACATCTATCCTGATATTCACCTAAACAATATATTAGGTTTTTATAGGTGCTGTTGTACATGTATATGTATTCTCGAGAAGGAGTCAGAGACCAAGATCATACATGTACAACTCCTAGAAAGAATATGCCGCACACCTCTTTCTTGAGTTGAGCCAACATGTCATGTTGCTATGTGCTGTGGTAACAGATCGTACTGTAGTAAAAAGGTGCCTCTCATGGGGTAAGGGGTTATAGGACATGTCAAATTTGCTTAGTCCAATTTGAAACACTATTAGTATTTCACTTAGACATGGTCTGAGTATTTTACCTCAGAATGTTGGTATACCATTTGGGTGTGTAGAGTGAGTGAGTGAGTGAGTTGGGTTTTACGTCCGACCAACAGTATTTCAGTTATTTGCAGACGGCACCCGCATGAGACAAGTTATAGTGCTGCCTCACTGTAATACCCCTGCCGCAGGTACATGGCAAGGGCACCCCACCCAGTCACATTAACCTGACACCGGGCCGACCAGTCCTAGAACTACACCTTTTAATGTCGAGCGTAGACAAGGGAGCTACTAGTACCAACTTTTTAACGACTTTTGGTCTGTCGCGGCCGGGGACCTACCTCCAAATATTTGTACACTTGTCAAATATTTTCTGATTGATACACCACACGCATCTATCCTAAAATTTACCTAATCACAACATAACGCCTTCATACAGGTAGGTACTATTATACATGTATACGAGTTCTCGAGAAGGAAGTCAGAGACCAAGATTATACCAGTCCTAAAAAGAATATGCGACACACCTCTATCTTGAGTTGAACTAAAATGCCATATTACTGTGTTGTGGTAACAGATCTCATTGGCATAAACAAAGTGTATCTGATGTGTGAAGGGTTATAGGACATGCCATAATTTGTTCAGTCTGATTTCAAACCTCTATACTATTTCAGATGGAGATGTTCTGAATGTTTTTTTACCTCAGAACGTTGGTATACCATTTGGGCGTGTAGAGTGATTTACCTCCAAATGTATGTACACTTGTCAGTTATTTTCTGAGTGATACACCACACACATCTATCCTGAGATTCCTAAAATCACATTAGGTTTTCGTAGGTGCTATTGTACATGTATACGAGTTCTCGGGTAGGAATTCAGATACCAAGGTCATACATGTACGAGTCCTAGAAAGAATATGCCACACACCTCAATCTTGAGTTGAGCAAACGTGTCATGTTGCTATATACTGTGGTAACAGATCTCATTGAAGTAAAAAGGTGTCTCTAATGGGGCAATAGGTTATAGGACATGTCAGATTTGTTCAGTCCAATTTCATACACTAAATATTTCACTTGGATGTGGTCTGAGTGTTTTTACCTCAGAATGTTGGTATACCATTTGGGCCTGTAGAGTGACTTACCTCCAAATGTTTGTAAACTTGTCAGTTATCTTATGAGTGATACACCACACACATCTATCCTGAGATTCACCTAATCTCAACATTAGGTTTCCATAGGTGCTGTTGTACATGTGTTCCATTTCTCGAGAAGGAAGTCAGAGACCAAGGTCATAGTAGTCCTAGAAAGAATATGAGACAGACCTTTAACTTGAGTTGAACCAACACCGCTTATTGCAGTGGTAACAGATCTCATTGGCGTTAAATGTGTCTCTGAAATTCCTGTAAATTTCGTTGGGATTAGGCAACATTTGAGAAGGATACAAAATGCCAAATGTTTTGTAGTGAATACATTGAGCCTTATGGGACACTGACCAGTGACTCGTGAATTATTTGTTGAGTATACTATGACACCAGCAGCAGCCTTTTCACTTTTGAAATGTTTCTTTTACAAGGGTCAAATGTCAAGGTCACAATGTCAAAAGTTTTGATATGATAAGAAAGCATTTGATACAAGGGGCACATATGCTAACTATGGAAGCCTGGTTGGTATCTAATAGCTGAAAGGTTATATATAAGAAAGTTTAAAATTGTTCATTCAGATGTTCAAAGGTCAAGATCAAGGTCATAACGTTAAAACTTTTGGCACAAGTAGAAAGTTTTGTATCAAGTGACACACATGAAATCTATACAGTTTATAAGTTGAAGCAAAGTTTAAGTTACAAAGACAGACAGGCCAAAAACAATGACCCAATTCTTCAACCTGCAGAACTTTATCAAATGGACAAATATTCTGGAAATGGGTGATCCTTCGAAAGCAAAAGCAGACATGCAAAGAGAGAAAATTGCAGACTCAGTTTTATTGAGTCTGTTCATGAGTAGTAATTAAAAGTGCAACACTACTCACGCCCCTTGCATCAACTTAAGCAATATTCAATTTTCGATACTAATTACATCAAAACTATCCCGAAGGACCAGAAAATATAACACTGAGAATGAAGTACTGGGTGACTTTTTACGGCTGCCACACAAGCACTTAACACAAGTTCACAAGTTTAACTCATTGAGCCCTAGCGACGAATATACTCGACATTTACAAACTGTGTACCTGTGGAGAGTACACTTGTCCTATGCAACCAGTGTAGACCCAGATCAGGGGGCTCCTTAAGAAGCCCTCTGATCAGGATCTGCACTGTTTGTCATTTTGAAATATATTGCAAAAATAACTCTCATTAGCCAAACAAATGACTAGACTTAAATGGAAACTCGAATTGTCCATTTAAAGATTCAGGAGTGAAAGACTTAATTATGTCAATACAGAGACCTATATAACAAGTATTGGAAATTTCTGAGCTTCATGCTCAATCTCTCATAGCCCCTTTTCCATTGGTGCGGTGGAGAGACACTTGATTAAGCAACCAGTTTACTTGATCAAGCATCTCAAGATATGGTGAGAAAACTAGTTTCCAATACCTGTCGTGTTGGTCTGGTCTATAGGACACAGATTCCCCAACATCCTTAAATATGATAGTCAAAGTCATATAACCAAGCAAATGACTGCTAATCAATTTTCAATCGGCAAAATCATATACATGAGCCAAAGTGAAAAATTGCAAATTCATATTGATAAGTTTAAGTTTCAGTTTTTAATGTCAACTACTTTCTCAGTAGCATGTGAAATAAGATTTTAATTTCTTAATTAATATTGATTCTATTTTTAAGAATTACAGGTATTTCATCCAAAATGGTAGTAATTTGCACAATTTGTATCAAACTGCACAATTTGTACCATCATCATGCAGCGATCAAACTTTCAGATGTTCAACATACCGTACTTCCTCTGAGAATTATGACTAAACATGAAACAAACAAAACAGACAGATTTTGAAATTGCAGAGTGCATAATTGAATGCCTGAATTGCAGCAAGCTTGACTGTAGCCAATATTTCAGAATGACAACTGCTGACCATCACTGTACAATTTCAAATCTTCAGAAGTTTTTAACAGAAGACCTTAAATAATTTGCCTTGATAAAAATAGTTTGCATGATCTTGACAACATTTTATGTGGTAGAGTTAACAACGCATCAAAGATGATACAATTACCCTTACCAAGTTCTATTTACAGTAAAAATAGTCAAAATCACCAGATTCTGTCGAGTTCTATTTATAGTAATAGACTAATAGTGACCTAGTTTTTGACAACAGAGAGTAAGAATGCAAAATTACACAAGAAGTGATGTTTGTTAGCATGTGTGTGAAGTTTTGTAAAAATCAGATTAGAAATAAAGATTGTAGAGCAGTGATGCTATTAGATTTAGTCAAGTTCTATTTATAGTAACAGTGACCTAGTTTTTTAACCCAGAGGGTCAACATAAGAACTTGCACAAGAAGTGATGTTTGTGAGCATGTGTGTGAAGTTTCGTGAAAATTGGATGAGAAATAGTCTGTAGAGTGACGACACCTTAGATTCAGTTCCATTTATAGTAACAGTGACCTAGTTTTTTACCCCAAACTTGCACAAGAAGTAATTTTTGTGAGCATGTGTGTGAAGTTTCATGAAAAACAGACAAGAAATGAATGCTGAAGAGCAGTGACAGTTAGATTTATTTAAGTTCTTTTTATGGTAACAGTGACCTAGTTTTTGGCCCCAGATGGTCAACATACAAACTAGCACAAGAAGTGATGTTTTGAAAGCATGTACTTGAAGTTTCTTGAAAATAGTATAAGAAATGAAGGATGTAGAGCTGTGAAGCCATTAGATTCAGTCAAATTCTATTTATGGTTTCATTGACCTAGTTTTCGACCCCAGTGGGTAGCATGTCTAGATAAACATTGTATTTAAATTTGGGAAGGCTCCACCAAGCAGAACTTGAGTTAGAGATGTTACAGACACACGGGTAGGTCAACATTTTTGCTAAACGCAAATTGTAAGTCCAATTGTGTGACCTTGACCTTGGATAAACGAACCGGGACTTGGCAGGCTACTGTAGCATGTCTAGATAAACATTGTTGTTAAATTTGGAAGGATCCACCATGGGGAACTTGAGTTAGAGATGTTACAGACGGACGGACAGACAGAGCCATTCCATAAATGATAATACGTCCCGTTTTTTCAAACGGGTGTATAAAAATATAAAAGGTCATAACTCCAAAAATGAAATCCAGAGTTATAGTTCTTAGGTAGGGGCCTTCCCCTCAATGAGATCTACTAACCTATGAAGTTTCATGTTGATACCTCTTATATTTTTCGAGTTATGGTCAATGTTAAGATTTCGGACAACGACAATGCCGGAGTTACGACAATAGCTCGTGATTTCTTCGAAACAGACGAGCTAAAAATGTGCTAATATAAATCAGAATAGTGAATTTTAGAATTTTACATCTGAGGGTTATCATAAACCAGTTCAGTGTATCTAAAAAAAATTTATTTATTTGACTGAGATTATTCCCTCTGCCAAGAACTAAAAGGAAGGCAGGTAGGTGGGTTTGATCCCATGTGCTGCTTTGCAGCGAATAAGATTAGCCGAAATCATCTTCCTGAAATCATCCCTCATCATCATGTCATCTCATCATCCATTGGCGCTATATGATCTATTCAGTGTCACAGTGCCGTAAAACCCAACTCACTCTACTGCTCTGTCTACTATCTATTCATTGTTGCAAGCATTACCCTGGCGTTAAATGAGATGTGGTATTGGGGATCTGTTATACATGTACATTTATAAGGCTATGACCCCCTAAGGGCGATTACACGGTGATACATGATACTAAATTTGGTTAATCGTGTTAGACTAAATAAGGGCCTTATCAAATTTTACCCATAGATAATATCATTTATTTGTTTTGCAAACTCGCAATTGGTTACCAGAATCCTAATCGGTTAACCTGTAACATCCCTATTATCAACTAAATATATATTTTCTTGTATTCTCTAAATTTTTCAAAAGTAAACGGCATGTACTGACCGTTTACTCCATCGACAGGCCTTCTGATGCATCTGAAGCAGATGACTATTGAAAACATGGTAGGAAAAGCTGCCTTTGCTTGTAATGAGCAAATAATCAATTCAAATATAAGATCCAGATCAACCTGCACTTTCATGCATCTGATCTGGATAAACAATGTTCACTTTTTTTTTATCAAGACTTTAACTCTAAATTATGATCAGCATGCCAGAACTGAATGTTTGCTGTTCTAATTGGCATCAAAAGGTGTATCTAAGGGGTGAAGTGTTATTCACTTGTTCAGTCCCATTTCACACAAAGTATTTCACTTGGATGTGTTCTGTGATTATACCTCAGAATGTTGGTACATGTACATGTGTACCATTTGGGCGTGTTGAATGTGTTTACCTCAGAATATTAGTATACCACTTGTGTGGGTTGAGAGATTTACCTCAGAATGTTGGTCAACCATTTGGTCGTGTTGATAAGTAGTACCAAACAAGAAGTTTTAAGAATAACCTACCCCTACCACTGGCGGTCATATCTGTTAAGGGAAATAATTTGGAAAACTTTGATAGAAAGTCACCCAAAGATCATTTGTGTAAAATTCATTTTAAAATCTGACTTATTTTAAAATTTCCACAATAGCCATGAACAGAAGACCTGCCCCACCCAATGGTGGCCATGGGTTTTAAGATAGGTCATTAACAAACTTTGTAAAAATATTTATATGTTTTCACTATTGCTATCATAAGTAAACTTGCGCCACCCACAGGTGGTCATGTTTTTTCAACTAGTAACATCATAGATCGTCACCAAAGGATCATTTGTGTAAAATTACTTTCAATTCAGATCAGTACATGTAGTTTCAGAAGATTTTTTAAGTTTATACTATAAGAAGTGTTTTAGCCAGAGCTCTAAAATGGGCAGGGGAAACAAAAGTAGAATGGTGTTCCTCGGAACATATGTGTCACCTGCTGTATTAGCAAGCTCTTTCCGTAAATGAACCAGAATGGGGTAATCAGACATTACGAAGCTCACCTCCTGCACATTTTGAAAGGATACAAATTCAAATAAAAAACAAGAGGGCCATGAAACCCTGAAGCGCTCACCTGAGATAACCCCCAGGGGCGGGGCCATTTTTGACCAAGAAGTCATCATTTGAACAACATTGGTAGAGAACCACAAGGCAAAGCAGTATGCCATTAATTAAAGGTCTAACCTAATGGTTTCAGAGAAAAATAATATTTCATATTTTTCCCATGAAAAACTGATAAGCCCTAAGGCAGGGCCAAGTTTTGCCCAGAGGCCAGGGTCGTAAGTTGAACATTCGTGGCAGAGGACCACAAGCCAAGCTACATATTTGTAGACGACCATTAGATCATGTCATATACCAAACATCAAAGGTCTAGGCCTTACAGTTTCAGAAGATTTTTAAAGATTTTCTTATGAAAAACTGATAAGCCCTTGGGCGGGGCCATTTTTGGCCCAGTGGTCATAATTTGAACAGATTTTGTAGAGAACCATTACATCATGCTACATGCCAAATATCAAAGGTCTAGGCCTAATAGTTTCAGACAAAAAGATTTTTAAAGATTTTCCTGTGAAAAACTGATAAGCCTTTGGGCGGGGCCATTTTCGGTCCAGGGTCATAATTTGAACAATCTTTGTAGAGGACCATTAGACCATGCTACATGCCTAATATCAAAGGTCTAGGCCTTACAGTTTCAGAAGATTTTTAAAGATTTTCTTATGAAAAACTGATAAGCCCTTGGGCGGGGCCATTTTTGGCCCAGTGGTCATAATTTGAACACATTTTGTAGAGAACCATTACATCATGCTACATGCCAAATATCAAAGGTCTAGGCCTAATAGTTTCAGACAAAAAGATTTTTAAAGATTTTCCTGTAAAAAACTGATAAGACTTTGGGCGGGGCCATTTTCGTTCCAGGGACATAATTTGAACAATCTTTGTAGAGGACCATTAGACCATGCTACATGCCTAATATCAAAGGTCTAGGCCTTACAGTGTCAGAGAAGAATATTTTTAAAGATTTTCCTATGAAAAACTGATAAGCCCTTGAGCGGGGCCATTTTTTACCCGGGGGTCATAATTTGATCAACTTTTGTAGAGGACCATTAGATCATGCTACATACCAAATATCAAAGGTCTAGGCCTTACAGTTTCAGAGAAAAAGATTTTTAAAGATTTTCCTATGAAAAACTGATAAGCCCTTGGGCAGGGCCATTTTTGGCCCGGGGGTCAAAATTTGAACAATTTTTGTAGAGGACCATAAGATCATGCTACATGCCAAATATCAAAAGTCTAGGCCTTACAGTTTCAGAAGAAGATTTTTAAAGCTTTTCCTATGACAAACTGATAAGCCCTTGGACGGGGCAATTTTTGGCCCGGGTGTCATAATTTGAACATTTTTTGTAGAGGACCATAAGATCATGCTACATGCCAAATATCAAAAGTCTAGGCCTTACAGTTTCAGAGAAGAAGATTTTTAAAGCTTTTCCTATGACAAACTAAAAAGCCCTAGGATAAAATTTGGTTAAAATCTGGTCAGTAGTTTCAGAGGAGATGTCGTTTGAAAATGTGGACGGACGACGGACGGATCGCGGTCACAATAACTCACCTGAGCCTTTGGCTCAGGTGAGCTAAAAACTTAAATATTGATGCGGATGATGTCAAAAAATCACTGAACCAAAACATTCTGCAATGATGAATGTATGTAGTAGGCTAGCTAAGCTGTATCTATGATCTAAGTTTCAAAGCTACAGCACTTAACGGTTTGAAATACAGACCCTCACAAAAACTGAATATTGATTCAATTACATTCATAAAAGGTCAATTATCATTACAATTACAGGAGTTCTATGAGTGTAATTAGTTAAATTACAATTACTTTGCCAAATGTAATTAATTACATCTTAATTACTTTGAAAAGGCTGGCAACAAGACATGTTTGAGAAAGTTACACTCACTGAATTCTGGTCATGTATCATAAGTATTTTTATAAACATCTTTAAATGCTCACTGGATTCATACGGTACCAATATACAAAATAATAAATCTTCATCAGGAAGCTGTCATAAATATGTAATACACAAATGGTCTGATCAGGGTCTACACTTATTCTAACTCTGGAATACTGCAGATCTACCGTACAAGTAAATATCAGGAATGGAAGAAAAATAGTGGTTCATGTAGAGAAATTAAATTTAGTACCTGGTAGGGTCAATGATAATCATTTTCAGTTTGGATCTGGGTGAGGAACAAAGTTTATTCTTTATCTGGGGTATTCGTCCAGACTCAAGCTGATGCAGCCATTTGTACACAATTTTCCTCATCTTTTATGTAAAACAAGAGCTGTCCGCAGACAGCGCGCTCCACTTTCTTTAATGCTGGATAGTATAGTGGAAGTCTAAGTCAGAAAGGGGAGATAACAACAGCAAAATTAATTTTAGGGTTACCTGCCCTTGTGAAATGGGCCCCCCTTGTAATTGTTAACATGTATACCAAAGTTGAACCAAATATCTCTGACAGTTTCTGAGACATGGACCTGAACATAAAACTTAACAAACAATGAAAATTCTAAGTCGAAAAAAGGGGCATAACTATGGCAAAATAATTTTAGGGTTACCTGCCCTTGTGAAATGGGTCCCCCTTGTGATAGTAAACATACATACCAAATATGAACCAAATCTCTTTGATGGTTTCTGAGAAAAGGACCTTAACAAAAAGGTTAACAAACGCCGACGCCGACGAGAGGGTCATGACAATAGCTCCACTTTTTGAAAAAGTGGAGCTAATGACACTTGGAAACAATGTATACCCAGATCAAAGTGCTATTAAAGGAGCCCTTTGAACAGGGTCTGCACTGTTTGAAATATAACTCTAGGTTTTGTTCTAAGTTAAAAACTGCAACACATTCCCATAAAATGCAGATATTGATTAATTCAAAATTTTGATATGCTATATGACTATGGAGAGGTATTTGGGTCAAAATTATAGTTATGACTTTACCAAGCAAATACTGTTATCTACATGCTAGTTGTTAATTTAGATACTCATTTCGATGTTGTTAAATACAATTTATCTATTTAAACTTCTATTTTAATTGTCTTTTCCGTTTTTCAAAAATCTTATGTTTCATTCGAATTCTCAGAAGCTAGCCGCCTTATTCTACATGCCTCATTCTATATTCTTTATTCTACATTCTTCATTCTATATTCTTCATTCTATATTCTTCATTCTATATTCTTATCGCTAAACGGTAAATGTTTCAACTCAAATTATTACGAAACTAACTCACCAAATACTAGCTCTAGCTACACTACGCGATGACAACTGTTGAATATTCATAATGGAAATAATGACGTCATGAAAATCAATTAGAATAGTGTTTAAAATGGCTGATGTGAACACATGGACTTTTAGCCATGGCAGAAACTGTAGAATCAGATCTAACCATTTCATAAGCAAACAGAGCAGACCCCGATCAGACATTTTATATTCTTTCTTTACTATATGCACTCGGGGTGTCAATCAGCTTGAATACTGATGCCGCACTGAACCACCCGGTGTTTGATATAGATCCAAACTGCATGCAAAATCAATCTTGGATTCACTCATAATATGGTAAAGGTTGACACTTTCCCCCATCTATTCATGTAAAAATCATGAATGTTAGAATATGAATTAGATCTAGATCCTAGATGTATTTTATCATGGCATCACGAACAAGTGGTAGAAACATTAGAATCAGATCGACATTGTTTCATAATCAAACAGAGTAGACCCAGCTCAAACGGCTCCTATAGGAGCCGTCTGATATGGGTCTGCTCTGTTTGCAGGATCGAGTCAAAAGTCGGTCATGTGAGGGAAAGGGTTACAGATACCATTCGTTATCACCAATTCATTCATACAAAAAGCATAGATTCTATATAAACAAACCAAATGTTAGCGTGTTTTCTTTCTCGAAACGCCCAAATGTTATTTGCTAAAATACTGGGTTTGACACCTCTGTTTATATGTAGAGTAAAAGTCCCTTATTTCGACACCTTAAGACACATATTCGTCGTAACGATAAGAGTTTGTTGTACTCCAACATGGCAACAAAGAAAGACATACATTTACCACCCTTTTTGAATTACTATTGCTTATGAACGTGTATGAGTTTGCAGTGCAATACGTTACTAACTGGATCTGCTTTGGGTTCTTTTTTTCGACAGGGGGACTTATGACGCGCTTATATGACTTATGACGTAAAGATGACGCGCAGTAATGCCAACACAGTTTTCTTTTAGTTTTATTGTCAGATATACAAAATGACGTCATACAACATAACCCTCGCCACTCGTGAAAATATACCGTCTGGTGTTCACTCGATGAAATAAATTTCGATCTTCCACCGAAAATAACAAATATCCTCTATATATTCTTTACCGTACAATGACTTTCAATGATTAACAATGATTTTCTACAATTACTAAATACCTTTTAACGTTGTCATCAAGTAGAGCTAGTATTTTGTGAGTTAGTTTCGTAATAATTTGAGTTGAAACATTTAGCGATAAGAATTAAGAATTTAGAATGAGGCATGTAGAATAAGGCGGTTAGCTTCTGAGATCAAGTAGAGCTAGTATTTGGTGGGTTGCGAACAAATAGAGCTAGTATTTGGTGAGTTAGTATCGTAATAATTTGAGTTGAAACATTTAGCGTTTAGCGATAAGAATTAAGAATATAGAATGAAGAATATGGAATGATGCAGATCAAGTAGAGCTAGTATTTGGTGAGTTAGTTTCGTAATAATTTGAGTTGAAACATGTAGCGTTTAGCGATAAGAATTAAGAATATAGAATGAAGAATATAGAATGAGGCATGTAGAATAAGGCGGGTAGCTTCTGAGAACTATAATTCTGACCCAAATACCGCTCCATACATGACAGAGTAAATTTAAGAAAACAATGTAGACTGAGATGAGGCGCCTTCTATATGAGCTGTCACATTAGGGTATGTACCGGTACTGTTAGCAATGCAGACTACATACTGGTAATGTTTGTAATTGGAGAATGAATATTACAATTTTACCATTTTCACGAGGTGTGTTTAATTAATCAGTGGGTATATCGTATAGTTATAAAATTCTGCAGCAGAGTAATACTTTGCAAAATATGGGATCTCATTCAATTGAATATACATATAATATGTTATTTGAATTTCGTTGTATATTAAACAAGATACTACACTGAAATAACATTTGTTATTTAGTCACTTTCTCTATATGGTTTCAGTGTTTAAAAAAATAAATCTATTAAAATCACTGAATGGCTGTGCTTCATAGTATACATAACCAAAGTAATTGAAAAGTAATTGAAAAGTAATAATCCATTACACCTTACTTTAGACTGTAGTTAATTACAATTGCATGTAATTAAAATAGCACTCAATTACACATTACATCAATTACATTGAAAACATGTAATTAATTGTAATTAATTACAATTACAATTTTAATTACCCCAGGTTTGAACCGGAGGTGCAGTACTTAAGTCCAGAACTGACCTAAATGCAAAAACTAAATATTGACCACAGAGGTCAAGGTCAACAATCAATGTCACTAAACTGAATGCAACATGCTGTACTCGTTGAGGTACATCAGTATGTAAAGTTTCCAGAACTGACCTAAAGCAAAAACTTAATGTTGACCCAAGAGGTCAAGGTCAAGGTAACTAAATTGTAGTGAAATGTGCTGTACTCATTTAGCACATCAGCATGTGAATTTTCCTGAGTGTATGTGCAGTACTTCGTCCAGAACAACCCTAAGTGCAAAAACTTAACGTTGGCCCCAGAGGTCAAGATCAGATCAAAGGTCAAGGTCAGGAAACTGCAATGCATCATGCTGTTCTCATTGAGGCACATCAGCATATTACGTTTTGTAACAATAGGTACAGTATTTAGTCCAGAACAGAACGCAAAACCTTAATGTTGACCCAGAGGTCAAATGTCAAGGTCACCAAACTGCGATGCAACATGCTGTACTCATTGAGGAAAATCAGCATATGAAGTTTCATTAACCGTAGGTGCAGTAGTTAGTCCAGAACAGACTTTAACGAAAAACCTTAACACTGACCCAAGAGGTGAAAGGTCAAGGTCATCACCAAACTACAGTGCAACATGCTGTACTCATTGAGACACATCAGCATATGAAGTTTTATGACTGTAAAAACAGTATTTAGTCCAAAACAGACTTTAACACAAAACCTTAATGTTGATCCCATGTCAAGGTCACAAAACTGTGGTGCTATACGCTGTACTCTATAAGGCACATCTACGGTTCAATCTTCATTGATCTAGCCCATATAGTTTTTGAGATAACAGTCCAGACATTGACACAGGGGATATAGCATAAGCCCCTCACTTCTGGAGGTGGGTTAAAATGGGGAATAACTTGCACAATATTGATGCAAACGTTATAAACCTAGTGCAAGACACTTTCGCTTATCAAGCTCTTTCCATAAATGACATTCAATCTCAAACATTTCAGTACAACTGAAGTTATCTGCCGGAAAAGAAAATGTGGAAAAGGGGGATAACTACCACAGTATTGATACAAGAGTTATGATCCTGTGCAAGACACTGTCACCTCTGCATAAAGCCAGTAACACAAAACGGCAGAAGGCAAACTCTCCAGAGAAGAGGAAAATTTTAACAAAATAATACATGGAAAGCCCAAGAACTGTTTTAACAATGCAGTCCAAAGAACATCTAAATCCCCGCCACTTTGAGTCGACATGAATGCCGCATGCACACTGCACATCGTTTCAACTTGATTAACATTTGAGGCAAGTTTTATGAAAATCCTTCCAGGGGTATTGGAGATATGGGGTGGACACGAAATTGTTACAGACACAAAAATGACCTTCAAATGTGACCTTGACCAGATATACATGACACATGTGTTCTGCACATCATCTCAATTTAACTAACAACTGACTCAAGCTTTATGAAAGTATTTCAAAAGACAAGAAAATGTTATGGAAATAGAAGGTTAAAACATTTGACCTTCAAATAAGACCTTGACTTTGAGCCAACATAACTTCTGCACATCATCTCAACCTGGTTAACATTTAAGGCAAGCTTCTTGAAAATCCTTCCAGTGGTATAGGGGATATGGAGCGGAAACAAAATTGTTACGCACAGACAGTTGACTTTCATATGTGACCTTGACCTTGAACCAACATGACTGCCACATGTTTTATGAAAATCGTCTTTGAGGCAAGTATCATGAAAATCCTTCCAGGGGTATAGGAGATACATGTACATGTATGAAGCGGGCACAAAATTACACTTGACCTTCACATGTGACCTTGACCTGACATGACTATCACATGTGTTCTGCACATCGACTCAATTAAGCTAACATTTGACTAAAGTATTGTGAAAATCCTTCAAAGTGTTCAGAAGATATGGAGCCGAAATGAAAATGTAATGGAAATTGAAGGTTAAAACACTTGGCTTTCAAATGTGACTTTGATCTTTAGCAAACATGACTGCCACATGTGCTCTGCACATCAACATAACTTGGTGAACATTTGAGGCAAGCTTCATGAAAATTCTTCCAGGGGTATAGGAGGTATGGAGTGGACACGAAATTACACATGACATTCAAACGTGACCTTAACCTTGAGTCAACATGACTGTCATATGTGTCCTGCACATCGTCTCAAATTATCTAACATTTGACTCAAGTTTTATGAAAACCTTTCTATGGGTTTAGAAGATATGGTGCGGACAAGAAAATGTAATGAAAATTGAAGGTTAAAACATTTGACCAAAGGTGTCCATCACCTTGTGCCAACATACTGTCAAATATAATTGCACATCGTCTGAACTTGATTAACATTTTAGGAGTCAAGTATTATAACAAGAGGACCAGAATGGCCCTGAAGCGCTCACCTGACAATCAGAGGAGAAGATTTTCAAAGTTTTTTCTATAAAGTTTTCTATATGTTCCTATAGAAAACTAGCCTACCCTGGGGCGTGGCTTAAATTTTGACCCAAGCGGCACAATTTATATAACTTTTGTAGAGGACCTGAACATGATGCTATGTGCCAAATATTAAAGCTGAGAACCTTCCAGTTTCAGACGAGAAGATTTTCAAAGTTTTCACTATATGTTTCTATTGAAAACTGGCTACCCCTGGGGCGGGACCAATTTTGACCCCAGGGGCATAATTTATATAACTTTTGTAGAGGACCTGAACATGATGATATCTGCCAAATATGAAAGCTGAGAACCTTCTGGTTTCAGAGGAGAAGATTTTCAAAGTTTTACTATATGTTTCTATTAAAAACAAGGCACCCCTGAGGCGGGGCCAATTTTTGTAGAGGACCTAAAGATGATACTATGTGCCAAAGATGAAAGCTGAGAACCCTGTAGATTCAGAGGAGAAGATTTTTAAAGGTTCAAATTGTTGAAGACTGAAGACGGACGACGGACTATGCACGCCGACGGACATCAGGCAATCACAAAAGCTCACCCTGAGCAATTTGTGCTCTGGTGAGCAAAAAATTCAAGGGATATAGGAGAGATGGAGCAGACATGAAATTGTAATGCACAGACAGACAGACGGAGGCCATTCCTATAACCCCCTCCCTCTCTGCGGCGGGGATTAAAAAGCAACAATGGCATTTTGTCTATGAAGAACTATATGCAAGACATTACACTGTGCTCTAAAAGTGTTTAAATGTCAAAATAAACTATTTTGTAAATTTTAACACTGGAAGGACAGCAGAGGGAGGATAAAAGAACATGGGGAGCATCTACAAAGGGACAAGGTGATTCCTATGAATAGCCCCCATCACATGTAGTTGGGGTAAAATAACTACTTGATAATAATATATGGCACTCACCAATACAGGTATCAATGAATTTAAGAGTACATTTCTCAGCAAGACTCTGAGCATCCTCTCTTTGGCTCTTCAATCTCCTCTTCATCACTACAACAATAACAAGAACAGTCAGCAACAGAATGCTACATTGAATATTCCATTTCCATTAAATAATAAAATGATTAATGGGTTATCCTACACTAAGAATTGGAAAGCCATGTCAAAAAGTGTATACCCAGTTTAGGCAGGTATCACAATTCAATAGGCAGTATATACAGTGTCTGAAAATAGTTGTCAAATGTGGGTCTACACTGTTTGGAAATCCATTAACCCCTTACTCCATCTATAGGCACTTTTGAAGACAGGCAACTTTCTATAGTCGGTTGAAAGTAATGCAGAATGCGCCTTAAGGCAGCATTTTACATTCAGCATTTTAATTTCAGCCAGCTTTAACCCTTTACTCCATAGATACGAATTTTTTATGGCCTTTAATTAATCCTTCAACAAGAAAATAGTTCAACTTTATACAGTCATCAATATGCCTCATAAAAATGTTTCCTATATCCTAGCAGATGATAGCTTATTAACCCATTCCCGCTATTTTTAGACCCAACTTCTTCGAATAAATCTACCGAAAAGGAGCATTAAAGGAAAATCTTAAAATTTTGTAGCTTGAAACCACTGTGATAAATAGAGCATTTGCTCCTGTAGGAGCAAAGCTCTATTTATCACAATGGTTTCACAAAGTGACTTTTACAGAAGCGTCAAAAGGTATCAATATGCGGGAATGGGTTAAGCAGACAAGCAGAATGCTCTTTAATACTGAAAGCAAACTAAGGAGTAAACTAAAGGGTTAATTAAGCTATCATCTGCTAGAATACAGATTTGGCTTGGTTTGTTAATGTCTGTTTCTGCCATCTAAGGACTATTTGGATTCCCTAGAAAGAGGGGAGCGGATACAGAGAACCTGGACATGATGCTCTACTCTTATTATCGACAATCAGAGTTCTCTGGTTCTTTTAGATAAATTCTGAAGGGAGGTGATCCCCCGAAAACAAAAATAGCAACACAAAAAGAGAAAAAGAGAAAATTGCAGACTCGGTTTTATTGAGTTTGTTCATAAGCAGTAATTGAGAGTGCAACACTGCTCACGCCCCCTAGCACCGGCTTAAGTGGTATTCAATTTTCAGAACAAGAAGTACTGAAATTCATGATCTCGAAGGATCAGAAGGTAAAACAAGTCTCATCAGAAAGACTTGTTCCGGCGGGGATCAAACACATGACCCCTGAGATTCTAAGCGAGTGTGTTACCACTCGACCATGTCCGCTGGTGCTAGAATATAGAAAATAATTTTATAATAATATATTATTCATGACTGTATAAAGTGTAACTATTTTTTCAGTGGAGGAATAAATTAAATCCAGAAAAATGTGTATCTATGGAGAAATGGGTTAATATACCATTATACGAAATAATCATGTAAAACAATTAGTAATAGTACTGTATTTTCATTATTCAAATGCCTCATTATTTAGCAATGTCATTGAAATACAATCATACTTATGTATGAATTACATGAAAATCTGTGAAACCCACCCTCATCCCCTATAATAAAACCCCTGCTGTGACAGCTCGAGGTTGTTAGTTAACAGAATGCACAAGGGTACATGTATCAAGCTGGTTTACTGGCCAGATTTAAATGATTTTGCAGTGGGCCAGTGTTACAATACAGTAACCACTATATCAACAAGTAGCTATGCAGCTACTGAAATCTCATTTTAGGCCTGCTGTAAACACTGATGTATTGGTTTTATCAAATGCTTGCTCAACATGGAGATTGGAGTAATATGTTTTGTTTGATAAAGACTACTGTAAATTTAACTACGCCTACAGCAACTTTTGATTCTAGAGTGTTCAAAAGGCTTTTCTAATGGTTGACCTAGTGACTTTATTTTTAACACCATGTGACCCACTTTCAAACTCGTCCGAGGCTTAATCAAAACAATCATTCTGATAAAGTTTCATGAAGATTCAGCCACAAATGTGACCTCTAGATTGACCTCTAGAGTGTTCACAAGCTTTTTCTACTATTTGACCAAGTGACCTAGTTTTTGACCGCACATGACCCACTTTCAAACTTGTCCCAGATTTTATTAGGACAATGATTCTGACCAAGTTTCATGAAGATTGGGTTAAAATGTGACCTCTAGAGTGTTCACAAGGTTTTCCTACTATTTGACCTAGATTTTAATCCCACTTGACCAACTTTCGAACTCGTCCGAGATTTTATCAAGACAATCATTCTGACCAGGTTTCATGCAGATTTGACTAAAATTGTGACCACTAGAGTGTTCACAAGCAAATTGATGACGACGCACGACAAACGCCGGACATTCAAGTCTCACAAAAGCTCACCCTGAGCTTTGCTCAGGTGAGCTAAAAAGAACTCCCAAAAACAAACTGCAGAAAGGTTTGGCTGTTAAAGTCAGCACTATCTGTGACTAGGCTACTCTGATTTTCCCACCTGTATAATGTCCAAGCATTCTGTTTTTCAGAGCTGTTAATACACAGGATTTCTTCTACATAGTGCATTCTTTTACAATCTTAAATCGAATCCTGTTATAAAAAATCGAAATTGAATAAAAAAGTTTTGAATAGTTCCATCCCTATGAAACGGAGTACTGCCTTCATACAGAAAAATCCTAAAACTTTTACTCGTTTACTTTTACAATTAATGACATCATAAATACTTAATAGCTGATTTTTTATTATAAATGTGAATGTTTCAATGACTTGTTTGCTTTGACAAAAAAACTGTAGAATCAAATCTATATCCTGTCATAAGCAAACAGAGCAGACCCTGATCAGACGGCTCCTATAGGAGCCTTCTAATCTAGGTCTACTCTGTTTGCAAATAAGTAAAAAGGCGTTTGGATCCTAGTTGAAACGGTCCTCAGAAGCCACAGCGGAGAATCTCGAGAAACACGGTAATTTTGACAGGTCGGAAAGAACCTCGCAACCGACTTACCACAAAACCGGCTATTTGAACGCTTGCCAGCGCTGAATCAGGGCTGCATACAATAGCTAGTAAGCAGCTGTGACACTTACTGCGAAAACTTTATGTTCACTGTTGGACAGATGATATTGTCTCCAAACCATTTGTTTAGCTTTCATCATCCATTTATGCCAAGTGACCAGTGACCAGCAAGCTGATTGAACGAGGGCTGAGTTTCGACCAATGAAATTTGCCATTACAATATTAGTCATGTGATACAAACATGGTGTGGAATTTGAATAAACTGGAAAATGTTCATTTGAACACCCAAATTATACTTCTTAGAAGTCAATCAAACACGGTTTTCGCAGTAAGTGTCACAGTTGCTTACTAGCTATTGCATACAGCCCTGATTCGGCACTGGCAAGCGTTCAAATAGCCAGTTTAGTCAGTAAGCGGGCGGTTGCGAGGTGGTTTCCGACCTATCAAAATTACTGTGTTTCTCGAGATTCTCCGCTGTGGCTTCTGAGAACCGTTTCAACTAAGAGCTTTTTGCTTTGCAGCTACATACGTAGGCTATACATTAGACAACTTATTGGCAAAAAGCTTTACCCGATATACCGTTTGATTGAATCGGTTGGGATTTTACTATCAATGATCGGTTCAAACTAAGTAACTAATTATTAATTGTATAATCGGTTCAGCAACACTATTCAGATAAATGAACTAGTGTTGTACTTTGTACACATAAATTACTGTTCTAATAAGGAAAATGTATATTGATAGGGTAGACTTCGATTTTAGGTGCCAAAATTGGTGCAAATACACGTTTTAACTTTTTTACAGGCTTTTTCTCCATTTCACCTTTTTTCCAAACAAAAAAGATCATTAAACCTTTAACCCTTTCCCTGTTCCATATTTTCATTGTAGTCCAAATTTCAATACCTACTGAATATTCATGGAGAAAATAGTTATAATGAAACATGGAATGTGGACCATTGAAGCCATTTTAGAAAGAAAAGAACCAGATCTTCCAACTTCCACTAGCAGACAGAGTAGACCCTGATCAGATGGCTCCTCTAGGAGCCGTCTGATCTGGGTCTACTCTGTTTGCAAATGCGTGAAAACACGTTTCTATGAGGGAAAGGGTTATATGAATATTTAGGTATGAAATAATGACATCATCATACATGAATAGTGATTAGGTTATTTTTAATAATGACATTAACAAAAGAAATTTTAGCAATGGCAGAAACTGTAGAATTACATGTACATTTATATCTATATTATTTATACATAAACTCCAAATTTAAGTAGAACAAAATGGTCCCACAGTGTTGTGTTGACTGTTTTTATTCACTAACTTTTTGGCCTTACAAAGGCCTTCATCAAGGTGGCACAAAATGGAATTATATTATTTATTAATTAGCAGATAGAGCACACCCTGATCAGACATCTATAGGAGCTGTCTGATCTAGGTCTACTCTGTTTGCAAAGGCGTAGAAAGGCATATTTAAAGAGTAAAGAGTTGTAGTTAAAACTTTTGGGTCGGGGTAGCTTTGCTAGGTAGGGTTGGGTTGCCCTAAACAGTTTTTTAGGCCCAAGGATTAATGTGTACATTGAGAAACTAATGTATCAATCTTTTTTCTAAAGGATAAGACTTAATAAATAAGGTGAATAGGTGTGTAAAACAAGAATGGGAAATTGCGCAATATACCAACCGATATCGATTATTTGAAACAACAATCGATTGTCTCCGATGTCAGGCTCAACAGATCAATTATCGATTATAATCTAAAATGGCGGAAAACAAAATGGCCGCCCGAAACTCTTAATGCAGAAATGTGTTTTATAAACGCATAGTCATTTTCTTCTTAAATGTGTTTGATTCAACACTAATTGCACTTTGACTGCGGAAAAAAAATAGATTTTAGCTAGTTGTTTATCTCCCCACACTGATATTCAAATGGTGTCGGTAAATTAGACCATCCCTTCTCAAGCACATTGCTGGCCATCGCCAAATAAAACAGAACATGTAAGAAAGTGACGGAACAACATTTAAATGCGTTAACTATAATAAAAAATGTAAATATATTTGCATTGAAAACTGATTTAGACAGATACATGGAACTAGGATGTTTATTTCTTAACAATACTTCATGTTTTGTTTATATTAAGCATATCCGAAACAGGCTATGTTTTCGAGGGATATTGAGTGGGCCAGGAAAAGCAGAAGGCATCTTAATTTAGAAATCCGGACCGAGAAATAAAAATTTACAATATCTTCATCATCATCATCTTCATATTCAGTAATCGCAATAAAAATCAAATAAACCCATCTGTTAGAATCATATACACAAACATAAATGGAGAGAAAGGTTGTTACTAGTAGTATTACTATTCCTGAAATATATTTAATTAACTTATATACTATAATGTTGAGCAATAAAGCTCCAATAAGCCGATCTGTTGGAATCATATACACTAAAATTAATGGAAAGCAATCTTGTGACTGGTAGCAGCTTGTTTCCGGGAATATATTAAATTAATCCATATACTATAATGCAGAGCAATAAAACTCATAAAATCTTTTTCACGCTTTTGAAAACAGAGTAGACCGAGATCAGAACCTAATGTAGGAGCCATCTGATCAGGGTTTGCTCTGTTTGCTTATGAAATTATAAGAGATCTGGCTCTACAGTTTCTACCAATACACATAAGGTATGCCATTATACAAATTCAGGTAATAAATATTCATGATGTCAGTATACGTGTATCCTACATGGATGCTCTACAGGGAAATGAATAACTCTTTGGATTCTCTCTGATTACCTGTAGTGCGTTCATGCAGTTTGAATCCAGATCAAACGCCATAAATGTTGGGTCTGATCCTAGGTCCACACTACTAGTCACTTTACGTCTGCAATTGTTAAGTTATTATTTTACGTAAAAAATCGGGTGAGATTTGAGATGCAATTTTTAATAAATATACGTACTAAGACAACTGTAATTTATTTCATTTAGAGATTCATTATTTTGTTTCTAAAGTTGTTGAAAGCACATATATGGTATTATTTCTATGACAGATTTGGTTCCTTCATTGCCGCGTTAATATCTCTATAGTGCAGATTGTTCCATTTATTTATATAATTTAATGACCGACACTACATGTATTACCTTCTATTTCAGTAGCTAAATTTATATTACTATTTTGCAGTTACAAATTATCACCGCTTGTATTATAAGAAATTGTTTATCTTATTTGCTTTTTGTAACAAAGATTTACGAAGGTGACATATAAATTTCTGTTAATATATCTATTGAATAGTATTAGATTGCCTTGTGTCAGTTTGTTCCATTTCCCAATACAGCATTACACATTTAAAAAATCTCCAAAGTAAATATTGCGAAAAATTAAAACTCTGACATAACATACAAATGTATATTTATATTTACATTTCCAAATACTGTTTTTCAGTACGAACATACATATTAAATTTAATAAACCCCTTCCGTGCCACAATGACAGGTTTATGATATCACATGCAAGCAGTAACTCGGCGTCTCATCACGATCCAAACTGTTTGCCACTCTGTTTACTGTTTTATAAAGACAAGAGGGCCAGAATGGCCCTGAAGCCCTCACCAAACAATCAGAGGAGAAGATTTTAAAAGTTTTCACTATATCTTTCTATAGAAAACTAGCCGACCCTGGGGCAGGCCAATTTTGACCCCAGGGGCGTAATTTATATAACTTTTGTAGAGGACTTGAACATGATGCTATGAGCCAAATATTAAAGCTGAGAACCTTTCAGTTTCAGAGGAGAAGATTTTCAAAGTTTTCTCTATATGTTTCTGCTGAAAACTACCCACCCCTGGGGCGGGGCCAATTTTGACCCCAGGGCCATAATTCATATAGCTTTTGTAGAGGACCTATACATGATGCTATGTGCCAAATATGAAAGCTGAGAATTTTCCAGATTCAGAGAAGAAGATTTTCAAAGTTTTCACTATTTGTTTCCATTGAAAACTGCCCACCCTTGGGGCGGGGACAATTTTGACCCTAGGGCAATAATTAACATACCTTTTGTAGAGGACCTGAACATGATGCTCTGTGCCAAATATGAAAGCTGAGCGCCTTCCAGTTTCAGAGGAGAAGATTTTCAAAGATTTCACTATTTGTTTCTATTGAAAACTGCACACCCCTGGGGCGGGGCTAATTTTAACCCCAGGGCCATAATTTATATAACTTTTGTAGAGGACCTGAATATGCTGCTATGTGCCAAATATGAAAGCTAATAACCTTCTGGTTTCAGAGGAGAAGATTTTCAAAGTTTTACTATATGTTTCTATTGAAAACTTCCCACCCCTGGGGCGGGGCCAATTTTTACCCCAGGGGCATAATTTATATAACTTTTGTAGAGGACCTAAGGGTGATGCTATGTACCAAAGATGAAAGATGAGAACCCTGTAGATTCAGAGGAGAAGATTTTTAAAGGTTCAAATTGTTGACGCCCGACGACGCACGACGCACACCGCACGACGACGGACATCTGGCGATCACAAAAGCTCACCCTGAGCACTTTGTGCTCTGGTGAGCTAAAAATGGAAGAAGTGCACACACTTACATTAAAAATAAACGAAACTATGCCCAGCAGACGACAATGCAGGCACCGAAAGAGTTAATAATGAGAAATGATTAATGCATGATCCGTTAAATTTAAAACTTTGCGAGCTGTTTTCTCCAAAGCTGAAAATGGTAGATGGAGCATCGTTCCACTCGGGCGACGATATGGCGTTATTAACATTAAAAAATAAGTAGTTGGCATTCTTTTTTCAGATTTGAGGTCGCTAGGTAGAACTGATGCGGTACATTGACAAACATAATGATGTTTTATTGGTTGAATAATAAGTGCTAGATGTACAAGAGTCCTTAAATCGTTTTAGAGTGCATCTAAATAGCATATACAGTACAGACCTCGCGGAACTTTCGAACTCCGCGCATCACCGCGATTTCACTGATCGCGGGAGAGAGACAGCTGCCCGCGATAGCCAATAAATCTTGGTGAATAACGAAAATCATCGGGTACTCCCATCGCGTTTTATTCCGTGACGGGCCCGTGGTGAGTTTGATAAGCCAATGATGATGGGTCGTCGCGATTTCACTTACCTGAGTTTTCAAGGGGATGTATCCTCGGAGGTCTTTGAATCGTTGCCCTAACGTTTCGATCGCATATGTATTCATAAAAAAATACAAGAATAAAAAAGAAATCACTTGTTAATAATAAGGACTGTACCCGTTCTCCTTAAAGAAATCACTTGTTAATAATAAGGACTGTACCCGTTCTCCTTATTTTTTGTTTGCAATGCTTTTGTGTAAAAATCCAAATAAACCACGTGACGTAGCTTCAGTGTGGTCATTTCGTCCCCAAACCTATTCGATATTTGTATATTTTGCAACACCAAAGTTTGAATAGTATATAAAGTATAATTATCAACACAAATGATTTCAATGTTGATATTTTCGTCTTATATCAGCAGTAATTCGCTTGGTGTCCATCTGTAATATCGGGAATTAAATGGTAATAAGACAGCTTCCTTTAACCCTTTCCCTGTTCTGTATTTAGGCCAATTTTCAGTACCTATTGAATATTCATTAACAAAATAGTTTTAGAAAAAATATGGATGGTGGAACATTGTAGACATTTTAGAAAGCATGGAAACAGATCTATCAAATTCTATTAGCAAACAGAGTAGACCCTGATCAGACAGCTACTCTAGGAGTCATCTGATCTGGGTCTACTCTGTTTGCAAATGCGTGAAAACATGTTTGTATGAGGGAAAGGGTTAATTGTATGTATACAGTGAAAACTGGATCGATCGTCCGATTTACAGAAGTGTCCGGTTTTTTTGTTTCGAAATTTTGCCGAGAAAGACAGCAAAATGAAAAAAGGAAACAAAACAAAACAAAATGAATTGCACCAATATTCTACTGACTGTTTGTGTTGCGTACGTATTCCTCAATTCCCATACATGAGTGTGTTTGTGTAAGTCACGTCCATTATCACATTCGCATTTATAAACGTGTTGCCTAACTTTTAACTGTGTTACAAATAAGGTGTGGCATTTTCTCGCCAGGGTTTGACCCTTAATCTGCTGGTCGCAAGCGTCGTGCCATGATGTAGGCTATGTAAACAAATTGGATCCTGATGAAAAGCAGAGAACTTGGAGACTGATCAATATGGATCCAAGATGTCTGACACTCAGTCAACATTTCTAAAAGAAATAGATCTGCGAATTATTAAAATTTTAATAAAGAAGCAGACTTCACATGTGCAAACTTTCGTAACAGGCAAAGGGTAACAGGGTGTTGCAAATTTTAACTCGAGGTCACTCCCTTATCGTCCCAAGTGAGGATGTGGTTCCACATCCAAACAGCTTTTGTTGGCAATCATTCACCAGGATTAAGGGAAATACGGACAATATTTCAAAATCTATGAGCTGATATTTTTTTTGTGTGTATGTGTCAGCATCATACAGGTTAAGAAATAAAATGGATTCTTTAATTGTTGTTGATTTAATAACAAAAGTGGTACGTCGTAATTTGTTCCAAGAGTAGTGCAGGTAAGGATTGATGTAGCCTCTTTCATTAATGTTATTTGTTTTCACAGTTTTCCAGTCGGTCCCTTTTTCATTATATGGTCAAGATTTCATACCTAGCCAAACCGTTAATCCCTACTATTAATAACAATAAACGTCACTTGGAAAAAGGAATTTAACCCTTTACTCCATGAATATTCATGTAAGAAATAATTTTATCACGTATATCAGTTGAATATTTTTTATACAATCACATGCACACGGGGAATAATGACAAAGGAGGAAAGTAAAGAATCAGATATATATAAACATGTAGATGTTATTCCATAAGCAAACAGAGCAGACCCTGAAAAGACGACTCATGTAGGAGCCGACTGGTCTGTTATACAATGTTTGCAAGGCGTATTTATGGAGAAAAGGGTTAAAAAAAATATAGGCCTAGATATACATTTTGTATATGCAATCTGTATTTGACTAACCGTTTTGTCGAAGTGACACCCGATTTTTCAGATCCCATCTGGATCCAAAACTATTTTTTTCCGAAATAAGAACAACATACAATGACAATAATGTATAAGTTGACACAGCTCCCGTCAGTATTTTTATTCCCCGCAGATGTACTTTTTTGTGTAATTTTTAAGGCACTGTTCGTCCATTAGTGATTCTGTCCGTTAGTGATTCCGTCCTTAACAGTTGGTCAGGTTCAAGTGAAGTTTTATTACCCTCATATTTATATAAAAAAATGTCTTTTCACGTACATTGTATTTGCAAACAGAGTAGACCCGTATCAGACGACTCCTGTAATAAGGTTTAATTCTGATACTTCGACTCTACTGGGCCCATTATAAAGAATAAAATATCTCATCTGGATCTAATCTGTTTGTAAATGCATAAAAATGTTCTAGAAGAGATCCTTCGAAAGCAAAACCAGTAATACAAATTTGAATAGAGAAAAATGCAGACTCAGTTTTATCACAAATCACGTCAGCAGACTAATGGTTTATCATGAGACGATCTGGACAGGGTTGATTCTACATAAAAAACAACTGCTGATGCTAATTGTATGAATCACATAAACACATCGTAAAGCAGTAAATCAGATCCAATGAATCGTGTAATCCAGATTCCATTTCCACTGAGGACACCCCTGAAAACAAAGGGAGAAAGAATGTCAACATAGGAAATTCATACACGTGAACTCATGATTCTTAAAGAAATTTAAATTTATTTCGCTATTAAATATGATATTAGCTCTATCCTTGATAAACATGTTCGCTTTATAAGGGTTAGTTCTGCACATTGCACCATCTACGATAATTTGCCAGGTCAGCAAAAATTTACCAAGATAAATAAAACAGCTACCGGTACTTATTGAAACTGTCCGCGATTTTTACAGTATGTATACTTACCCGTCTTACCTGTATCAATCGAGGAATCCACTAGATCTAGTTTTCACAACCGATATTATACAATTAATAAAAAAGAGTTGCAAGTTATAAAATGTGTACTGTTGGTTACTAGTTCACAGCGTCTGTCGCTATGCATTCGGATGGTTTTCACTGTATCGTCGAAAAAACTGAATTGGTGTCGTGTGCAAAATAATGCATAAAAACAACATAGTGTGGCAAATACAACTGAATTCAAGTAAACACGTTAATTTTTACACAGAAACATAATTCTTTTCAAATAGTTTAACAATTAAGACATGGTAACTCCAGTATTCTTCCCAACTGACAGACTAACACTCTACCTGTAAATCGTGATGGCCCATTGTGTTTACGATAAGGCGTGATGGCCCCAATCTCCGAAAACAACTCCATGGGGGTCACAGACTAACCGCGATAAAAAACTCGATAGTACAGTGGTCATGATGGGGAATCACGAACACATCTTGATAATTTACCACGAAAAATAAAAAATGCCCATCATGGTATCGCGGGTTTCGAAAGTTCCGCGAGGTCTGTACTGTAAGAAAGTACCAATTTAAAACAAATCAGCATTGGAGGGTACACCCCTCTTGAAACCACAACACTGCGTCTCTGCGGCTCCAAACTTCAAAACTTGCCTATGCGCCTGGTTATAACACCGAAGAATTTCACACACACAAACAGAGACAAACATTTGCTAGGAGAATAATGAGAGTACTTGAACTGCCTTGAAACGGAGTACTGCCTTCATACAGAAAATAATTGCCTTGTTAAAAACTCCCCAGGGTAGTACATAATATATGACAGGAGCCCATATTCTACGGGAGGAGAATCCATATTCTATGTAGAATATGGACCTGGGAGTAACTTTTCTACGTCGAATATGGACTGGGGAGTACAGATTTTACGGGAGTACAAATTCGTCAATAGACCGGCTGAAAACAGGGATGTTTCTCTACCAAGCAGATGGGACAATTATTTAGCTCAAACCTGATCCTGCAAGATTTCTACTTCAACATCTTATTCTGTGTGCACATTATTATTGCCTGGGTTGGTTCAGTGAAGAAGAAGGGGTCAAACCACCTGTTCCAGAGGTTGAAATTGAATTGTTTTTAATTGAAGCTATAGGCAGTTCCTGGATCTATAGGCAGACTCTGCCATTGAATTGCTAAAGTTTCTTTTGTTAATGCCATTATTAAAAATAATCTAATCACTATTCATGTATGATGATGTCATTATTTCATACATAAATATTCATATATTTAGGGTGAGTTGATTGCCGGCATGATCACGTTGGAACATCTCTAAAAGAAATCTAGCAGCTTAATGCAGGACAAAAGAAAATAGCTTACTGCATTACCTTTGTCCTATATTAAGCAATAACTTTTTTTGTAATATTCTGTGCCTTTCACTGAGTGAACTTATTATCTAAATTACTTCCACCCGAAGTGTAATATCTGTACTTGTTGTAAAGTGTTAAAACAACAAACAATTTAATGTAATTATCACCGGCATACGTACGATGAAATTTCATGATTCCTGATCTAACATGTGTCATACAGTTTGGATACTAATCTTGGTCTAAACTGGTTGACAGTCTGATGTTTGAAGAACATGCATTTAAATAAACTAACAATTGTTGCAAATTTTGTAAAAGATAATATTCGATAAACATTTGATATTATTTGTACTAATTTTTGATGTCAAAGTAATGACAGCTGTTATCAGGATGATATCGGATATCGTAAGCGGTGTAGACCCAGATCAATACAGGATGAAGTTACAAGCTTTCTTCTTTAATTCCGTGTAAACTGGGAAATGACTGAACTTTGTTATTATATTAGATAATGTATCGTAAGTGGTGTAAACCCAGATCAAACGGTCTAATAATGTCAGGTTTGAGTGTATTTACTTCATGATGGTATCTATCTCTTTTCTAACTCCAACTCATGACAACATAATCAATGTTATTGCTTGCAATTATTGTAAAAGAATAAAGAAGACGAACGACATGAGCTATGATACATGTTTTTTTATATACATGTATTGTATTACTCTAAATATTTGGACGTGTAGACCTATACAAATGGCATAGTCCCCCATTAGAAAGCTACGGTACAATTGATCAAATTGATCATTAATGAATCTCTTCAACCCTTTCCCTCATATAAATGTGTTTCCATGCATCTGCAAACAAAGTATACGACTCCTATATCCAAACCAAAACCAAATATCGACTGTAATTAGCACAATCATTAGTGTGAAAAATGATCTACGATAAATCTAGATTAACATAGCAGACCCTGTTCGGGCATCTCCTTCCTGAGCTGTTGAATCTGGGTCTACTCAGTGTGCAAAGGCATTAAAAATATGTATATGTAAGAAAGGGTTAATAACCACTCGTATGATGTATTGCATACAATAAAATCAGTTTCTCTCTTTAAATGTTAAACTTTTACAAATCGTAATTTCGATTGGGTCCCTGTATATCATTAAGAACCGTAAGTAAATTACATGATACGTTAATTCTCACAATTTACCGGTAGCGCAGACTTATGCTCGTATAAGCATCGTACTAAACAAATGCAAGGGATTTACATCATATTTTTGCTGTAAATTATAGGGAAAAGGTTTTAAACAATCATACCATACTTTTAACACATAAAAAACCCTCTTAAACCCATGTATCTGGTCCGCGCGAGTCCGGACGACTTTTTCACGGTCCGGACGATTTTTACACCCACCACCAATAGTCAGCCCTAAATTTCAATGACTGTACTTACACTCGACGCTGAAAAACAAACACGTTGACTTCTAAGAGTAATTGCGCCATAATGTATGAGTAGTAACAGTTGAACATCACTAGATAATCGTTTTCGAACGGAACATAACCCGACACACTATATCCGTGTTCGAACAGCCATTGCATTTACCATGTGTGCACTTTGTGCTAAATCATTAAATTTAACATTAAAGCATCGCTGAACCAATCAGTCTGCATCAACGAATTTATATCTAGCAAAAGTTCTTTTAAAACGCCATGCTTCCAAGTCAACAATGCTGCAGAAATGGCTGTAGACAGTATAGATTTAGAGCACACTTACCTCGTTCAGCCATTTTGGAAATGCTTCTGAGGGGATATGGCTAAAATAACGACATAGACTCTAGGAGAGGCGTGCGGTCCGTCTAAATACACATTGAGTTAATAGTATACACTATATAGTTTATCTCTGTTATCGTCATGGATTTGATATACATATCTGAGACATAAATAACATGCTGTCTGTGTCTCTTAGAATAATGTAGGTAGCAATATTGGCAATTACCGGTTTTGGTGTGTGTACGGATCCGCCATTATATATAGTAATCGCCGCAATATTATACCATACCGTCCATACAAGCACACAGCTTCTTCCGGTCATGCGCATTTATCAATTTGTAAAGGGGGCGGGGAAATATGCAAATAAGATTTCAGATTTCGGTACTGGGAGTGTGCTGTGTGCATTGACTCACACAGATGTTTTTTAGCAAATCCTACAGAGGTATCAGAGATATTTCATAGGTGAACTCGGAAACAAATTTAGACGCAGTTAATGAGGTAAAACATAACGAGGTAATAGAAAAATTACCTCGGTATATTTTCATACCACAGTACGTGGCTCTAGAAATATATGATCTACCTCCCGCTGTTAGGTAGACCAACGCACACACACACACACACACACACACACACACACACACACACACACACACACACACACACAGAAAACACCAAAAGACACACAAGAACCAGGGATAAACGTTCCACACATGAACAATCACAAGCACAAAGACGCAAGGCAAACAAAAGGAAGGGTGACAAAGAGAGTACCGCCTTGGCACGGTCAGTAGCAAAAACACCACTGGGGGTTTAAACCGGTTTACGGACGTCCTAACCTCACACTTCTCTCAAAGTCACCCTAGCTTTACAAATATTGTAAATAAAGGTATCCCCGCCGGACTTACCCACAACATAGACGATGGTGTACACAGGACAACATATAAAACATAGCATAATAACTGTGACAATCCGTCAAATATGTACTCAATGACTTTGCTGAAGTCAGAGCACCTGCAGGTAAGCCGTTAAGGGCACGACAGTCTTTTCCGTCGTCGCACAAGCAAAGAGGAAAGCATAATGACCAACTATAAAGGGGTCGATCGCCAAGCATGTAGTGTGCTGCAATATAAATGGGTCATATCCCTTTTTAATGAATTGTTTTATACGTTTCCAATAATTTTGTGTCCAATAATTTTTCGAAGTTTGTAAATGACATCACCGTAAACTCCGGATGTGAAATACCTAACTTTAGAAAAGTACGTAAATTACAATTGTATTTTCTGATGAGTAGAACATTACGTAGGTAAAATTTTGAAAATGTTTGACGAAGTTTGTCATATCTGTAGCCTTGTTTTAGTAGTTTTTCATTGATAATAAGGTTACGATTGTTAAAATCATCAACAGAGAAACAAGCTCTAGTAAAACGAATAAGATGAGAAATGTATACACCGTAACATGTAGCACGGGGGAACATCCCCATCCAAATGAGGATAATTAACTATTTTAAAATTAAAGTAATCCCTTTTGTCATAAATTCCAGAAGAAATTGTTCCATTGTTTATAGATAAATTTAAATCTAAAAAGGCTGCAGATATGTCAGAACTATTTGCTTTATTAAGCTTGAGCTCTCTATAGTAAATTGAGGTTCATAGAATCAAAGTATGGGTTATCAATATTAAATATGTCGTCTAAATAACGTGCTGTATTGTTAAAAGCATTGATGACATCCGCCTGTGAATCGGTTTTAAGGTTAAGCATAGAATTCCGTTCATAACAATACAAAAACAAGTCTGCAATTAAAGGAGCACAGTTGGTTCCCATGGGAATACCAATGACCTGGCGATATACAGAATTACCAAAACGAACAAATTTATTGTCTAACAGAAACGTAATTGCGTCACAAAGATCTAAACATGTCCGTGAGGTATATTTATTTGTAATGTCATTGGTTAAGAACGCATGCCTAGAATTACAGGCAATAAATGTTACTTTTTCTCTAGGAAATGTTTTATTTATAAGATTTGTAAGTTTGATCTTCCAAGGCGGTGCTTCCATCTTTCCCCTATTGTGTGTTTGTTTTGTCTTTGTGCGTCTCTTGTTGTTTTTAAAGTTATGTACATTTGCTGTTTCCTTGTGTTGCTGTTCGGGCGACTGTTTGTTCTGTATGTGGTGTTTCCTGCATGACTCATTTTTGTACTTTTATTAGATCGTGTGGTAATGTGGTATAAAGTGTAGAAAAATCATATGTGCTTATAGTGTTAGCTTGGTGTTGCTTGATTTTTAATTTAGTCAAAATCTCATTGGATTTTTTTATAGACCAATAAAGGTTAATTCCTGAATTCTCATAAGCTTTATCGCATTAACGCTTGACATGTTCTTTGACCGCTGTTAGACAAGATGTAATTAGTTTGGATAGTGCGGTTGTTGTGCATGAGACAGAGTTTGCTATGAAGCGTGATTTATATGGCGTTTTATGGAGTTTAGGTATCCAGTACATTGTCGGAAGTTTATGATGTGTGATTAATATATCAGCATTGAACTGTCTACATTTATTAACATGTTCAGATATTATGTCGTTTTCAGATTTAGAGACCACAATATATGACTTTGTCTTAGTGAGTTCTTGTTCTAAAACATCCACATCATAAAGTCGTCAAACGATAATTACATTGTTTGACGCTTTATCAGCTGGAACAAACACGTATTTAGAGTGAAATTCTTGTATACTACTTTTTAAGAAGCGAACTGACGTCTTAGGTTTAGGCGGAAGAAGGTGAAAGTTAGATTTGTAAAACACAATACGTGTATCCATTATATTTGAAATTTGTTTTATCCATTTCGTAAGTGCACTATTGTCTGCATGTTCTCGGCGACACCATTTTACACTGAATATGGAAAAATAGTCAAACAGGGAGAGCCACACACGAAATGACACCGCACAAAACACCATCACACAAAAAACGGTAAAGCCACAAGACAAAACATAACAGGACGCATATCAAGACGAAAAACATTAAACATTAAGCATATTAAACAACAAAATTGACCGTTGGCTGAAAGCAGGAGTACCGCCCTGGAACGGTCAGCAACCAAAATAAGCTCCTCGGGGACTTAAACCTGGTTTACGGGTACCAACCTCGTCCTTATCCCACTTTCACCAAAGTCAAACTGAAGTCTAACAAACCCAGAAATGGGACGAGCTTACCAGACTCATGTATTACCTTTTCTCTGTCGTGCCCTTAACGGCTTCCCTGCAGTTGCTCTATCTTCAACAAAATCATTGAGTACATATTTGACTGACTTTCACAGTTGTTATGATGTTTAACATTTTGTACTGTGATAACTGTCTTTTATGTTGTGGGGAAGTCCAGCGGGGATACCTTTATGTACAATTATTGTTTAGCTAGGGTGACTCTGAGATAAGTGTGAGGTTAGGATGTCCGTAAACCGGTTTAAACCCCCAGTGGTGATTGTGCTACTGACCGTGCCAAGGCGGTTCTCTCTTTGTCACCCTTACTTTTGTTTGTCTTGTGTCTTTGTGCTTGTGTTTTGTTCATGTTTGTCTCTGGTGCTTGTGTATTTGTTGGTTTTTTCTGTGTTCTCCTCGTGTGTTTGTGTGTGTTTGGTTGTGTGTGTGTGACATGCTGTCCATCGATGTGTTGGTGGTAAGCCCGGCGGGGATACCTTTATTTACACTATTTGTAAAGCTAGGGTGACTTTGAGAGAAGTGTGAGACTTTGTGAGGTTAGGACGTCCGTAAACCGGTTTAAACCCCCAGTGGTGTTTTTGGTATTGACCATGCCAAAGCGGTACTCTCTCTGTCACTCTTCCTTTTGTTTGCCTTGCGTCTTTGTGCTTGTGATTTTGTTCATGTGTTCATCTCGTGTGTGATTGTGCGTTTGGGTGTGTGGTTGTGTGTGTATGTGTGTCATGCTGTCTATCGGTGTTTTGGTGGTGGTTGCGTCTTGTATGTGGCTTTGCCTGCTTGACTTTACTACTTTTCCATTTACAAACATTATCAATATCAGAGAATTAGACCAAACAGAGTTGTCGAGGCAGTGAATTGGTTGGTAGAAAACAGAAAACTGTATAAAGATGAAGGCATCGTGGTGAACAAAGAATGGATTGAAACACAGTCAAATGAAAAAAGGAACCTTGAACACAAACAAAATTCAAATGAAATAGAAAATTCATATCCAGAAGAAATACAGTCTACAGGAGATGACACAAATGAAAACACTAACTATGAACACAAACCAAACTCAAAAGACAAATAAACATTAGATCTAGAGGAATGAGATGAACCAACAGAAGAAAATCTACCTTTAGGCAAGGCAAATAGTTTCCCTAACACCTGGGGAAGGAGGAAGACCGTTGAGCATACTTTTTGGATAAATATTCTTAAGAGTTATCGTTTCCAACCATATTTGTGGCCAACCTAGAAATGACAACAAAGAAAGAAAAGTAAACATTTCTTATAGTGACATATGTAAATTAGAATTATGGAGCTTTGGAAGGAGAGTGGCAACTCATATTCCAAATTTATTCTTAACGACAAACAAAACTTTCCAAGGTGGTGACTAACATACACTATATAGACTAACATACAACATGTGGAAAGCATGCTGATCTTGGAGACCTCATAGCTAGGCAATTGCATGTCCATTCAAGAACATGCAAGAAATAAAGCAACACTGTATATTTGGATTTCCACAGCCACATTTACCAAATATTCAAATTATAGAACCAATATCTGAGGACGTAACACCTGATGATGTTAAAGAATACCAGAAACTATGGCAACGAATACAAAAAGAACTAAATAATGACAACATCAGCTTGACATTTAATGCTTTCATGAAACACCTTAATATAGGCAAAGAAGGGTACATTAAGGCTATTTCCTCCTAAATTAAAACAAAGAAAGTATTTCTTAAGAGAGCGATGGATGAAAACAGAGTCAACAACAACAACACTATTCTTCTGAGGGCATGGAGGGCAAATATGGACTTAAAGTAGATTTTAGATCCCTATGCATGTGTCATGTACATGATCTCATATATAGTAAAGTCACAGAGAGGAAAGAACAATCTCTTATATAATGCATGCAAGGAAGCAAGAACAGGAAATTGTACATAAAAACATCAAGTGCAAATGATTGACTTATGTTGAAATATCAGCTCAGGAAGCAGTATATCTCAGCTTACAGATTCCCTTACACAAGGCCCCACCTGAGGTTATTTTCATCAACACTTTACCAGAGGATCAAAGAACTGTGATGCGCAAGAGTTCATCTTTTATAATCAATTGCCTGATGACTCCACTGATGTGAATTTACATAGTCGTCTTGAATATTATTCACAAAAATACAAAAATGAGACATGCAGGAAACACCACATACAGAACAAACAGTCGCCCGAACAGCAACACAAAGACCAAAGGCTCTTGAAGAAGTGTGCCTTGCTGACTATATATCTTGGTACAGAAGGGTTCTCATGAAAACCCACCCCAACATACCGAAAATATACATGCCGGTAAATATGAGAATGATGGTGATGAAAATCAATCACCAGAAAAAGAACAATATGAGATTTCGGGGGATTACAAAATGAAAAAGAAATCGTCAGTTAGTTTTAAGATATATTCGGAAAAGCTATGAAAAAGACAAAGAAAACTACTATAGGGAGTCTCTCGTGTTAATTCAGCCTTGGAGAGAAGAAACTGAAATCATTGGCACATGTGAAACATATCAAGAAAAATATCAAGAAGTACTGGAAAGCAGTACTGATTTGGAAATGAAAATGCAGGAGTACAATCATTCATCAGTGAAGATAGATCAAGCAATGGAGGATCTTGAAAACGTAGTAGACAATGATTTGGAAGGTAACCTGGATTCATTGGCCCCAAATACACAACACATAGAACGGCAAGATGAGGAAACTGGTTAAAAACCTTCAGATTTATTTCCCTCTTTTCTATCACCAGATTATTCACAACTACAGCATTCAGATTTAGCACATGAATTCGGAATATTTGAACAACTCATTACGTCAGATATACTCACTAACATGATGAAGGATGCTGACTATTTGGAACTTGTCCAATCACTGAATTCAAAACAGAAAAAAATATTTTTTTACCACATAAGGAACCGTGTAAAAACATTTTGAACCTTTTTGAATCTTTCTGACAGGAGTTGCTGGTGTTGGGAAGACTGCTTTAAACTATGCAGTCTATCAAATGCTCATCAGGTATTTGAACAAAGAAACAGGAGAAACCCCAGATGATGTCAAACTGTTACTTGGTGCTCCGACAGGAAAAGCTGCTTTTCTAATTCATGGATACACATTGCACAATTTGTTTCACATCCCAGCCTCTCAAGGATTTACTTACAAACCCCCTTACATCTGGCAAACTAAACACATTCAGATGTAAATTACATACTGTCCGAGTATTGATCATTGATGAAATATCAATGGTTGGAAACCAGATGTTCAACTTTATCAATCAGAGACTTCAACAGATAATGGGGACAGCATTACCTTTTGGTGGCATATCTGCGATAGTGGCAGGGAATTTATACCAATTAAAACCAGTGTTTGATGGGTGGATATTTGAGGATCTCAAAATTGGATATGGCTCTCTTGCTACAAATCTCTGGAAGAAATATTTCTGGGTCTTTCAGTTGACAGAAATTATGCGACATGAAAATAACAAGGAATATGCTTGTCTTCTTAACAGATTGAGGACCGGAAATCAAACTCCTACGGACATTACAATGTTGAAAACCAGAGTCATTGACAACAAAGCTGAATTAGCTTATCCAATAGATACACCTCATATATTTCTCAAAATGACCTAGTGCATGGATACAACAGTACAGTTTATCTCCCGGCACCTGCGTCAACTAAAATATCAATCACCTCATTTGACTCTGTACATTTGTTGTTTCCTTGTGTTGCTGTTCGGGCGACTGTTTGTTCTGTACGTGGTGGTTCCTGCATGACTCATTTTTGTACTTTCTGTAGTAGGAGATGTGCCTGATGATATCAAAACTAAGATAAAGAACAGCATACATTCAGATTGTACAAAGACTATCGGGCTGATGAGAACATTGCGAACAGCTATAGGACTGCGAGCAGATCTATTTGCCAATGTAGATGTAGAGGATGGATTGGCTAATGGTGCTTCTTGTACCATAAAGTTTGTTCAGATAAGTATATCGACAGGGAAACCTAGCTACACCTGGGTCAAATCTGATATTTCAGAAATTAGACGCAACTTAAAGGGGATGTCCCTACATAAAACTCATTTGTTTATATGCTAAAAAGTAGTATATCGCAAAAAGCCCCATCTAATTACCTTTTATAATGACAAAACATCCATGTGTTTGATATCGCCGATCCCGGTTTTACTCCCCGATGTTTCAGTTTTATTCGGGTTGGGTTTTAGTTTCGTAACTGTTCGCCCTATTCGCGATTCTCCGACCACTTCCGAGACAGCTATTACCTAAACAATGGAGGGATCGGGTGATCATCGGTAAAACGCGGAAGAATTTAACGGAAAAGGCCGATAATATTGTGATGTAGAACAAAAATTATCAGTATTGATGAAATCGGTTTATTTGTATCACAGGGGCATTTTTCGATATAAGTTTAAATTTGGAACCTTCATAATAATGATAGAGCTTAACAAATACAAAGTTTTATGATATTATTGAAAATATGCGATCATTGTAGGAACTTCCTTTTTAAGAAATAGCAGTTATCATCTCTATAAGAAAGACATTGACCAACCATGGACTCCAATACAAAGAGTCAAACGGCAGTTTAAGGTTGGACGATACAAGTAGCAGGCGTTTTAAGAAATAAGTTTCCACTCAGATCAGCATCTGCAAAAAAAGCACATCGTTGTCAAGGTGATACATTTGATTCTTCATTAATATATTTTGAGGGTCGTGGATTTCCATATGCTCATGATGTTGCCCTTAGTAGATTGAGAGCCATGGAAAGTATATTTAATTGACACTTCAAATAATCAAATATATCTGTAAGTTAAAACAGAAATGGATAGATTGCTTCACAGTAACAGTATGGAAATCTCTTTGCAACCAAGCATCTTACAACCTACATCGGGAAATAGTTTAAAATAATTTTCCACAATGTTCGGTCACTTCATAAACATATCAACGATGTGAGAAACTGCCGTTTCTATACTGCAGTAGATGTGTTAATATTTGTGGAGGCAAAGTTTTCCCAGTCTGATATGTATGAAATTCCAGGATTAAACCTCTACCCATTCATATGTATGCCAAGTAATGACAGTCGCTCTCCATATGGAACAATGACATATTGCAGGCATCCACTATCAACCAATCTCATTAAGAATGTACAAAAAACCCAAATGGTATTGAATTTACCATAGTTGTATTGGAAAACAATTCGGAAATTGAAATGCTAGTATTGGTTGCTATATATGCACCTCAAAGATACATTTTCAAACCCTGCAACTCATTTTTAAAGATGTGACAAAGAAAATTGATGAAATAAATCCAACAAATGTCATTATCTGTGGAGATAATGTGGATATTCTTGCAAAACAACAGCAAACAATTCATGGCTGCTTTCCTAATTTTCAACAAAAATTGACAAACCAACACCCGATAACTAGATATTGTCTACAGTAACATATCTAACACCACTAGTGAATGGGGGAGTTTTGAATCGTATTTCTCTGATCACAAACCACTGTGGACGTATATCAAAGCTGCATAGGGTATCGGCTGATACCATGAATTAGAATATATTCTGAAAGTGGGTGATCCTTCGAAAGCAAAAGTAGCAATGCAAAAAGAAAATTGCAGACTCGGTTTTATTGGGTATATTCATCAGTAGTAAATAAATGTGCAACACTAGTCACGCCCACTAGCACCGGCTTAAGCAATATTCAATTTTCAAAAGTAATAACGTCAACACTTATGATCCCGAAGGACCAGAACATATAACAACACTGAGAATGAAGAATGGGGTGATTAACTAATTGATCCTGACATATCAAATGTACAAATTCCATTTAACTATAAAAGGCAAAATAAAGTAAAAGGAACCATCTCGGACTTCTGGTGTATACTGTACTTTATTTACTGATGTTTCGACCAAACAATTTGGTCTTCTTCAGGGTGATAAATACCAGATGATTTCTTACTAAAGAAGTCATTGTAGGTAACTTTTATCATGTTACTTTGTAGATAACATCATAGGTGAACGTTTGCAGTACTGATGCTGATTTCAGTTGATTGTTTTATCTTTTTGGCGATAAAACATTCTTATGGAAATTGCTTGCTTCAGTAGACCTATCTAATTGACATGGTTTCAGTATTTTTAAGTTTGAGATCTTTCACCAATGGATACATATAAACTTGTCTTAGGCGGCCACTTAAAATATGATATATTATCAGTAAGACAGATGACAAGTTAATGCAGAGCAAAAGTTAAAGAGAATGTTCCAATAAGGTTTTCTGCTTTGCTATTGTCAGATGCATTAAGCTATTAGCTGTCATTAGAAAGTTCCTCATGAAACAGTGACCGCTTAACACAATTAATACTTAGTGTATATAATTACATATTAATAAATCATGTGTTTTTCGTCAACAGTTTTTGAATATATTGCTGCTAAACAAATATTTAAACAGTCATGTAATATAGCTAAAGTGAGGTTTCATCTCATACATTTCATTATGTGAACAAATAAAAACAGGCGAGCATCAGGTGGCTTTAACACCAATTCTGGTTATAATTGTAGTCGGCACATACTACCATTTTAGCACTCAAAATGAAGCAGTAGTACATTACGTGCGATTCTCATCTATATGATATCGAGTTCGACGTTTATCGCGAATGTCAAAAGTGAGGTCAGCGAGCGACTAAAATCGAACGGTGCTTACTTATCCTCACAGTGATCTCTCTTGTCGCTATATGCGGTCAGCGTAGCGACTTGGGGAGATAACTGCGTTGGAGGTTGATCAGTGATATATGACAGCTGCTATGTGTGACATTGTTTTTAGTTTTTGCAAATACGTCGTACAAGTTACTCATTTGTCAAATATTTACAAAAACTGACAATCGAATGATTTCTTCTAAAATGTATGACAAAACAGACGATTTTGATTTTAATATTGTAAATTTCCCTCATCTTTATGGGAGTGTTCCCCGTGCCCCACCTTACGCGGTATATATATATATCTCCACATATTCGTTTCGCTAGAGTCTGTTTTTCCGTTGACTATTTTAACAGTCGAAATCTCATTTTAACTGAAAAGTTGCTTAAGCAAGCATATAGCCATCATACTAAGAAAAACATTCTCTAAATTTTATGATCGAAATCTCTCACTTATTGGCAAGTACAAATGTAATCTTAAGGCGCTCCTGCGACACAGTATTTCACATCCTGATTTGATGGTGTTGTCATTTACAAACTTCGTAAAATTCTCACTTTGTTCACTATATACGTAAAAAATCACTAAACACGTTTAAAATAATTAAAAACTGATATGATCCTATGGTACTACAACATACTGCATGTCTGGCTGTCAACCCTTTTACAGTTGGCAATCACATTGCCCTTTTGCATGTACGCCGACAAGAAAGGTTTATGTTTTATAGTTATGTACATTTGCTGTTTCCTTGTGTTGCTGTTCGGGCGGCTGTTTTTTCTGTATGTTGTGTTTCCTGCATGACCCATTCTTGTACGTTTAGTACTCTATGAAGGCGACCTCTTAAATCCAGAGGACGACGGATATTTTATCATACCCTTTATTACTTTTCTACATTTACTCTGTTTGCAGCTCACTCATTTGGTACACTGGGTGTAAGACGATCGTCGCATGGGATGATTGCCCCATCGGACGATTTCCTATGGACGATTGCCCCATATAAACCCCATAAGATGTAGAACGTGGCACATCCCCATCTAGAAAAGGATAATTAACAATTTTAAAATTAAAATCTTCTCTTTTATCGTATACTTTGGACGAAACTTTATCATTTGTAATTGAAAGATTCAAATCTAAAAATGAAGCATTAATGTCAGATTGATTAGCTTTGTTTGAAGACAGTTCTTTTGGGTAGATTGAAGAAACCATAGTATCAAAATAAGGATTATCTAAATTCAAAATATCGTCTGAATACCTTGAAGTTTTATTAAAAGCATTAACAATATCGGTCTGTGTATCAGGTTTTAAGCTAAGCATAAAATCCCTCTCGTAGCAATACAAAAACAAATCTGCAACAAGAGGGGCACAATTTTTACCCATGTGTATACCAACAACTTGACGATATATGGTATCCCCATAACGCACAAATATATTATCTAAAAGAAATGTAAGAGATCTACAAACATCAAGGCAAGTCCACATTGTGTAATGTTCAACTTCTGAATTCGAAAAGAATGAACGTTGAACATTACATGCAATGAACATTTTGTTTTCTTTGGCCAAAACACCGATAGACAGCATGACACACACACACACAACCACACACCCAAACGCACACAAACACACACACACACACACACACACACACACACACTGACACACACACACACACACACGAAATAAACACAGAAAACACCAAAAGACACACAAGAACCAGAGACAAACGTTCCACACATGAACAAAATCACAAGCACAAAGACGCAAGGCAAACAAAAGGAAGCATAATATCAATTAGAGATGATGAATGTTCAGTGAAGTGTGTTGGATCTTCTATTAATTGTGAGAGACCAAATTGCTGAGAAAGAGAATTAATTTTCTCCGCTGTTGGCTTATTCAACATATTTAGGTTAAAGTCGCCAATGATTATTAAGTCATTTGCACGAGAGTCTACAGCTAAGTGTATTGAGTCTTCTATTTTGCTTGAACAATGAATTCCGGAATTAAGGGGTCAATAGAACACGCCTATCAAAATTCGTAATTGTTTGAGAGTTATTTCAACCCAAATACATTATACATCAGAAAGTTCAAATTCAGTTTTTCTTTTGTATGTTATTGTATATTTTATGTAGACACAAATTCCACCATATCCGTCGTTTCTGTCTTTCCTTTCAGGTTTATAATAAGTGGGGATATTTAGGTCATCAGAAATAACAGATTCGTTCAGCCACGTTTCCGTAAATGACAGAATATCAAAATCCTTAAGTTCCGTGTAAATATTGTCTATTTTGGGAAGTATACTTTGAACATTGTAGTGCACTAAAGAAAAGTTATGCATCAAACTGGAAAACGATTCATAAGAGCTTGAAGAAGTTTCTGAGTCAAAACAATTCTGTAAGGGGAAAGTTGGACCGAGGTTAGGATGTATATCACCTGGGCGAATCAGAAGAGCTGCCAACAATACAAGACATTCATGATGTGTTATGAGGCACATTAAAAGGGTGAAAATGTTCAGTAGATATAATGCAATTATAATGTGTTTAGTGAAACGTACATTCGAAATATATTTTTATCTGGGTTGTAGCATCGATATACAAACTTAATACGATATGCAAGATCTGCATCTGTACGACGGCATGACGGCGGGAACTTTGTCACTAGTGAGTCTCATGTGATCTCGCAGAGTAACAGCAAAAAAACAGATGATACCATCAGTCAGTCGCACAACAGAGCATTAGTGTGACCCAGTACACCGCCACAGACCACACTCCTGTTCCAAACCACCTGAGATCAAAGAAGAAATGCAAAAGAAGGCAACTAGATGAGGGATTGTAAATAAACAAAACATTAAGTTAAACATGATAAAAAAAAGAGAAAAAGTTCGCTATGAGGGATTCGGAAAAGTACATACTGCACAAACATTGGAAGGTATGGACAATATATCAATGTAGTTAACATTTCCGTTTCAGATGAAACATCGAGTAAACTTGGCGTCTCATCAACTTGGCATCTCATAAGTGACGTGCACTTAGTTGAGAAGAACCATCATACAATTATACCTAAGACACCGGAGAGATATTGCTCCACATCGGTGTAAATTCACTCAGAAAGCTTACCTTTAACCCTTAACCTGCTGAGCAAACTATTCCAACACAAATTGTTCACCTACTACGTGTCCAAAATTCAAGCTTTAATCAATGTGTCTACAAATATGCATACATTCAACGTGTACATGTGATCAAGGAGTAAGGAGTATAAACTATATACATTCAACGTGTGTCTGTGACCAAGGAGTAAGGAGTATATATACATTCAAAGTTAACTGAATTGGCCTAATAACATACTGTGCATGTCTGTAGCATTACAAAAACATCTACTAGCATAGACTATGGCATCTATGAGAGTAGTTATTACTCATGATCGAGAACTTCAGTTATAACGAAAATGTAATATATGTACTCATATTTAAAAGCAATACCTAAAATAATTATGACACCCCATTACTGCTCAGTTAGCATGATTAACCCTTCTCTTGCTGAATTTTAAAATGCCGTTCATCTTATTTATCCATGCCATGTGGTATAATTATGTCTCCCCCATTTATGGGGAGATATACTGTTTTTGCCCGAGTTGTCTGTCTGCCTGTCCGTCCGTCCGTCTGTCCGTCCGTCCGTCTGTCTGTCTGTTTGTCGTAAACTTGTGTGGCGCGTATCTCTGAAACCAGTTGGGTTAGAGTCACCAAACTTCACAGGAATATTGACCAGCATGAGTTGTTGTGCACGTGGGGTTTTTAAATTGTCATCCCTGATAATTTTGGAGTTATTGCCCCTGATGACTTAAAAGTTCGCTATGAGGGATTCGGAAAAGTACATACTGCACAAACATTGGAAGGTATGGACAATATATCAATGTAGTTAACATTTCCGTTTCAGATGAAACATCGAGTAAACTTGGCGTCTCATCAACTTGGCATCTCATAAGTGACGTGCACTTAGTTGAGAAGAACCATCATACAATTATACCTAAGACACCGGAGAGATATTGCTCCACATCGGTGTAAATTCACTCAGAAAGCTTACCTTTAACCCTTAACCTGCTGAGCAAACTATTCCAACACAAATTGTTCACCTACTACGTGTCCAAAATTCAAGCTTTAATCAATGTGTCTACAAATATGCATACATTCAACGTGTACATGTGATCAAGGAGTAAGGAGTATAAACTATATACATTCAACGTGTGTCTGTGACCAAGGAGTAAGGAGTATATATACATTCAAAGTTAACTGAATTGGCCTAATAACATACTGTGCATGTCTGTAGCATTACAAAAACATCTACTAGCATAGACTATGGCATCTATGAGAGTAGTTATTACTCATGATCGAGAACTTCAGTTATAACGAAAATGTAATATATGTACTCATATTTAAAAGCAATACCTAAAATAATTATGACACCCCATTACTGCTCAGTTAGCATGATTAACCCTTCTCTTGCTGAATTTTAAAATGCCGTTCATCTTATTTATCCATGCCATGTGGTATAATTATGTCTCCCCCATTTATGGGGAGATATACTGTTTTTGCCCGAGTTGTCTGTCTGCCTGTCCGTCCGTCCGTCTGTCCGTCCGTCCGTCTGTCTGTCTGTTTGTCGTAAACTTGTGTGGCGCGTATCTCTGAAACCAGTTGGGTTAGAGTCACCAAACTTCACAGGAATATTGACCAGCATGAGTTGTTGTGCACGTGGGGTTTTTAAATTGTCATCCCTGATAATTTTGGAGTTATTGCCCCTGATGACTTAAAATTAGAAAAACTTTGTGTCGCGCGTATCTCTAAAACCGCTGGTACTAGAGTCACCAAACTTCACAGGAATGTTCACCAGCATAAGTTATTGTGCACCTATGGTTTTTGAATTGTATCCCCCTGATAATTCTTGAGTTATTGCCCCTGATATGAAAAGTACAAAAATGAGTCCTGCAGGAAACACCACATACAGAACAAACAGTCGCCCGAACAGCAACACAACGAAACAGCAAATGTACATAACTATAAAAACAACAAGAGATGCACAAAGACAAAACAAACATGCAATAGGGGGAAGATTGAAGTACCGCCTTGGAACGGTCAGTGACAAAAGTCACTGGGGGGGGTTAAACCGGTTTATGGGCGCCCAACCTCACACTTATTCCATCCCAACCCTAAAAGACAAACAGTGTAAATAAACGTATCCCCTCTCCGACTAATCTACAACAACCGCGACGGCAAATAGTGGTAAAGTGCATGTATAACGAAAACATTTAGGTGAACAAACTGTATCCACCTATAGCTAGTGTACTCAATGATTGAGCTGCAAAAAGAGTAACTGTAGAAAAGTAATAAAGGGTACGATAAAAATACTTAAATTTGTACAAACTTTGTGTCGCGCGTATCTCTGAAACCAGTTGGGCAAGAGTCATCAATCTTCACAGGATTGTTCACAAGCATGAGTTGTTTTGCTCTTGGTTTTTTTATTGTCTCCCCCTGTTAACTTTGGAGTTACTGCCCCTGATGACTTAAAATTAGAAAAACTTTACTTAGTGTCGTGCATATCTCTGAAACCACTACTACTAGAGTCACCAAACGTCACAGGAATGTCGACCAGCATGAGTTGTTGTACAACTGGGATTTTTGAATTGTCTCTTCTTGATAACTTTGGAGTTATTGCCCCTGATATGATTACTTAAAATTAGAGAAACTTTGTGTCATGCATATCTTTAAAACCACTAGGGCTAGAGTCACCAAACTTCACAGGAATGTTCACCAGCATTAGTTGTTGTGCACCTGTTGTTTTTTTAATTGTCTCCCCCTGATAATCTTTGAGTTACTGCCCCAATATGTTAACTTAAAATTAGAGAAACTTTGTGCTGCATGTATCTCTAAAACCAGTAGGGCTAGAGTCACCAAACTTCACAGGAATGTTCACTTATTCCATCCCCACCCTAAAAGACAAACAGTGTAAATAAACGTATCCCCTCTCCGACTAATCTACAACAACCGCGACGGCAAATAGTGGTAAAGTGCATGTATAACGAAAACATTTAGGTGAACTTAAAATTAGAGAAACTTTGTGCTGCATGTATCTCTAAAACCAGTAGGGCTAGAGTCACCAAACTTCACAGGAATATTCACCAGCATGAGTTGTTGTGCATCTGGGATTTTGAATTGTCTCCCCCTGATAACTTTGGAGTTACTGCCCCTTATGACTTAAATAAGAGAAACTTTACTTTGTGTCACATGTATCTCTGAAACCACTGGTACTAGAGTAACCAAACTTCACAAGAATGTTTACTAGCATGTGCTTTTGTGTACCTGGGGCTTTTGAATTGTCTCGCCCTGACAATCTTGGAGTTATTGCCCCTGATGACTTAAACATTATAACCTGATAAGTTTGGAGTAACAGACATTACACTTGTGTATTGGAAAGAGGATGGGAGGGGTAGAAATCTGTTTTTGTGACAAAAACAAACCTCTAGTTACATCTATCTTCACTGTCTACGATTATTTCTCTGTGCAATCACTGCTGTGGCGTGCACTGCTTGCACAATCAACTTGTAAATAGCGTGCAGACCCTGATGAGACAGCTCCTGCAGGAACTGTCTCATCTGGGTCTTCACTATCTACAGGCAGGTATATTGAATTGAACAGCAAGCGAAGGGCCAAACTTGTAAACATGACCAATAATGCTAAGTAGTATTTCGAACTACAAAGCTTTAAAATTACCAGAAACAAATGCATTTCTGCTCTGGTAGTCGGAGGAAGTCATTGTTTATACACATCAATACAACAAAATGAATACTTATGTAATAATTAATAATGAAACGAATATCAATTAGATTTACCTGCTATAATAGCACATGGGCATAAGAAGTTTCAGCCATGGTCGAAACTTTAAAATCATAGTATATTATACCAAGAGCAAACAGAACAGTTCCTGATCAGACGGTTCCTATAAGAGCCGTCTGATCCTGGATTACCCTGTTTGCAAAAGCATAGAATGCGTATATATGGAAGAAAGGTTTAAAAGATTGCCGGCAATAATGGGTTTCATGATACTACAGTAGATCATCCATCCAGCGACCATGGGTGTAGATGTTACACTATTGTATATAGTTACAACAGATACCGAAAACTTTTGGATGGTCGCTGGAGCGAGAATACACTGTATTATTCTACATACAGATTTACATACACACAATAGTTAATATATGACCAACAGAAGATACCATCTGTACTGGCATAGGTATAGATATACATGTATAGATATTTAACCTGGCGGTTCCATTTTGGACCTGATCATTCCATTCTTATAATAACTGGCGTGTACCTGCCGTGCTTGTATACAACGGAACACATTGGAAGTTGGTATTCTCCAAACAAGAACACAACCCCCAGTTTAAACATTTATAATAACAATACCCTTTCAATTTATAAGAGCAAACGTGGTTCAGACCCCGATCAGTATACAGGGACGATCTGGATCCTAACCACGTACAGCGAACATTTAAGTAAATGTTCACCCAAGTTTAACACTCCTTTTAATCAATCGTTCAAACCTAGTATACTTTATGAGCATTCCTATTACAGGTATCGGTGAAAGAAATCCATTGATTGCGTAATACGTCAAGATGATGGCAGGCATTATAAAGTCATATCTACATAATTGTACTAGACAGGGCAGATGATGATAAGAAGTTCTGGTAGCTCTAGCAGTAGCTTCTAGTCCGGATCTACTCTGTTCGCACAAACCCCAAACCGACGGAATGAAATAAATTATTAACCGTTTCTCCATAATCATGTAACCTTTCCTCTTATAAATACATTCTTCTCCACCCTTTGATAACAAAAATGACACAGATCAGACGGCTCCCACAGTAGCCATCCGATCAGGGTCTATTCCGTTAGCTTATGCCATCATATGGATCTGACCCCCCCCCCCAGTTTCCACAGCTTCCGTCAAGCAGAATAATCTATATAATAAACATACAGCTGATCACAATCTCTCACATAACCATTGAACAGGGAATAGGGTTGCGTAATTATGTGTCATATTACAAGTAACTACCGGTATTATTCACAAGGGGAATGTATGGGCACATAGGGTACCGGATTGAGCTTTATAAATTCAATAAAGTAGACAAGCATATTTGATCCTGATCAGACGGTCACAGCAGGGGACTATCTGATATGTGTCGACCTTGCTTCAAATGACACTAAACGACATGTCTCTTCGGTAAGGGGTTAACCGTAAACTTACATTCTATCACAACAAGAGCAGGTTAAAGAGTACAGCAGAACTCTGTTTGCCTAAGAATAGACATCGAATAACCAATCAGATCAAAACGATTTACCACGGGTTTCTCCAGGTATTTGGCTGAATTATATGCGTAGCATTTGTTTGCGTATCTAAGCAGGCAAAGACAGATTGTAGTACAAATTCTGAAGGGTGGTGATCCCCCGAAAGCAAAATTTGCAACACAAAAAGAGAAAATTGCAGACTCAGTTTTATTGAGTCTGTTCATGAGCAGTAATTGAAAGTGCAACACTGCTCACGTCCCCTAGCACTGGCTTAAGCGGTATTCAATTTTCAGAACAAAAAGTACTGAAATTCATGATCTCGAAGGATCAGAAGGTATAACAACACTGAGAATGAAGTACGGGGCGACGTTTTACAGCCACCACACACGCACTAAACACCTGCTGTTGTGAAGATAATAAATTCTGAAGGGTGTCTCACTCGGAACCGAACCGTCTGCAGAGCAATCAGTCAATCAGGCGCAGTGACAGATTTCTGACACATGTTGGATCCGGGTCAAACACAGCATCGCATTTGAAAAGGATCCTAGCCGCACAATGACTGACCGAAGTGTATAAGTTACAGGAGTACAACCAAAATTGTATTCAGTAAAGGACTTTAAAAGAGATAGCAGACGACACTTCCATGACTTTCGTCAAGGGCGCCTGATGGACTGATTGCTCTGCAGACGGTTCGGATCCGAATGAGACACCAATAAACATTAGATTTGCATTAGGATCCCAAACGACTGACATCCAAAACACGTTTCCAAGAAGAGGCCGAAAGAAAATGCACAGTCTACCGAAAAACTGGCGCGGAAAGAGCTAAGGTGCAGGCTTGGCTGCAGCCGGCGGCCTAGATTCAAAAACACTCAAATCAGACTTGCCTGAAATCCTGTGAACCACCTCTTTCAAGTATTTCACTAGTACAACACCATCTGACGACCACGCACCGATTACCTTACCAGCCTTCGCTAATTGCCTTGCACTATAGAGCAGGGAACGTCTGGCTCTGGTAAGGTCTTCGTTTATAAAAACCCCACTGTAGCCAACCTTCCCAAGTCTAGTTCTTGCCTTGTAAACCATCTGGCGGGCGCGATAAGTGGCGAACTTAACTACTATCGACCTCTTACTCGATTTCGCTGGATCACCGACGCGATGCGATCTGTCAACATCGCTAATAGTTACGGGGATGTCAAGATCTTCGCACATCTTGATTACATAATTGTCCGTTGACAACGGTTCACTATCCGGAACGCAAGTGATGCGGACGCTGTTTCTCCTGCTGTACTGCTCCTGGTCGTCGGCGGCCCTTTCCAGGGTGTGGACCCTGGCTCGTAGCTCCTCATTCTCACCAAGCAGACCAGAGTTCCGCTCCCCCAGCGACGCAATCCGTTCGTCGAGGCCACGGAGGACACAGCCTTTGACCGACTCGGACGTTTCCCGTACCATAGAATGAAGCTCATCCTTGAATGAATCTCTCATAGCCGCTGCTATAGCCTTACAATCACCAAGACTTAAAGAAATACTGATTGATTTTATTTACCTCCAAAGTATTTTTAGAGACAAAAATGTAATTGACACTATTCCTAAATACTTTAAAATACAGAACCACCTATCATCTGCTACAAATATAACAAACCCATCAGAAATACAACTTTTAACTATAATAAAATTGTGGCCGACCTTAATATTAATGATAATATTCCTGATAATTGAGATTGCGTCACCTCAAAATTTTGCTATTCTCAGGCTGGTCATGTGATTACTGATAATTTTGAGATAATTAAAGATAAACGTCTACGATCTCTTTTGACGGGCGTACAAATGAAATATTACACCAATTGGACTTGCTCAGAAGTTTGCGAATCACTAACCTTTCTTTCGGATAACATATTTGTATGTTATGGGAATGCTATATACCGTCAGGTAATTGGTATTCCCATGGGTACGAATTGTGCACCACTTGTCGCAGATTTGTTTCTGTACTGCTATGAGAGAGATTTCATGTTGCGTTTGAATCCTCAATCCTCAATTACAAGAATATGTATTGGTTACAAAAACTACATAAAAAACCATATAAAGCGCGTTTCATTGCAAATTCTAGTTCATGTACAACTACTAAATTGTCTATACTTTTGACTTCTTGTTTAACGAAGGTAAAGGAACATGTAAAATGTTACTGTGATAAGACTTATGAAAATTCTGGAATAAATCTCTTCTGGTCTATTAAGAACTCTTCAGAAGTCTTAAACAAACTTAAGAACAAAAGGTATCTTGCATCCACTGTAAGCACTTACGATTTTTCTACTCTGTACACAACTCTTCCTCATATTTTAATTAAGGATAAGCTTACTAGCTTGATCCAGAAAGTATTTGCCCGAGAAAAAACATCGTTCTTGGCATGTAATGCTGAAAAAGCTTTCTTTACTGACGAGCAAATGAAATATTACACCAATTGGACTTGCTCAGAAGTTTGCGAAGCACTAACCTTTCTTTTGGATAACATATTTGTACGTTATGGGAATGCTATATACCGTCAGGTAATTGGTATTCCCATGGGTACGAATTGTGCACCACTTGTCGCAGATTTGTTTTTGTACTGCTATGAGAGAGATTTCATGTTGAGTTTGAATCCTCAATCACAAGAAGATGTTATAAAAGTCTTCAATGATACTTGTCGATATTTGGATGATATTTTTAACTTAGATAACCCTTTCTTTAATGCTCTGATTCCTACAATTTATCCTAAAGAACTCAAATTGAATAAAGCTAACCCGTCCGACAATTATGCAGCGTTTCTTGACCTAGACCTTAAAATTAATAATGGAATGATTTCTTCTAAAATATATGACAAAAGAGATGATTTTGATTTTAATATTGTAAATTTTCCTCATCTTGACGGGGATGTTCCCCGTGCTCCATCTTACGGGGTTTATATATCTCAACTTATTCGTTTTGCTAGAGCTTGTTCATCTATTGACGATTTTAACAGTCGAAATCTCATTTTAACTGAAAAACTGCTTAAACAAGGATATAGATACCATAAACTAAGAAAAACTTTCTCTAAATTTTACTATCGAAATCTCTCGCTTATTGGCAAGTACAAATGTAATCTCAAGGTACTTTTGCGACACGGTATTTCACAATCTGAATTTTATGGTGATGTGATTTACAAACTTCGTAGAATTATTGGACATACCCATTTTCTCACTTTGTTCATCAAATATATAAAACAATTCATTAAAAAGGGATATGATCCTGTATTATTACAACATACTGCATGTTTGGTTGTGAACCCATTTACAGTTGGCAATCACGCTGGCCTCTTTGCATGTACGCCGACAAGAAAGGTTTAGTACTCTATGAAGGCGACCTCTTAAATCCAGAAATGGAAGGAGAACGTCGGATATCTGTACTATTTCATTTTTGTCGTACCCTTTATTACTTTTCTACAGTTACTCCGTTTGCAGCTCAATCATTGAGTACACTAGCGATAGGTGGATACAGTATGTTCAATTAAATGTTTTTTTTGTTATACATGCACTTTACCACTGTATTTGCTGTCGCGGTTGTTGTAGATTAGTCGGAGAGGGGATACGTTTATTTACACTGTTTGTCTTTTAGGATGGGGACGGAATAAGGGTGAGGTTGGGCGCCCATAAACCGGTTTAAACCCCCGGTGACTTTTGTCACTGACCGTTCCAAGGCGGTACTTCCATCTTCCTCCTATTGTATGTTTGTTTTGTCTTTGTGCGTCTCTTGTTGTTTTTTCTACCCATGTACATTTGTTGTTTCCTTGTGTTGCTGTTCGGGCGAGTGTTTGTTCTGTATGTGGTATTTCCTGCATGACTCATTTTTGTACTTTTATAAAAGGAAAAGTAGTAAAGTCAAGCAGGCAAAGCCACATGCAAGACGCAACCACCACCAAAACACCGATAGACAGCATGACACACACACACACACACAACCACACACCCAAACGCACACGCACACACACATATGAAATGAACACAGAAAACACCAAAAGACACACAAGAAACAGGGACAAACGTTCCACAACATGAACAAACCACAAGCACAAAGACGCAAGGCAAACAAAAGGAAGGGTGACAAAGAGAGTACCGCCTTGGCACGGTCAGCAGCAAAAACACCACTGGGGGTTTAAACCGGTTTACGGACGTCCTAACCTCACACTTCTCTCAAAGTCACCCTAGCTTTACAAATATTGTAAATAAAGGTATCCCCGCTGGACTTACCCAAAACATAGACGACGGTGAACACAGGACAACATGTAAAACATAGCATAATAACTGTGACAATCCGTCAAATATGTACTCAATGGCTTTGCTGAAGTCAGAGCACCTGCAGGTAAGCCGTTAAGGGCACGACAGGGAAAAAATAATACATGAGTCTGGTAAGCTCCTCCTGTATCCAAGTTTAAGAGTATACCATCATAGAGTACTACCCTCGGCCTGTCATCGCGCAAGCAAAGAGGGAAGCGTAGCTACCGACTGTAAAAGGATCGATAACCAAACATGCAGTGTGTTGCAATATAATAGGATCATAACCTTTCTTTTTAAATTTTTTAATGCGTTTTATAAACAAATCATGAAAATGGATATGACCCCGAATTTTCCTAAGTTTGTAGATAACATCCCCATAAAATTCTGGTTGAGAAATGCCTTGTCGCAGTAACGTCCGTAGATTGCAATTATATTTACTAATGAGAGGTAAATTTCGATTATAAAATTTAGAAAAGGTTTTCCGAAGTTTGTGATATCTGTAACCTTGCTTAAGAAGTTTATCAGTTATAACTAAATTACGTCTGTTAAAATCTTCAAGCAAAGAACAGGCTCGGGCAAACCTAATAAGTTGAGAAATATAAAAGCCTTCAATGAAACTTAACGATATTTGGATGATATTTTTTAACTAGATAACCCTTTCTTTGATGCTCTGATTCCTACAATTTATCCTATAGAACTCAAATTGAATAAAGCTAACCCGTCCGACAATTATGCAGCGTTTCTTGATCTAGACCTTAAAATTGATAATGGAATGATTTCTTCTAAAATATATGACAAAAGAGATGATTTTGATTTTAATATTGTTAATTTTCCTCATCTTGACGGGGATGTTCCCCGTGCTCCATCTTACGGGGTTTATATATCTCAACTTATTCGTTTTGCTGGAGCTTGTTCATCTATTCACGATTTTAACAGTCGAAATCTCATTTTAACTGAAAAACTGCTTAAGCAAGGATATAGATACCGTAAACTAAGACAAACTTTTTCTAAATTTTACTATCGAAATATCTCGCTTATTGGCAAGTACCAATGTAATCTCAAGGAGCTTCTGCGACACGGTGTTTCACCTCCTGAATTTTATGGTGATGTGATTTACAAATTTCGTAAAATTATTGGACATACCCATTTTCTCACTTTGTTCATCAAATATGTTAAAAAAATCATTAAAAAGTGATATGATCCTGTAGTACTACAACATACTGCATGTTTGGTTGTCAACCCTTTTACAGTTGGCAATCACGCTGGCCTCTTTGCATGTACGCCGACAAGAAAGGTTTAGTACTCTATGAAGGCGACCTCTTAAATCCAAAATGGAAGTAGAACGTCGGATATCTGTACTATTTCGTTTTTGTCGTACCCTTTATTACTTTTCTACAGTTACTCCGTTTGCAGCTCAATCATTGAGTACACTAGCGATAGGTGGATACAGTTTGTTCACTTAAATGTTTTCGTTATACATGTACTTTACCACTGTATTTGCCGTCGCGGTTGTTGTAGTTTAGTCGGAGAGGGGATACGTTTATTTACACTGTTTGTCTTTTAGGGTGGAGATGGAATAAGTGTGAGGTAGGGAGCCAATAAGCCGGTTTAACCCCCCAGTGACTTTTGTCAATGCTCGTTCCAAGGCGTTGCTTCCATCTTCCCCTATTTGGTGTTTGTTTTGTCTTTGTTCGTCTCTTGTTGTTTTTATAGTTGTACATTTGCTGTTTCGTTGTGTTGCTGTTCGGGCGACTGTTTATTCTGTATGTGGTGTTTCCTGCATGACTCATTTTTGTACTTTTATTAGAATTCAGCAATTAACCTTTTTTGGTCTATAAAAAACTCCAATGAGGTTTTAACTAAATTAAAAATCAAGCAACACCAAGATAACACTATAAGCACATATGATTTTTCTACACTTTATACCACATTACCACACGATCTAATAAAGATTAAAGTTACAAATCTTATAAATACATATTTGCTAGAGAAAAAGTATTATTTATTGCCTTTAATTCCAGACATGCGTTCTTTACCAATGACATTACAAATAAATATACCTCGTGGACATGTTTAGATCTTTGTGACTCAATTACGTTTCTGTTAGACATTTGTTCGTTTTGGTAATTCTGTATATCGCCAGGTTATTGGTATTCCCATGGGAACCAACTGTGCTCCTTTAATTGCAGACTTGTTTTTGTATTGTTATGAACGGGATTTTATGCTTAACCTTAAAACCTATTCACAGGCAGATGTCATCAATGCTTTTAACCCATACTTTGATTCTATGATAACCTCAATTTACCCTAGAGAGCTCAAGCTTAATAAAGCAAATAGTTCTGACATATCTGCAGCCTTTTTAGATTTAAATTTATCTATAAACAATGGAACAATTTCTTCTGGAATTTATGACAAAAGGGATGACTTTAATTTTAAAATAGATAACTATCCTCATTTGGATGGGGATGTTCCCCGTGTTATTATTCGTTTTGCTAAAGCTTGTTCTTCTTTGATGATTTTAACAATCGTAACCTTATTATCACTGAAAAACTACTAAAACAGGGCTACAGATATAACAAACATCGTAAAACATTTTCAAAATTTTACCACCGTAATGTTCTTCTCATCAGCAAATACAATTGTAATTTACGTACTTTTCTAAATGGAAAACTAGTAAAGTCAAGCAGGCAAAGCCACATACAAGACGCAACCACCACCAAAACACCGATAGACAGCATGACACACGCACACACACACACAAGCACACACCCAAACGCACACTCACACACGAGATAAACACAGAAAACATCAACAGACAAACAAGAATTAGAGACAAACACTCCACACATGAACAAAATCACAAGCACAAAGACGTAAGGCAAACAAAAGGAAGGGTGACAAAGAGGGTACCGCCTTGGCACGGTCAGTAGTAAAAACACCACTGGGGGTTTAAACCGGTTTACAGACGTCCTAACCTCACAGTTCTCTCAAAGTCACCCTAGATTATATAGTGTAAATAAAGGTATCCCCGCCGGACTTACCCAAAACATAAACGACGGTGAACACAGGGCAACATGTAAAACATAGCATAATAACTGTGACAATCCGTCAAATATGTACTCAATGACTTTGCTGAAGTCAGATCACCTGCAGGTAAGCCGTTAAGGGCACGACAGGGAAAAAGTAATACATGAGTCTGGTAAGCTCATCCCGTAGTCGAGTTTAAGAGTATACCATCATAGAGTACTACCCTCGGCCTGTCATCGCGCAAGCAAAGACGGAAGCGTAGCTACCGACTGTAAAAGGGTCGATAACCAAACATGCAGTGCGTTGCAATATAATGGGATCATAACCTTTCTTCTTAAATGTTTTAATGCGTTTTATAAACAAATCATTAAAAATGGATATGACCTCGAATTTTCCTAAGTTTGTAGATAACATCCCCATAAAAGTCTGGTTGAGAAATGCCTTGTTGCAGTAACGTCCGTAGATTGCAATTATATTTACTAATGAGTGGTAAATTTCGATAATAAAATTTAGAAAACGTTTTCCGAAGTTTGTGATATCTGTAACCTTTGCTTAAGAAGTTTATCAGTTATAACTAAATTACGATCTTCAAGCAAAGAACAGGCTCGGGCAAACCGAATAAGTTGAGAAATATAAACCCCATAAGATGTAGAACGGGGCACATCTCCATCTAGAAAAGGATAATTAACAATTTTAAAAATTAAAATCTTCTCTTTTATCGTATATATCGTAAAGTTTGGTATTTCACATCCGGAGTTTTACGGTGATGTCATTTACAAACTTCGAAAAATTATTGGACACACATATGTTGATACTTTGTTTGTCAAACGTATAAAACAATTCATTAAAAAGGGATATACCCCTCTATATTGCAGCACACTACATGCTTGGTGATCGACCCCTTTACGGTTGGTCATTATGCTTTCCTCTTTTTGCTTGTGCGACGACGGAAAAGACTTAATACTCTATGAAAATTCCCTCCTAAACCCGTTTACGGAGGGAGGAAATTAGATATTTGTATTTTGCCATTTCTGTCGTACCCCAAATGACTTCTCCACAGCTGCTCTGACCTCTGAATAGTCATCGAATATATGTCTATGATGTCAAGTTTATTCTATTTCAAACAAAACAGTTGTACATACTTAATATCAACTAGTATTTGTATCGTCTTGCGATTTATTTTTTTATAAAATGTCGGTGTAGAAGTGTTTCATATAGTTTTCCCGTACTTTTAAATTATGACGTCATTTAAATGATGACATCGCTTGTTTACCTCTAGTCATTAGTCATTTCATTTTGGTAGACATCGTTATTCATGTTGTGAAGTTGTCTGGAGGGGGAATTTTATTTACATTTTGACCGTATTTGTAAAGCTAGGGTGACTCTGAGAGAAGTGTGAGGTTAGGACGTCCGTAAACCGGTTTAAACCCCCAGTGGTGTTTTTGCTGCTGACCGTACCAAGGCGGTACTCTCTTTGTCACCCTTCCTTTTGTTTGCCTTGCGTCTTTGTGCTTGTGGTTTGTTCATGTTGTGGAACGTTTGTTCCTGGTTCTTGTGTCTCTTTTGGTATTTTCTGTGTTCATTTCGTGTGTGTATGTGTGTGTGCGTTTGGGTGTGTGGTTGTGTGTGTGTGTGTCATGCTGTTTATCGGTGTTTTGGTGGTGGTTGCGTCTTGCATGTGGCTTTGCCTGCTTGACTTTACTACTTTTCCATTTGATGAAAGTGGGATAAGGACGAGGTTGGGTACCCATAAACCAGGTTTAAGTCCCCCAGTAGCTTATTTTAGTTACTGACCGTACCAAGGCGGTACTCTTGCTTTCAGCCTAATGGTCAATTTTGTTATTTAATATGCTTAATATTTTTCGTCTTGATATGCGTCCTGTTATGTTTTGTCTTGTGGCTATACCGTTTCTTGTTTGATGGTGTCTGGTGCGGTGTCATTTCGTGTGTGGCTCTCCCTGTTTGACTATTTTTGTCATAATTAATGTATTCCATTCCACGTACCGAAACTATTTTGGTTAACACTGATATCTTCTAATCGAGATTATTTGTTTATTCGATACACATACGGCATTCGTGTCAGTAGGATACATTCGCTTCTACTATGATAAACGAGTTAATAAACACTATACTGTAATCAGGATTAACACTAACATTAAGATTAATTAGGATACAAATTAAATAATTAAAAAAGGATACAGTAACAGGAAGGGGAAATATGAACGGTACGAGTGCTGTCAACGTATTAGATACAACTGTACATACCAATGAAGGATTCGTGGACATTTCCGTGTCTGAAGATCAAGATAATAGGAATAGAAATGAGGTAATGCATGGCTGACTAAATCAATGTTTTGCATAGTTTTATTTTGATAAGTGTACGTAAATGTTTTAACCTTCACTAGTCGATGTGTAACAGACCTACACATCAACTCAGACAATATTAACCTTTAGCCGACAGCAGGCAAATTCGTGATCTTTTCCGTTCACAAACAGTTTGAATCCAAATGATACGCCCAATAACTCGGCATAGCATCAAGATCCAAACTGTTTGATACCCTAATTGCTATTTGTAAATGAATATGCATTTTTTGAAAATAGATTTCGTGGGCTTTTGTGCAAACAAAACAAGTTTAGCAGGCTAAGCCACAACTGTTGAACACGCTTTTGAACGCGAATATTCTATGTGAAAAGAACGCTATATAAATGTTGTATAATAATAATAATGGTTTAAAGGACTTATTGTACTGCATGCTGACATAAGATAATAATTATGATAAATTGAAATGTTTGTTTTACCCCAGAATAGCCCTAAAGCAGGAACAACGGTATGTCTACAGAAGGTACACCAAGTGGAACCGATCGTAGTTGAGGAGTCTAACAATGACGTCACGACATTTAAGTTAAAACTTGTAAACAGCGTCTTCATATTCTGGAACATGGCAACATTGGTACGGTTTTTTAGCTGCTTGTATAATACAAAGACAAACAAGTTTTTACCTCTGAGTATGTTTACAGTAATACATCCATTAAACACACGTGTATGTGTATTTCTTTGCGCTTAATTGATACAAAAACTGCTTTTAAGATGATGTTGATGGTACATCGAATGTATTTAATCAGAAGCAGCATGGTCTTTTTTCTTGATTCAAGTAATTCTTGTTATGGATATTTTCTAGAGTCTTCTAAATTAATAGCTGTGCTGTGGAAAGTGGTGAAACATCCTGATGTGTTGGCACAAAGATAACCAATCTGCTTATAAAATAAATTGAAGAACGTAACTGATTTAATTCCATATCCATACATGTATATCCATATAATGTTTTATAGTTCATGAGATTAGCCGAAAACACCTTCCTGCAATTGTTCCAATCCAATCCTCAATAGCAAGTGCTATGTGAACTATTCTATGTTATAGAGTTGTAAACCCCACCCATGTTTTATACATCCATGGATGTATTTTACAACAACTTGGTGAATAGTCGCCATACACCGCTCGATTTGTGGCATGGTCACCATTGACTTCATCGTTGAGTAGTAGCCAAATCATCACAAGCTGTGGTGTAACCATATCGTTTACGTGACATTTGTTTAGTTATTTACACTGGAATGTTTGTAAAATGCACCCTCTTTAAATTCTAGAGGAGATTGTTGAAATTAGCAGCTAAGCATCGTGCAACTACTTTAGATTGTTTTTATAATTTGTTGTTAGGTTTAAAAGGGGTTAGGTTTTCTGATCATCGCGATCATGGGTGTTGATGCTTTTAGTTATGACATTTGAATACTGCTTATGCTGTGGTAAGGATCGTGAGTAATGTTGCGCTTTTAATAACTGCTTATGATTAGGCTCGATAAACTCGAGTCTGCAATTTTCTCGTTTTGCAATATTGCTTGTGTTTCGAATGAACTCCTACTTTCAGAATTTTTGTATCTTAGTTAAATGTATAGCGTTAAATCAATGTTATAGATATTGCAGTGAAGGTACATCCTTCCTTAATGTGAAAACTAAACTGAAGGTATCATTATCCCATTAGAAATACTTCTGAAAATTGTAAGCACAGTCCGCATCGTCGATAACAATTACAAAAAACGCCCTCTAAACCGAAATTGTAGCAGAGAAGAATTTAAAAAATACATTTTGGCATTAAGCTGCCATCTGTCTCCAAGACCCGATACTTTTACTTAAGTTTACGTCCAGTTAAGATGGGGGTTTACTGTAATAAACGAGCGTATGTTTTAATTCAAGACAGTAATGAGAATACGTTTGTATTCATTCATTAGATAACCAAATATTCTGCCTATATAAGCTGAGACAAATATTACAATTTACCACTAGATAACGCTAAACGAGTGTTTTGACATTTGCAGATATTGTTGAGCCAGATCAGGGAGACATATGACCAGTGTTTGCACTATTTGTTATTGCAAATCCTTAATGGACTATATGGTTAAAACTTAACGGGTCATTTCACTTTCAATATTTAGCATTCGAATGCAGGCGGCTGGCTATGTATTTTTAGTGCCAACTACATGTATTTGTACTTATGGACCTCTAGAACAGCTGTTCCTCCCATTTCATAAGCTATACAGTTAGTTACATTCAGACACGTCTTCTATGTCTTCCTGGCAAGAAAAATTAAATTGTTCAGATTAACAAAACATCGGACGTATATTTCCATAACATATCAAGCTTATACCTATTTTTCACAATTTAAGATATCCTATGTGTTCAGTGTTCCCTTTCAGGGAATGACCATTGGACAGATAGGCCCTGTCCTACCAGATCTTCAGCGTATTACAGGAAGTTCTCTCCAGGAGGTATCTTGGCTTTTCACTGGATACGGGATCGGATATTTTGTAGGGTGTCTACTATCAGGATTTAGTATGATTCCATTTTATTATTAACAAGGTCTCCAATATTGTGATAAAACTTAGCGTTACTTTTGGTGTTTTCTGTGTTCATCTTGTGTGTGAGTGTGCGTTTGGGTGTGTGATTGTTTGTGTGTGTATGTGTGTCATGCTCTCTATCGGTGTTTTGGTGGTGGTAGCGTCTTGTATGTGGCTTTGCCTGCTTGAATTTACTACTTTTCCAATTAGGATCCCAAGTCTTCTAATATACAATGTATATACACAAGGATGTATTTCACGATGAAACATATACATTTACTTTCAAATACTTGTGCGTGTTTAATATGGAAAACTCGCATGTGTATTTCACCAATTCATTTACATGTATAATGTAGCTTCGTTAAAAAGTTATAAACAACAACAACAAATAAACCAAACAAAAACCAAAACCAAAACAAACCATTAACCTGCAAAAGCACGCGATTAGTTTTAAAATTAATTGTGGCCACCTGAAATGTTTAAAATATGCATTCGTGTTGCCCACTGTCGCTATTGTATTTGATCTTCTTTTAGACTCACCAGGAAATATTAGTACATGTACACTGACGTCAATAAAAAACGCTACAATGAAAAAAGGGAATAACTTTTCTGTTTTTCAAAATATTCATATCATAACCGACACACCATATATTTAGCTCATAACGCGTCTATTGAAGCGAAAGAAAATACCCTCTCTGGCCCCTATGTTTTCAGGTATGATAAGCTGCACGTTTCGCACGTGCGGCCCGTGCGCCATTGCCACGATATTATGTCAATCGAAAAAATCAATTTATTATGCTACTGTTGATTTACAAGTTGAAATTCAAAAGGAAATCTGTAAATTAAAAGGAGTTAAAATGCCGCGATTAATTAATGAAAACCGAGCACGGGCTTTAGGAATGCTAGAAACAAACAAACTGACGTCGCTAGGCGATTTGGTGTTGCACGATGCACTATTGCGAGGTTAGTTCAACGCGTAAATACCACTGGGAGCTTAGCAGATAGGCCTCGCTCAGGTGCGCCACGTGTGACATCTGTGCGTCAAGACGTTTATATCCGTCAACGTCACCTGCGTGACCGCTTTACAACGGCCCAATCAACCTCTCTCCAAGTTGTCGGTAATCGTGGTCAGACTGTGAGCAGAAACACTGTAAGGAACCGCTTGAGAGAGTGTGGGATTATCTGCAGAAGACCTCAACGCGGAGTTGTTCTTACGGAACGTCATCGTCATGATCGGCGTCAATGGGCACAGAATAACCTCCAACGAAACTGGAGAACAGTCGTATTCAGCGATGAATCCAGGTTTAACCTTTCGAATGCTGACGGACGATTTCGCGTGTATAGGCGACGTCATGAACGTTTCGCACGTAACTGCATCTTGGAGTATAACCGCTACGGTGGAGGAGGCGTAATGGTGTGGGCAGCCATCAACCATACTTTTAAGACGGATTTGGTTGTGATTAATGGAAATATGACAGCACAGCGCTACATAAACCAGGTTTTACGACCTGTAGTGCTTCCTATCTTCCGTCAACGTCCCGCAATGACCTTCCAACACGATAACGCACGTCCTCACGTAGCACATGTGACAAGAAACTTTCTAAATGCCAACACTATTGATGTTTTGCAATGGCCAGCCAATTCCCCGGACTGCAATCCAATTGAACACATGTGGGACGTTCTTGGACGCCGTTTACGTCAGCGTTATCCACAGCCACAAAACGTTCAGCAATTAACACACGCTCTACACCAGGAGTGGGCACGTATTCCACGGTACATGTTGCGTAACTTGTGTGGGTCAATGAGACGAAGGTTGCAAGCAGTCGTCGCAGGACACGGAGGCCATACCCGATACTGACATTTTGGACAAGGCAATGTTTTTGTATCACCATTCTGAACATCTCAATGGCGATAATGACAAATGAAATTTTGTATACATGTTTGAAAATCTCTTTACATTGGTATTTGACAAGAGCAAATGTGCATACATAAATACAGGTGTAGCGTTTCTTTTTGACGTCAGTATATATTTTGGAAGGAGAATACACCTGGGTCCATGATTATAAAACTTTTAGTTGAGTCTGAGTTTGTTCTCAAATCTGGCTCAAATCTGACCAATCAAAAGCTTGAGAACTCAAATCTGTCCAATCAAAAGCTTGAGAACGAACTCAGACTCAACTAAAATGTTTTATAAGCATGGATCTTGATTGTCATATTCTGTTCAAAAGCTCAAGCCACGTGTTATTGTCTGTTATTGGGATTTCAGGTCTTGTGCTAACATGTGAATATGCATACTAATTGATATTGATAGTTATTGCTTTAATAATTGTTTAGTTTGGAATTTTATGGATGGAAAAGTAGTAAAGTCAAGCAGGCAAAGCCACATGCAAGACGCAACCACCACCAAAACACCGATAGACAGCATGACACACACACACACACAACCACACACCCAAACGCACACACACACAAACACGAAATGAACACAGAAAACACCGAAAGACACACAAGAAACAGGGACAAACGTTCCACAACATGAACAAACCACAAGCACAAAGACGCAAGGCAAACAAAAGGAAGGGTGACAAAGAGAGTACCGCCTTGGCACGGTCAGCAGCAAAAACACCACTGGGGGTTTAAACCGGTTTACGGACGTCCTAACCTCACACTTCTCTCAAAGTCACCCTAGCTTTACAAATATTGTAAATAAAGGTATCCCCGCTGGACTACCGTTGCCCATCGCTCTGTATTCAACAAAATCACAAAAAACAACACCAGCAAAAGAGTATGTCGATCGGCCATGTTCGCTTAATGCGGGATCGGGAGGTCACGGGTTCGATCCCCACCCATGGCATTCTAAATTTGTTCAAAATGGAAGTAACAGCTTCCTTGCAAATACACGGCATTATAAGGCGACTGCTGTGAAATATGACTGGTCGCCCAAGTGACTGGGTTTGGTATCATACCGTATGTCTACGGGATGCTATCACTGTGTGTCACCACTGAATCTCTATATAACCGAAATACTGTTACCGGCATATAAATTAAATTCAACGCAAGCAGTCAGGCTTGCATGCTATCGCACACATGCAAACGGAGAGAATGCCTACGTATACACTATGTAAATCTGACAGCTGAAACAACAACCGAATAGGTCATAATGTTATTAGCATTCCCTCAGTTAAGGTCGTGGGTAATAAATGTGTAAATAATTGTCTGGACAATTCGAAATCATTAGATGTCATTCACTGTCAAAATACTTGACACGAGGTCGTGCGATAGACATGTTACATAAGGCTGCATTTTTAATATTGAAACATACGTGACCACGGGACCACGTGGAAAAGTTACTCTTAGCCATGTTTTCAACGTATTTGGCGTACTGATCACTAGATTGAAATATGATGAAATGGACGAAATGCCATGACAAATTTATTTTACATTTAATATGGCTTCAGCCCTAAAACTGCACTATCGTGCTTTATGTTCATATTCTCTAAATATATCCTCGACATCCGTACTCGACATATCGAAAGGGAGAAAATAACATTTGCATGAACATCATCCATTTCCATCTGTTTTTGCTTAACCCTTTCCCTGTTCTATATTTAGTCCAAAATTCAATACCTACTGAATATTCATGTACAAAATAGGTATAAAGAAATATGGAACTTGGAACATTGCAGACATTTTAGAAAGAAAAGAAACAGATTTATCAAATTCTATTAGCAAACAGAGCAGACCCTGATCAGACGGCTCGTGAAAACACGTTTGTATGAGGGAAAGGGTTAAGGTGAAAATGGTATTATAGTTTTATGCAGGTGTCTGATAAAAACAAACACATATCAGCAACAGCAACAACAAAACAATCTAATGATTTTCTGCGACTGCTCTGATAAGATATAGAATATGTCAAAACAGAGTGTTATCATACAAAGCTGAAATATTTTCTCTCTTCAGCCATTGAAAAGTTCAACACGAAACTTCTTCAATGTGTGCATACTCTCTGTACGGCACTCACAACAGCTGCACTACCATGGATACCGATACTTAACGTCTCAGTAATTGTAAGGGTCATGACTGGGATTGCCGTTGGTGGACAGCTGACTTGTAAGTCCAAAACATTTCACGTTTTTGTGTCTTTAGTACGGGACTGTTATTCACAGAGGCCGATGGAATAGTGTAAATAATGATGTTCGTCCATCGCTAGGAGAAGATGACAATAAACTTTACGAGTTTGTAGAAAATTAATAAAGAGTTTGTAGAGAAAACCAATTGTACATTCCTTGGTTTAAAGTGAACGAACGTAATTATTTGTTACTTGTTATGAGCAATCATTTGCTCGATTTCATGTTTTCTTTGTTTCATAATGCTAGACAATTTATGGTCAAAACATTCTGTTAAAGAGGAGGTCCCTACAATGATCGCATATTTTCATAATATCATAAAACTTGGTATTTGTTATGCTCTATCATTATTATGAAGGTTCCCAATTTGAACTTTTATCGAAAAAATGCCCATGTGATACAAATAAACCGATTTCATCAATAACTGATAATTTTTGTTCTACAACACAATATTATCGGCCTTTTCCGTAAATTCCTCCGCGTTTTGCCGATGATCACCCGATCCCTCCATTGTTTACGTAATAGCTTTCTCGGAAGTGGTCGGAGAATCGCGAATAGGGCGAACAGTTACGAAACTAAAACTCAACCCGAATAAAACTGAAACATCGGAGAGTAAAACCGGGATCGGCGATACCAAACACATGGATGTTTTGTCATTATAAACGGTAATTTGATGGGGCTTTTTGTGATATACTACTTTTCAGCATATAAACAAATGAGTTTTGTATATTTTAATTGTTTATGAAACGCGTCAAATGTAGGGACATCCCCTTTAATTGAAGATATGTAAACTATAAAATTTTGTCAGAACTACAGATAAAGGTGCATACCCAAATACTAAAATCATCATTTCTCCACCAAACCCTGCACTTTGACCACTGTTTAGAATCGTTTATTCGAGACGATTTTAAACAGTGGTCATATTACTCTTAACCGGCCGTTAAATTTAGTATGAATATCGGTCTTGGAGAGAGGTGGCAGCTTAATGCAGGGTGAAAGTCAAGCAGAAAGATACTAGAAGCAGCCACCTGCCTAAAAGTGTCTAAATTCTTATCTACTAGAATTCCGGTTAAGAGAGGTTTATTTACTCATAGGGTTCGGTGGAGAAATAAAGGAGATATTCTTGAAAAACATATATTGGCATCTTATCTGAACCTCTGCACTTGTATTTGTTTGTTGCAGTAAACTTGCAGTAAACTTGAACTACAATGTATGTCCATAGGACGTAAATTCCATCACATTGCTATTTTCACTCTTTCTTGCGACAAGAACGTATATTTACGGCTGGATCACTGTTGAAAGTTTTATTCTATTCTTAAAATCCTATCTATCAGAGTTTCAGGAGTTGGGCACACAATATTTTGCGCTGTAGTTTAAAAACAACCCAAAAGGCCACAGTTCTGTAAAACATTTTGAAACCAAAATTGTCCTTTTTATGCTCATTTTCATTGCGACGCTGCAAGCCTGTGAAACTTTGAAAAGTTTGAATATCAATAAATCCGATCGATGAAATAGGTGGAATTTGACATAGCACGATTGTATATAATGTATATTACTCAGTGAGCCAATAGTGCCTACCGTGCAACCCTAGACTTTTTTCATGGGTACCGAAATGTTCAGAAAAGTGTCCTGAATCAGAATCGCGAATGTACTCAAACTTAAATTCTTTTAGGCTATGTGTATTTTAACCGTTTCCATGGCAACCCCCAAGTTTTCGCCATGATGACCCATACCTACAAATTCGCCCATATCACAGCCAGGTACCAAATGGAAGATAAGACATTGTGCTTTTACTTCTAACTTGTTTTTTTAAATTACCTTATTTTCATACTCATGAATATTAATGAGAACATTAAAAATAGTAAAAAAGTATAGAAATAACGTAAACCTTTCATTTTTTTATCCTAAAAATATTAGAAAATGTAGTTTAACATGATGACAAACCCCCAGGAAACAAAATATCCTTTTTTTTGTTCACTTTATGCAAATTACCTTATTTGCATCCTCATGAATATTAATTACCGATAAGAAAACAAAGAGAAACAATATTGAAAATAACATGTTGCGCAGCATCACTGTGGTGCAAGCTGTACGGTCGCGAATGTTTAGACTTTTCCAAGATGGCGGACAAAACCCGTTATTGAAAGGTAAGCATCACATTTTTACGCTTTTAAACTATGTAGATGTTTCTTTCAGTCATTTAATTGGTGCCATAGCACAGAATTATAACGCCCGTCAACAGCGGCTTACCCTTTATGGTTCATGTCTGTGTGTAAGGCTCAAACTCTTCGGTAAACTATGCAGAAACCGAAAGTCAGAAATCGAATCGAGAATGAGGTCATATTTTTCCTCATTGTAGGCTTACCAACTACGCTAAACGTTTTCTAACACTGTGGATATATGAATCTGAGCCCGATATTAACGTTGAGTTACCTAGCCTAGTTTGTGGCACAGATCTACATTTTGTCTTTTGGAGACGTTTGAAAATAATGTCGATTGTACGGTTTAGCCCGTAGTGGTAAAAGTGCACTGTACATTTTAGACCCGATGTTTATTGTACGTTTTAGCCACGATTTTCTTTCAAAAAAACTGTACAGTGTAGACACAAAACAAATGCTACCATTTGAATCTGCGCCGTAGGTCTAGATAGTATAATCACGACTATTTATTATGGATCTTCCATCATGCAATGCATGTTTGCGATTATGGCAGCATATCACAAACAATTAGGATCGAGATCAGAAGCACAGTATAGAATTGGTTTATACGTATTTTATTTTAAATATTTGCATGAATATTGTAATGATAACACTAAGGAAAAGAAAAGGATGGAAACGAAAAAAAGACTGCTTATTGTGTTTCTCTCCCATCATCGTAACAACTACACTCGCTTTATGCAGAAATAACTGCACGTTATTGTACTATATTAATTATACTGAAAAACTAATTAAATTATTTAAGCAGGATATATCAATTTATACAAAAATTGTTTTGAGAAAGAAAATTTAGAATAAAAGAAAAAATAAATAAATAAAAGAAACCAAAACAAGAAACGAATGTTGACAAAATTAATATGTGTAGAGAGGTCTAGGATTCTGAGCAGTACAAGCACATTCGAAAGAAGGTGAGGGTTACGTACCGAGTTTATTAGAATCGTTTTGAGGTTTGGATACACCGATGTACAGCTTCGTCTTTAATGATGTTTGTATTATAATTTAAAAGAGGGTCACCAAACAAAAAGACAGAAAGGGACGGAGTAGTGAATCTGGCAACATCATCAAAAAGTTGTTTTCCTTCGTTGGTATATTTGCAAAATCTTAAGAAGAAGTGCGATGCGTTCTCAACGATGCCACATGTACACAAGGCAGTGTCAGAGATGTTCTTTGAGAATAGGCCATGGTTCAAGGAACTGCAGTTTGTATGAAGCCTCTTATGCAGGGGCTGCTGTTTTCTGAGACCGTAATAAAATATTTGGGAACAGTTGGCAGATTGATATCAAAAGACTTATTGAATGCGTATAGAGTAGAATATTGTTTTGCATTTTCGGAGATGTTTTTCCATTCCTGTACTGTTGCAGGGAGGAAAGAGTTGCTATAATGGATTGCATCGAGAAACACCTCCAACCACTTCAGGTACCAGTTCTGTGAGATATATTGGAGTTAAATGAAACACCATTTTATAAAAGAAAATAAGTCTGTGTTTTTACGTCTGGTTTCAAGGCGTTCCCATCATCCAACTTCATACAATAACTTATCAATATAAACCAATTTAGTTGTCCCAGTTACTATACGGGTAGCTTCATATTGATTTTTCCAAACTGGGTTTCTCTAGCATTACAGTTATCAAAGACAAATACAGTATCATCGTATTCTAAAAAAGGTATCATGAAAGATACGTAGATTGTTTCAAGGAAAAGTCTGTCCAAAGTGAGTTTGAGTTTTCGCATGACATTTATTCTTGTCCATGCATTAGTAACGATATATTCGATATGGCAGTGCCATGTTAGATCACGTGAAAGATGAACGCCAAGGTGCTTGTGTGAATGTACTTCAGGAATTTGATGGTTTTGCATATATATACGGATGAGACATTTTTTATCGAGATTATTAACGAATCTGTCTTCTTTGGATTGAATTCAACTAGCCATTTCTCTGCCTTTTTAATATATCATTATTGATATTTGTTGCCATATGTACGGGATTAATACCTACAATAAACAAACTAGTGTCGTCAGCAAACAAACCAGTGTTCAATCCCATGTCGTTAACAATATCATTTATAAAAACAAGAAATAACAATGGACCTAATATATATCCTTGTGGAACACCAGCTTCGTAGCATTCAAGTCAGAGAAGGTACCAGGTAAAATTACATGTTGCTTTCTTTCAGTATGATAGCTGGAAAACTAGAATAGAAATGTGACGCTGATGGGGTTTGAGTCGAGGTAATTGTTTAAGCCATACCAACAGTAAGAACGGAAGATCAACAACACATGCAGACAGAGTCAAATAGGTTCGTAATTATGACGATTTCTTTACAATTCTGTATACATTCTAATTCATCAGCTTACCTGTACAATATCACTTAGGAAAGAAACCTTAAACCAGTATTCAATTGATTTGTTTTGATGGAATAAGTACACGAACACTGTTGGTTTACAGAGCGAGACGATGATGATTCAGTTCTTTTGGCTCATTTTATTTTCATTTCACATGGCCTTCAAAACGTATAAAAAGCGGGTGCTCCGCAGATCTTGGCTCAGTCTGTGCAAGGAGCCATACAGTCCACTTCGACGAACAGCAGGCATTATATAAAACCTTTAATAGTGTTCTGTATTCTGTTATCGTAGTAGGGTCTGGGTAGAGAAGCGAACAGTTGAACTAGTTCAATCTTAGTAGATCTCTGTCCCAGGCTTGAACAGTATATGCTACTGTTACAGACATTATATGAACGTTTCACTATTGCTGATGCTGGTGTGTTCTGGCTTACAGTAGAAGCCAGGGATCTCGTCGTTAGCTGAGGGAATGCTCAGCTGATGCTGGCTGGTCGAGCCAGGCTGCTCAGCTATACGCTGAGCTAGTGGAGAACTATATACAGTTGATGCTGGCTGGTCGAGCCAGGCTGCTCAGCTATATACGCTGAGCCAGTAGTCTCATGATAGACGACCATATAAAGAACAGAAGCTCATCCACTTTTAGTTTATAACTGTAATTAGTTGTTGATCCTACTTGATTATTGTTCAGCCAATCATTTTCTAATCATTGTTAATTATAAACACTGGGATTTGTAAATATTGGCCCATCATTAAGTTCAGCAATCATAGGGTCAAAGTAGACCCCGAGGGAATATTTTATATAGTGTTGTTTGAGTTAATTATGTTCATTGGCTCAGCTGATCGACTTTCAAGTATTCTCAGCTGAGCATAACCAAAAACACGTTACAGATTTCTTGGCGCCCAACGGGGGACAAGGGCTATATATACTAGACCTATAGTCCATCTATTATCATTTAATAGACTTACCCACTGTAATTGAAAATGGCTGATCAAAGTACTAACGGTCCTGTGAGGTTCGATGAGCTTGAAAGTCTGTACACGCAGATCAACGAGTTGCAGAGGCAGAATGAACTGCTGCGACTTGATCATGAAATAGTTGGTCTCAAGCATGAATTGAGTACTATGTCAATGCAGAATAAGACTAAGCCGATAAAGCGTGAACATGGGGTTATTCCCCAAAGACTTCTCCCTGATATACCGAAAGGTAGACGAGAGAATGTTGAAATGGGCTCATCTGAGTCATCCCAAGCTGACAGTCGCCCAGACAAATTTGTTACAACCAGAAAGCCCCATTCAAGTCCGGATTCAAAGCCGAGAAGCACGAGCATGAAACCAGCTACATTCGACGGGAGTGTAGCATGGTCCGACTATAAAGCTCATTTTGATGCATGCTCTGAACTGAATGGCTGGTCAAATGAACAAAAAGGTTTATACCTTTCTGTTTCATTACGAGGGCAGGCCCAAGGTGTGTTTGGCAATCTTGAGAAAGGCAAACACGACTATGAACAACTGGTCACTGCCCTGGAAGAAAGGTTTGCGCCTCCTAACCAAATAGAGCTCTACAGGGTACAGCTCAGAGAGCGTCGCCAGAAAGCAACAGAGACAATGGCTGAGCTAGGTCAAGATATAAGACGTCTCACCAATTTGGCATACCACAAAGCACCTAGCGATGTCAGGGAGACTTTAGCAAAAGAGCAATTCGTCGATGCTCTTGTGAATTCTGACATGAGGTTGAAAATCAAACAGGCCAGGCCTGCTGATCTCAACGATGTTGTAAGGCATGCAGTTGAGCTAGAAGCTTTCTGTAGGGCGGAAAATAAACATCTCGGACAAGGCTATATACAAGCCACCACATCCGCTCAGCCAACCAACGAAAATGACTGGAAGGAAGCATTCTCGTCTCTCAACAAGTCAATGGATGAGATAACAAAGGCTATGAGCAAATTTGTTGCCCAGCAAACACAGAACCAAAGCATGGCGAGTAAAGGCCAGTCATGTAACCGTCAGTATGATGGTAATAGATCAAATCAGTACCAGAACAAACAGAATTGTCCAGGTCGGAAATGTTTCATTTGTAAGTCTGAAAAGCACTTAAAGAGAGATTGTCCTCAAAGGGAAGACAGATACCGTCGACGTACGGATCCACAGAAAAATGAAAAAGTGCAAATGAGTGGTTCATGCCAAGCTGGATTGTTCATTCCAGCAAAAGTTGATAATTATACCGTCGATTGCTTAGATGATACTGGAGCCACACTCGCATTAGTCTCATCTAAAGTCTGGGAATCTATTATACAGAAAAGCTAGACAGATTTGAAAGGGAAATAATTTCTGATTCAGGAAACTCCCTAGAAACCAAGGGAAAAACAAGAATTTGCATTGAAATCAATGGCATCAGCTGTAATGCTGATATAGTAGTAGCAGATATAGATGTTGATCTCATACTTGGTATTGATTTCATGTTAGCGCATGCCATAGTGGTTGATGTCGTAAATATGACCATGAATATCAAGAACAAAGCATGTAAGATGGTTCATGAAGGTAGAGTGGGTTGTCACAGGGTAATTGTAGCTGATAGGGTATCAGAAATAATTCTTGAGGGGAAATTAGTTGATTGAAACATGTCGAAATGTGAGATAGGCATGCTGGAAACCACAGATGGTTTTCTCAGCTCAAACAGGGGGATAGTGGCTAGAACTCTAGTCAGAGTCGATGACAAAGTGCCCATTCGATATGCCAACTTCTCTCATGAAACACAGACACTCTATCCTGGTACAAACATAGCGACATTCAGTCCAGTTCGAGTTATGTAGATAAGACAGTGCCTAAACCTCATAAGACATTACCAGATCATCTCAAAGATCTGTATGATAGATGTTCAGCAGGCATGAATGCCGCTCAGAAAAATCAGATCGTGAAATTGCTTGAAGAAATATGTTAACACTTTCTCTGAAAATGACCATGACATAGGTCGCACAGGTATCATCAAGCACAAAATTTCAACCGGTGATGCCCCTCCAATCAAACAGCCAATGCGGAGAGTCCCAGTACATATGCAATATGAAGTTGACAAACAGCTCAAAGTTATGCTGGAAAATGATATCATAAAGCCATCCACCAGCCCGTGGGCGAGTGGTATTGTGCTAGTTCGAAAGAAAGATGGAACTAGACGTTTTTGCATCGACTACAGACGCCTGAATGATGTCACTGTTAAGGATGCATATCCTTTGCCAAGGATAGATGAATCATTGGATCAACTTGCAGGCGCCGAATGGTTTCCATGTCTAGACCTCAACTCGGGGTACTGGCAGCTCGAAGTTGATGCAAGTGATAAACAAAAGACAGCATTCTCATCAAGGAAAGGCTTGTACGAATTCAACGTCATGCCTGTTGGGCTTTGTAACGCCCCAGCGACGTTTGAACGTCTGATGGAGACAGTTTTGGCTGGTCTCCACTGGCAGATTTGTTTGATATACTTAGCTGATATCATAGTATTTGGGAAAACATTTGAAGAAATGATCAAACATCTTGATTTGGTTTTAGAAAGAATAGCCAATGCTGGACTCAAACTAAAACCCCGAAAATGTCAACTATTCAAACAAGAAGTTGAGTTCCTTGGACGCATTATTAATGACAAAGGGGTTGGCACAGATCCCAAGAAGATCAGCTGCATCAAAGATTGGCCAATACCAACTACTGTCAGAGAAGTGAGATCTTTTCTCGGCTTATGTAGTTACTATCGGCGTTTCATTGCCAATCACTCACACATAGCTAAACCTTTGACAAGGCTCTTAGAAAAGAACCAAACATGGAAATGGGCAAGTGAATGCTCAGAAGCATTTGAAAGGTTGAAAACCTTGCTTGTGTCCGCACCAATTCGTTCACACCCCGACTTTAAGAAACCGTTCATCCTTGACACTGATGCTAGTGATCAAGCAATCGGGGCGGTGCTATCTCAAAATCTCGATGGAACCGAGAAAGTCATCGCCTATGCCAGTATGACTTTGTCCAAAACTGAACGGAAGTACTGTGTTACTAGAAAAGAGCTACTAGCGCTTGTGTACTTTGTAAAGTATTTCCGTCATTATCTATATGGTAGGGAATTTACTGTGAGAACAGATCATAGTTCATTACGCTGGATCATGAACTTCAAAAACCCCGAAGGTCAGCTAGCTCGTTGGCTAGAGGTTCTTTCAACATACTCTATGAAGGTTGAGCACATACCAGGTAGATTGCATGGTAATGCAGATAGTCTGAGCAGAAGACCATGTAGTCAATGTGGAATGACAGACTCAGAAAAAGAAAATGACGTGCCAGAATATGAAACTGTCTCTAGTATGTGATCATGAACTTCCTTTGAAAAATTTAATGTTGGTGACAACGTGTTCGTGTATTTTCCTGTCAAAAAGGTAGGCGCTTCCTCAAAACTGACTTCATTTTGGCGAGGCCCATATCAAATCACTGCTAAATTATCTGATGTTTTATACAAGGTAAATTGTGCTCGTAACAAAGCTGACCGAGTTATTCATTGTAATAGATTAAGATCTTGTCGAAATCAGGTCCTTAGAGATGAGAATGAGCCAATTAACTCAGAGATTAGGAATCAGGTTGATAGTGATAAATCTGAAATTTTAGACGAACCAGAAGTCGTTGATAATGCTGATGCATGTGATGAAACTGTTTCAGATATGAAACGAACACGTAGACAGCCAGTCTGGAGTAAAGATTATGTCTTCTCTTTCAGGAACGAGATGGCGAAGACTAAAAATACTCCAAGAAAATCCACCATCTGTCCAGTATGTAAAGATGTTGTGAAACCACGAGAACGGTTCGAGGTTTACCTAATAAATTGCACAAAGAACAGAGAAGAGTGTTCTATCTGTGGTCAAACCTTTAAAAAGAAGGCATATCTACAGAAACATGAGCCGACTCAGCACAGTGCTACTGTTACCAAATGTACTGAGCCGACACCCTCCAGCTCTAAAGCTGAAGATGAACAGGATGAGTGGCTGCAAGATGAGCCAGATATCTCTCTCGGAGAGACGGAAACAGAAAGTGAATCTGATCAGAAAAATTCTGATACAAATGAAGATCTTCTTACCGGCAGAGTGATAAGAAAGAGGACTATGCCAGAGATTCCTCTTGCCCCTAAAAGACAGAAAGTTAGTTCAGAGAAAGAAGAAGGTGACAAAGCATTGCCAGTTGAGAAAAGAAACGTAAGCATTGAGGCTGACAGCAGTGTCGCCCATGCGCCTGTCAAAGAAGCTGTTAAGGCTGCTAAAAGGAATGTGCTTGTAAGGTGTGCAAGAAAGGATGATGCTTACAACTTCAAAAAGAGATGTAGAGGTGAAAGAATGTGGCGAGCAGATCTACAAGAATGCCATTGCAATGAGGAAACCAAACAAGGGTTCCATGAAAATTAGGCTGGAAGACTTGTTACCGAATGGCAACATTCGTATGTCGGATATAGAATTATCCTTGAAGGAAGATGGTGAAGTTGAGTTAAACTTTGAGTACCAGCCGGACAAAGAGTAGTTTGATGACAGAAGTGTTATGAATGTTGTTTCATTGTTGTTGTTTTTTGTTTTATTTTACTGAATAAGTCTAGGAAAGACTACTTTTGTTTAAAGATACTCTTTCTGCAAGAAGCCAGACATGTGTTCATATATTATTGATGAAACTGAAATTTCAGACGAACCAGAAGTCGTTGATAATGCTGATACATGTGATGAAACTGTTTCAGATATGAAACGAACACGTAGACAGCCAGTCTGGAGTAAAGATTATGTCTTCTCTTTCAGGAACGAAATGGCGAAGACTAAAAATACTCCAAGAAAATCCACCATCTGTCCAGTATGTAAAGATGTTGTGAAACCACGAGAACGTGATTTTTATACCCCCCTTTTGAAAAAATGGGGGTATATTGCTTTGCACATGTCGGTTGGTCGGTCGGTCGGTCGGTAGATCGATGGTTTCCGAACGATAACTAATAAACGACTTGGCCTAGAATCTTCAAACTTGCTGTGGTGGTTGGTCATGACAAGTAGATGACCCCTATTGTTTTTGAGGTCACTAGGTCAAAGGTCAAGGTCACCATGACCTAAAATGGTGAAATAGTTTCCGATCAATAACTGCTCAAGGGTTTGGCTTGGGATCTTCAAACTTGCTGTGGTGGTTGGTCATGACCACTAGATGACCCCTATTGATTTTGAGGTCACTAGGTCAAAGGTCAAGGTCACCATGACCTTAAATGGTTAAATGGTTTCCAATCAATAACTGCTCAAGGGTTTAGCTTAGAATCTTCAAACTTGCTGTGGAAGTTGGTCATGACCACTGGATGACCCCTATTGATTTTGAGATCACTAGGTCAAAGGTCAAGGTCACCATGACCTTAACTTGTAAAATGGTTTCTGATCAATAACTGCTCAAGAGTTTGGCTTAGGATCTTCAAATTTACTTAGGTGGTTGGTCATGACAACTAGATGAGCCCTATTGTTTTTTAGGTCAAAGGTCAAGGTCACCATGACCTTAAAGGGTGAAATGGTTTGCGATCAATAACTGCTCAAGGGTTTGGCCTAGGATCTTAAAATTTGCTGTGGTGGTTGGTAATGACGACTAGATGACCCCTATTGATTTTGAGGTCACTAGGTCAAAGGTCAAGGTCACCATGACCTTAACTGGTAAAATGGTTCTGATCAATAACTACTCAAGGGTTTGGCTTAGGATCTTCAAATTTGCTTAGGTGGTTGGTCATGACAACTAGATGAGTCCTATTGTTTTTTAGGTCACTAGGTCAAAGGTCAAGGTCACCATGACCTTAAAGGGTGAAATGGTTTGCGATCAATAACTGCTCAAGGGTTTGGCTTAGAATCTTCAAACTTGCTGCGGTAGTTGGTCATGACAACTGGATGACCCCTATTGTATTTGAGGTCACCAGGTCAAAGGTCAAGGTCACCATGACCTTAACTTGTAAAATGGTTTCTGATCAATAACTGCTCAAGGGTTTGGCTTAGGATCTTCAAATTTACTTAGGTGGTTGGTCATGACAACTAGATGAGCCCTATTGTTTTTTAGGTCAAAGGTCAAGGTCACCATGACTTTAAAGGGTGAAATGGTTTGCGATCAATAACTGCTCAAGGGTTTAGCTTAGGATCTTCAAACTTGCTGTGGTGGTTGGTCATGACCAATAGATAACCCCTATTATTTTTTAGGTCACTAGGTCAAAGGTCAAGATCACAATGACCTTAACTGGTGAAATGGTTTGCGATCAATAACTGCTCAAGGGTTTGGCTTAGGATCTTCAAATTTGCTTAGGTGGTTGGTCATGACAACTAGATGACCCCTATGGATTTTGAGGTCACTAGGTCAAAGGTCAAGGTCATAATGACCTTAACTGATGAAATGGTTTCCAATTAATAACTGCTCAGTGGTTTGGTTCGGGATCTTAAAACTTGCTGTGGTAGTTGGTCGTGACCACTAGATGACCCCTATAGTTGTTGAGGTCACTAGGTCAAAGGTCAAGGTCACCATGACCTTAATTTGTGAAATGTTTTCAGATCAATAAATGATCAGTGGTTTGGCTTAGGATCTTCAAAGTTGCTGTGGTGATTAGTCATGACCGCTAGATGACCTCTATAGTTGAGGTCACTAGATCAAAGGTCAGGGGGTCGGGGGGGGGGGTATACATGTTTTACAAACATCTCTTGTTTTTTTTATTTTACTGAATAAGTCTAGGAAAGACTACTTTTGTTTAAAGATACTCTTTCTGCAAGAAGCCAGACATGTGTTCATATATTATTGAGATCTGTGGTTCATGATAATATATTGTGTTGGAATTGATCTTTAGGTCTGTTTGTTTTCACCTTCATAAGTTCTTTTAAGTTATGTGGGACGCATGAACCCGGAGGCGTGGGTAATGTGACGCTGATGGGGTTTAGGTCGAGGTAATTGTTTAAGCCATACCAAAAGTAAGAACGGAAGATCAACAACACATGCAGGCAGAGTCAAATAGGTTCGTAATTATGATGATTTCTTTACAATTCTGTATACATTCTAATTCATCAGCTTACCTGTACAATATCACTTAGGAAAGAAACCTTAAACCAGTATTCAATAGATCTGTTTTGATGGAATAAGTACACGAACACTGTTGGTTTACAGAGCGAGACGATGATGATTCAGTTCTTTTGGCTCATTTTATTTTCATTTCACATGGCCTTCAAAACGTATAAAAAGCGGGTGCTCCGCAGATCTTGGCTCAGTCTGTGCAAGGAGCCATACAGTCCACTTCGACGAACAGCAGGCATTATATAAAGCCTTTAATAGTGTTCTGTATTCTGTTATCGTAGTAGGGTCTGGGTAGAGAAGCGAACAGTTGAACTAGTTCAATCTTAGTAGATCTCTGTCCCAGGCTTGAACAGTAGCATATACAGACATTATATGAACGTTTCACTATTGCTGATGCTGGTGTGTTCTGGCTTACAGTAGAAGCCAGGGATCTCGTCGTTAGCTGAGGGAATGCTCAGCTGATGCTGGCTGGTCGAGCCAGGCTGCTCAGCTATACGCTCTGAGCTAGTGGAGAATTATATACAGTTGATGCTGGCTGGTCGAGCCAGGCTGCTCAGCTATATACGCTGAGCCAGTAGTCTCATGATAGACGACCATATAAAGAACAGAAGCTCATCCACTTTTAGTTTATAACTGTAATTAGTTGTTGATCCTACTTGATTATTGTTCAGCCAATCATTTTCTAATCATTGTTAATTATAAACACTGGGATTTGTAAATATTGGCCCATCATTAAGTTCAGCAATCATAGGTCAAAGTAGACCCCGAGGAAATATTTTATATAGTGTTGTTTGAGTTAATTATGTTCAATGGCTCAGCTGATCGACTTTCAAGTATTCTCAGCTGAGCATAACCCAAAACACGTTACAGAATTATGGGTAGAACATGACCTGGATCTATACTGGTTATTAAACATTTAAGGACAATTTCTTACTTTGAATTGATTTTTAAGTTTAACTAACATTTTTTTGACAAACCGGCAATTCATTTAGCGAACATAATAGTTAATCTGTATAATCTGTCTGAAAAAAGAACCTACCATCGGATTATGTTTTACAGGCATTTAGTTGAGCTGATGTAACTTAGCACATGGTTGATATCTCGTCAGCCTACATGCATATTAAAGGCGACATAAAAAAATAAACGTGAAATGATTATATAACAGAAAAGGATAAAAAGTTAATGAGAAAAAAACATATATTTATTGGACCAAATGAATTGCCAATTCTTAAATCTTCGTCAATATCTTGAATTTCAATGGTTTGCATTTCACCATTTAAAATGATTATTTTACTTGTTTATTTCAAAACGTCTAGTATTACATTAAAAGTTAATGTACGTTGCCCCGACTTTCCCGATATATATGGCTTAGATCTTTTCTTCTAATTTCAATTGATTTCTCGGATGGGCATCTACACAGTGGCTGATGGTTTCTTCGAAAGAACTCTTTGTCTCGCAATATTTAGTAACAGGCAAACAATCCGAAAAGATATGTAAAGTAATGTAAAGTAACCGTACGAAGTGCTTTACTTAATTTCAGACGCTCTGTATTTGCATTAGGACTGAAACGAGTAAAACACTTTTACCCAGATACTCAATCATTTAAACTTAAAAATCAATTCACTTTGAAACTTTTTAAGTATAACATTATCTTCAAATGTTAACCAGTATAGATCCAGATTATATGCTATGCTTCTGATCTCGATCCTAATTGTTTGTAATATACTGTCAAAATCGCAAATAGGCATTGCGTGAAGGAATATCTATAATAATTAGCTGGGATTATACTATCTAGACATACGGCGCATATTCAAACGTTAGAATGGGTCTAAACCGTACAGTTTTTGTAAGAAAATCGTGTCTAAAGCGTACACAAAACATCGGGTCTAAACCGTACAGTGCACTTTTACCACTACGAGCAAAACCGTACACTCAACATTTTTTTCAACCCTCTCAAAAAGACAAAATGTAGATTTGTGCTTCAAACTAATTAACTCAACGTTAATATCAGACTCAAATGCATATATCCACGGTGTTAGAAAAGGATTAGCGTTGTTGGTAAGCTAACAATGATGCAAAATATGACCTTCTCGATTCGATTTCTGATTTTCGGTTTCTGCATTGTTTACGGGAGATTTTGAGCCTTACACACAGACATGAACCATAAGGGGGTAAACCGCTGTTAACGGGCGTTATAATTCTGTGTTATGACATCAACTAAAAGACTGAAAGAAAAATCTACATTGTTTAAAAAGTGTAAAAATGTGATGTTTACCTTTCAGCCCCACCACAGTGAGTATGCCGAGCACAACATTACACCATGCTCCAAATATAGCTTGCAATAATAAATGTACCTTTTGGTGATGAATAAATAAATTTTATGTCTAAAACTGTTACCAAAATGACCATGCACTGCTTCCATGGTAACTGTTGAAAGCTAAGTACTTATGATACCCTAAACAATCTTCTGTTATTGTTTTTAAAGTGTCAGTGATTAAGCCCATAAAGCCAGTGAGTGTGTTGAATTCAGGGTATCAAGACTATTTCGACTTTTGATATACCATCATCTGTCGAGAACTGGTAAGCCTGTGTTGTGTTTTAAGACCCTTTCATTTGTCTGTCTTGCTAAGCCATCATCAGCCGTGCCAATACCGAAGGCAACTGGTGTCAGCAGATTCTACATCAGCTCACCTATATCAATCTGCATATTGGGTCTTTGGGAACCACTAATAATTGCTACAATTCCTTGATTCCTTACGCTTAGAAGCTGCAAGGCAAAAATGTTTTTTCACATCTATGACGGTGAGCCTAACCAGTTCTCGCCAGATTTTGGTATAGTGAGAAACAGTCTTGATGCCCTGAATTCAACACAGGAAGAAACTGATACAACTTTACACCTTGCATGCAAAAGAACAATGCTACAAAACTGTTCGTCTTCGAACTCCAGACAGTGATATAATCTTCATTCTTCTATATAACCTTAATCCTTCGCTTGCTATTCACGTCAATATACCTCCTGCAGGAGCTGTCTCATCAGGGTCTACACTATTTATAAGTTGATTGAGCAACCAGTGCACTCCACAGCAGTGAGTGTACAGCGAAATACTTGTACACGGTGAAGATATATGTAATTATACAATAGTGAATGGGTAAAGAAGGAGAATTGTATTTTAAAATTCAACAAGCGAAGGGTTAACAGGTTTGAAGGTGTTACTGTCTTGTTTGATACTGGCTCAGGCAATCATCAAAAAATAATAAACATGTCAGAAGTTGCCCAAGCATACACAGAAGATTACCGATCAGCACTTCTAGGTCTCCATTTCCACTGTGGCTGTGATTCTACAAGTGCATTCAATGGCTGAGAACATTTGACACCCACTAAGACCATTGAAAAGAAGCCAATGTTTATAAAATCATTAGTAGGTTTGGGCAATTCATGGGATGTGTCTGGAGATCTTGTGCAAGACTTGGATGAATTTACGCGTGCAATGTATGGCAACCCTAGTTTTCACACTGTGAATGAATTGATATTGTTTAAGATTAAGGAGAAGTGTAAAGATAAGCCAACAGATGCACTTCGCAATGTTGATATGGGAACATTGCCCCCTTGTAGGGCCTGCTTAATACAGCACTCATCAGACCAGTTGATACTTTGGAAGAGATCTCTTTCCCGACCCAGACATTCCCCCTATTTTAGAGAAGAATGGTTGTCAGCATGTAACTCTGACAGTCAATCAACATATATGATTACATTGTGGTCTATAATAAGGGTATGCTCCACAGACATTCAACAGCAATGACCTAGCTCTTATCAGAGTATTACCTGAGAAGATCCAATATAAACTGTTCCATTTTAGCCTCTAATTAAAGTATGGTCTGTGCGTCAGACCGTCAATGTATAAGTTAGCTGATAAATACCCATGATGTCATTATTTCTAACATGAATATTCAGCTGGTAAAGGGTTAAGTGAGATATCACTCACCTATTTTTGTTGAGTCGGCATACTCAAAGAAGTTTTCTGTAAAGGTGTTTTAAAGCAGAGAGTGGGATTAACCCTTTACTAAATGTATACATGCCCTTTAACATATTTTAGACAGTTTTAGAATTAAAATTCATTTATCTATCACCAAAAGGTACATTTATCATTGCAAGCTATATTTGGAGAATGGTGTAATGTTGTGCTCGGCATACTGCCAAACATGTTATTTTCAATATTGTTTCTCTTTGTTTCCTTATCACTAATTAATATTCATGAGGATGCACATAAGGTAATTGCATAAAGTGAACCAAACATTAAGATTCATATATCAACTACACCGGGTATATGTTTATATCATTTATATTTATCGCCAAAGAAGGCAGCAATATATTTGTATGTAGCAGGTATTTAAACACTCTGTTATATGAACAATGAGGTTAGAACGGTTGCCTACGAAACAGATATATCACCATCAGTGCTATATAAGTTGTCCCAAATTTATTTTATCTAACAATCTTGGTGATATTCAGTGATCATAGTAAACTTTAGCTAACCATTTTGCATATTTGTTTGCTTTATAAGAGAAAGACTGGTGTCTGTCGAAAATTTCAACATCTATTACTGTTCTCATAAATATTCATACATATGCAAATTAGTTTATATCAGAAAAGTAATATTTACTATGAAAGCAATGCCTCATATCTATGTTTGTAACAATTGATTTCATGATTCATCAAAATTAACAGATCTAGCGGAGTATTACAGTTGGATGTCAAATTTCCAAACTTTATGAAAGGATCGGTTACCATGGAAACCGTTACAATGTTACTTACAGTTCATTGTTTGGGTATCAATTTAGATACTTAGCTTTCTGAGTATTTTGTCATTAATTTAAACTACATTTGAAGTTGTTTTCTGATATTGGTAGGATAAAAATTGAGAGGTTTACGTTATTTCTGTATTTTTTGCTATTTTTTAATTATTCTCATTAATATTCATGTGTATGCAAATAAGGTAATGCCTAAGTATAGCCTTTAAACCAAAACACAATGTCTTAGCTTTAATTCGGTACCAGTTTTATACAGTTAGCACAAAAACTTCCATTGATATGGAGGATTTTTGCAGGTAGGTGTCCACTAACAAAACTGTGTGAACAGAGTGAAATGCATGGTTACTTTGGAAACAGTTAAAAAGTTACTTAAAGTTAAATCTTTGGTCCTCAAATTTGATATTTTGTTTTCAGAGGATTTTGTCATCAGGTTAATCTGCATTTGAAATTGTTTTCTAATATTTGTAGGATAAAAAGTGAATAGTTTACATTATTTACGTTATTACGTCTCCCCCATTTATGGGGAGACATATTGTTTTTGCCAGAGCTGTCTGTCTGTCCGTCCGTCCGTCTGTTTGTCCATCACAAACTTGTGTCGCGCGTATCTCTGAAACCAGTTGGGCTAGAGTCACCAGTCTTCACAGGAATGTTCACCAGCATGAGTTGTTGTGCATCTGGGTTTTTTGAATTGTCTCCCCCGATAACTTTGGAGTTATTGCCCCTGATGACTTAAAATTAGAAAAAAACTTTGTGTCGCGCGTATCTCTGAAACCGCTAGTACTAGAGTCACCAAACTTCAGAGGAATGTTCACCAGCATGAGTTGTTGTGCACCTATTTGAATTATCTCCCCTGATAATTCTTGAGTTATTGCCCCTGATATGAACACTTAAATTTATACAAACTTTGTGTCGCGTGTATCTCTGAAACCAGTAGGGCTAGGGTCACCAAACTTCACGTTATTGTTCACTAGCATGAGTTGTTTTGCACTTGGGTTTTTTGAATTGTCTCCCCTGTTAACTTTGGAGTTACTGCCCCTGATGATTTAAAATTAGAAAAACTTTACTTAGTGTCGTGCATATCTCTGAAACCAGTTGGGCTAGAATCACCAAACTTCACAGGAATGTTGACCAGCATGAGTTGTTGTGCACCTGGGATTTTTGAATTGTCTCCCTTTAATAACTTTGGAGTTATTTCCCCTGATATGATTACTTAAAATTGGAGAAACTTTGTGTCATGCATATCTTTAAAACCACTAGGGCTAGAGTCACCAAACTTCACAGGAATGTTCACCAGCATGAGTTGTTGTGCACCTGGGATTTTTGAATTGTCTCCCTTTAATAACTTTGGAGTTATTTCCCCTGATATGATTACTTAAAATTGGAGAAACTTTGTGTCATGCATATCTTTAAAACCACTAGGGCTAGAGTCACCAAACTTCACAGGAATGTTCACCAGCATGAGTTGTTGTGCACCTGGGTATTGTTTAATTCTCTCTCCCTGATAATTCTTGAGTTATCGCCCCTGATATGATAACTTAAAATTAGAGAAATTTTGTGCTGCATGTATCTCTGAAACCTATAGGGCTAGAGTCACAGGAATATTCACCAGCATGAGTCGTTGTGCATCTGGGTTTTTTAATTGTCTCCCCCTGATAACTTTGGAGTTACTGTCCCTTATGACTTAAAATAAGAGAAACTTTACTTTGTGTCGTGTGTATCTCTGAAACCACTAGTACTAGAGTCACCAAACTTCACAGGAATGCTGACCAGCATGTGTTGTTGTGTACCCGGTTTTTTTTAATTGTTTCCCCTTGATAATGTTGGAGTTATTTCCCCTGATGACTTAAAATTAGACCCTGATAAATTTGGAGTTACAGACATTACACTTGTGTATTGGAAAGAGGATGGGAGGGGGAGACATCTGTTTTTGTGACAAAAACAAACCTCTAGTTTCTATATTGTTTTTTTCTATTTTTAATGTTCTCATTAATATTCATGAGTATGCAAATAAGGTAATTAAAAAAACTGGAAATAAAAGCACAATGTCGTATCTCCAATTTGGTACCAGTTTTATAGGTTTTGGACAAAAACTGGCTGTGATATGGACGAATTTGCAGGTATGGGCCATCATTACGAAAACTAGGGTGTTGCCATGGAAACGGTGAAAATGGCGCTTAAAATTAATGCTATGGTCCTCAAATTTGATATTTTGTTTCCTGGGGGTTTCGTCATCATGTTAAACTGCATTTGAAGTTATTTTCTGATATTTGTAGGAAATAAAAAATGGTTTACGTTATTTCTATACTTTTTTTTTACTATTTTTAATGTCCTCATTAATTTTCATGAGTATGCAAATAAGATAATTTAAAAAAAACAAGTTAAAAGTAAAAGCACAATGTCTTATCTTCCATTTGGTACCAGTTTTATAGTTTTAGGACAAAAACTGGCTATTATATGGGCGAATTTGTAGGTATGGTTCAGCATTACGAAAACTGGGGGTTGCCATGGAAACGGGTAAAATACACATATCCTAAAAGAATTTAAGTTTGAGTACATTCGCGATTCTGATTCAGGACACTTTTCTGAACATTTTGGTACCCATGAAAAAAGTCTAGGGGTGGGGTGCACGGTAGGCACTATTGGCTCCCTGAGTATATGTATAATGCAAAACGGCATCTTACGGAGCCAAAATTATACAACAGTGGACCATAATTATATAAAAACAAATACAGCAACCATACTGAAAAGCGTTATAAGATGATTGTCACTTACGGATATACCATGGCTACATATAAACTAATGGCATTTACGATTTTAAATATATCTAATTTTCTCCATCCATTTATTTCATGCCTTTCTCCCTACCTGTAGTCCAACAAGATTCACCTGACTTTGCTGACCTCTATTATCATACTTTCACACTACGCTGGGGTTGTCTCTGTATATATCTTTTATTTAAACAAGTGTGCACATGGTATATCCAGGTACTCCAGATTAGATACCATTCACCATTGACAAATGTATCGCCAAGAGTGTGTCTCAGATGGATTATATCGTGTCTCCCGTGCATTTTATTATGTACTATGTACTGGCGAGGATTGATATATACTGCGTCATCTCACTTTAATTTATTCTTGCATAAAGGTCAACGTCAGGTGAATCTTGTTGGACTATACCTGCTTTCATTCACAACATACCTACCTACCAACATGCCTACACACTAAGCACTGTTACATGTCTACTAACCTATCGTCATATCCGCTTATTTACTGTGGAACACAGCATCCATATACATGTAGATACTTTATTTCAGTGAACCATGCAATGCTATTTCGAATCTGGCGAACTAAGAGTGGGCCATACAACATGATAATGCACACTGCTTTGGCTGTAGGTGGAATCTTATCGCCATTGTTCACGCAACCATTTCTTCGTAATGTGGAAGGTAACTCAATGAACATGCTTGAAACAGCCCCTAAGTTTTATATAGCTGTAGTCCTGCAAACAACGTATTTCAATAAGTATGTTTCCATAGTTTGACTATTTAGGCGCCACAATTCTACTGATCGTCTGCAACAGAATATTGTTAAAACATTTAAACTGAAGACTGGGATAAACAAATGGAACTTTCAACGGAATAGACCGCAGACATAGAACGAGGGGTTAGGACAAACATTGAAGTCTATGATCAGGTGTCTGATGATCTATGACTGCGATGTTTGTCGGGGTGCATTTTGGTGACATTGTAAATGGTATTAACCCTTCGCTTGCTGAATTTCAATATACACATCCCTTTCTTTACCCATGCCCTGTTGTATAATTACATATATCTTCACTGTGTACACATATTTCTCTGTGCAATCACTGCTGTGGAGTGCACTGGTGACACAATCAACTTGTAAATAGTGCAGACCCTGATGAGACAGCTCCTGTAGGAACTGTCTCATCTGGGTTTTCACTAGTTACAGGTAGGTATATTGACGTGAATAGCAAGCGAAGGGTTAAGAAGAATTCGAAACTCGTACACATTGTTGTGGTTGATGTTTGAATACTTGCGATTTGAACAAAAGTATTTCAGTATTTAAAATTTATTCATATCCTATATTCCCTTGCAGAATCTCACGAATCTCACAATGGCATTGGAACTCCTGAACTGTCGACTACACAGCTAACACCAGTCAACGCTACTGACACGGTCCATCTTCCCGAAGTCATTTCTGTTCAGTATGCTTTTGTAATCACTGCAGTGTTGACCATGTCCTCAGCATTTTCATTTCTCCTTTCGTATGTATGCCAAGTAAAAGACATTTCATCTCCAATGCCAGATGAACAAAATAGCAGAAGAGAAACTTTACCAGTGAATCTGAAGTATTTGGTTCTGGTGTTGCTACATATTGTGGCATTTTTTTCCCGTGCATGCATTCGGAATTTCCAATATTTCCTCCCAACATTTGTAATTCGACAATTAGACTGGTCTCAGCATTCATCGGCGACCTTGAACTCCGTATTTCATATAACGCTAGCGTGTGGAAATTTGTTTGGAATCCTTTTATCGAAGGTGTCTACCACAACTAAAGTCAGCGTAGCCGCTTTTGTCGCTACAATATTATGCCTCACGGCTTGCACGGTAGGTTCTATATTTGGACAAACAGTTGTCGTATGGATAACCGCTACTGTACCAGGCCTGGCAATGGCTCTAATTCCACCGACACAGTTCACGTGGACACAAGAAAACGTTACACACGTCACGGGTAGAATTGTTTCTACTATGCTTGTTTCGGGCTCAACTGGGCTTATGTTATATCCAGTCCTTGTCGGGTACTTGATGGACGTGTATAGTCCGATGTGGTTTTTATATTTCAATATCGGCGCCTTCACACTGTGTCTCATTCTTTTCGCTTTAGCTGTTGCAGTCACAGTTTTTTCGACAAAGACACCTGTCCAAGAAAATAGCGTTGCTTAAACCCTCACTTGATAATCCCACCCATTTAAGCATCTACAAACAGAGTAGAACCAGATCAGACAGCTACTGTTGAGGACTTGATATGTGTGCTTATATGCCACGGGGTTAGAATTCCTTTCCTTCCTTGCCTTTCATCATTTTGACTGATATTTATAACGGGCATAGTTATGCATAACTACATTGGAACCTCGATGACTCAAACTCGGATAACTCGAACTCGGATAACTCGAACTCGGATAATTCCAAGTAAAAGTTTGGTTCTTTCAAATTTTACAATACCGAATTGTTCTAAACTGTTATCATTTCGCATATCTAGAAACACAAGTGACAGCGTGATGCAGGTAGAAAGTAATGCTGAAAGCTCCTACAGAATATTTCAGCATTACTATCGACCTGCATTACCTGCATTTTAGACATGCATAAAGCTGTGAACAGGAGCAAAACGTCCAGATTGGACATCGGGATGTATCGCACTCCTGTTATCTCGAAGTAATTTGTATGATCCATTAAAGTTCGAGATATCGACGTTCTTCTGTGTTCATCAAGTAAAATGTTTGTGCTTCTTTTTAAAGAAATTTGAAATGGCAACATAAAATGCACATATATCTGACGCAAAACATTATTTGCAAACTCTTTCCCTACCAGTGTCGCATGTATGATTACCAATGCAAACAATATCCAGAGTAACTTGTCTGATCAGGATCCAAACTGTGCATTACTATGGTAATGGTTTTTGAACGACAATATGTGGCTGCGAAAGAGTTAACCCTTTACTCTATAAGTACGCCTTTCTACACCTTTGCAAACATAGTATACCCATATAAGACGGATCATGTAGGAGCCGTCTGATCAGGGTCTGCACTGTTTGCATATGATATAATACAGATATGATTCTACAGTTTCTGCCATAGACACACGTCCATATATATCCAAGTACTATTATTACAATCTAATTAAAATTCATTTTATCATTACTTCTTATATTAATATTCATGGAGTAAAACGTTAACCACTTTATTCGGTAGGTATTACAATATTTCATTTGCCTGTTTAATACCTTTTGTTTATCTCTTTTTCTGCCGATGTTTTTACTACGATCACCCATTGCAGCAAGCACTATGAGTCGTTAAAGACCACTGGCGACCTCTGAGACCTCTGAAACCGCCGATCGTCTGCGATTGTCGGCGACTACTAAATTCCCCCCAACAATTTTAGTCACATTGGCGATGCATCTGCGACCACCTTAAGACAGGTTGTTGACGATCGTGCGTCAAGTCACTGGTATTCGTACGATATTCGTACGAAGGTTCCACGATCATTTCCGACCTGATGTGTGGTCACGTGATCTATGCCTAGTCGCGGATAATCTTAAGGCAGTCGCTGGTAATTGCACGACAATCGTAGGGTATTCTAGAAAGGTCGCTGATAGTCGTACGACTGTAGGGAAGATCACCAACGACCAGTTAAAGATTATTGGAGACCTTCGTACGACGATCGCACGATTACCTAAACCCTCTAATGTTACATCTTAAAGAATACCGGCGATCAGTCCGATCGTGAGGAGGTTGTTGTGCATGATCAACAACCTCTCTACGACAGAAATTGGTCGCACGACTGGAAACGATTATCAACGATTACTGAAGACCGTCGGCGATTATCAGCGACTTGTCGTGCGACCTTCGTACGAATATCGGCGACCAGAGGTCGCTAGAAATCGTAAATAGGTCATAAGTGGCCGTAGGCCTAGCGAGACTGGGCACTGGGGTTGTTGTACATGGTCAACAACCTGTCTACGACAGTAATAACACTGAACTTGGTCGCACGATTGTAAACGATTACCAACGATTACTGAAGACCATCCGCGATTAACAGTGACTTGTCGTGCGACCTTCGTACGAATATCGGCGACCAGAGGTCGGTAGCAATCGTAAACAAGTCTTAAGGGGTCGTAAGGCCTAGTGGGACTGGGCCCTAAGAACCGTGAAATAAAACATCTCAGCAAAGTTAAATAAGTTTTGTATATCAATGTTTTTGTTAAGAATGGCTACTTAATTTCTCCAGCAAATACTTCGTTGTTGTCATTCTTTAGATTTGGAAGAGTGCAAGTTTATAGTTATCCTTGTGAAAAGGTTCGTTAAGAACAGTGGAATAAACCAGAATTCACCACAAACATAAATAAGAGGCGTATATTATTTGTTTTAAAGCATTCCCTGATAGGCTAAATTTAGACCCATTCCCCCAAAGAGTACTTTTAGACCCACTCCCTCTTTGGCTAGTTTTAGATCCAACTTCTTTGAATAATTCTCCTGAAAGGGATATTTACTAGAAAAAAGGAAACATTTAGAATTTTGTAGTTTTTAAATCATTGTGATAAATAGAGCATTTGATCCTACAGAGTAAATGTTTAATTTATCACAATGGTTCATAATGACGTTTACAGGGAAGTAAAATGGCGTCAATATGAGGGAAATGGGTTAAAGTATAACTGGTTTATATTCTGATATCGTAGCGTCTGGTAGATGTATTTGAAATGCAACACTTATACAGTGGAATCTCAATACCTCGAAGTTCTGGATAATTCGAAGTCATGAATATTAATAACATTATTTTTTATAAAAGCATAGGAACAAATGACATTTTGGCTCAGGCAGAATCTGTAGAATCAGATCTATATTACACCATAAGCAAACAGAGTAGACCCTAATTAGACGTCTGATCTGGGTCTACTCTGTTTGCAGATGCGTGCAAATGCGCTTACATAAGGGAAAGGGTTAATGTAGGTCGAAAGTAATGCTGAAAGCTCATGCAGGAGCTTTCGGAATTACTGTAGACCTGCATTAAGCCGATATTGATACTTATTAGACCGTCCAGTTTATATGGGTTTTACTGTACATTATTTGTGGCTGATGCCCCATCCTCTCATAGAACAACCCGATAAATTCTAAAATCAGATTTGAACAGGTATACTTTGGATGATTTGGGACTGAATGTGATAACACAATACAAGTGTACTGTAGATAATATGGGACTGGATGGGATAAAACGATACAAGTGTACTGTAGATAAATTAAGATAATATGGGATTGAATGGGATAATCCAATACAAGAGTACTGTAGATAATATGGGACTGAATGGGATAAAAAGATACAAGTGCACTGTTGATAATATGGGACTGAATGGGATAAAACGATACAAGTATACTGTAGATAATATGGGACTGAATGGGATACGTTTTTGGCTACTGACTGTTCCAAGGCGGTACTCCTGCTTTCAGCCTATGGTAGTCTTTGTTGTTTAATATGCTTAATGTTTAATATTTTTCGTCTTGATATGCGTCCTGTTATGTTTTGTCTTGTGACTATACCGTTTCTTGTTTGATGGTGTTTGGTGCGGTGTCATTTCGTATGTGGCTCTCCCTGTTTGACTATTTTTCCATAAAACAATGCAAGTGTACTGTAGATGATACGGGACTGAATGGGATAAAACAATACATTTACGAACTATATTTTTCTAGATTGATTATTGCCACAAACCTGGTAGTTGTACAGATCTACATTGCGTTGTATTTAACCGTTTCCCTGTTTCAGTTATCTGCTTATCCTGCTGTTGTTTCAAGTATGCAAAAAATATCAGATAAAAAATACTGAATCAGACGAATGATAAATATGAATCGTGTGCATGCATATCGTGAACTAAATGTCTTTCTTTATGAATCAAACATGGTCGAACATATATGTGTATGTATTGATTCTCACAATGTAATCTACACGATGATGCGATCAGAATTAACCCTTCGCTTGCTATTCACGTCAATATACCTACTTGTAAATAGTAAAGACCCAGATGAGACAGCTCCTGCAGGAGCTGTCTCATCAGGGTCTGCACTATTTACAAGTTGATTGTGCAACCAGTGCACTCCACAGCAGTGATTGCACAGCGAAGTACTTGTAAACAGTGAAGATATATGTAATTATACAACAGGGCATGGGTACACGATGATGGGATCAGAATTAAGTATAGGATAATGAATGTTAGTCAACATTTACAAAAATAAATCGATATGTTTTGTAAATGCTGATTAACAAGCACTAACCAATTTAGTGATTGAAATTGTGTTTTGAACAACAATAATGGCTGTGATATGGGCGATTTTGTAGGTATGGGCAATCGTTACCGGGGGGGGGGGGTCCAATGGAAACGCTTAAAATACACATAGCCTATAGCCTAAAATAATCAAAACTTGAGCACATTCGCGATTCTGATTCAGTCGACTTTTCTGAACATTTTGGTACCCATGAAAAAAGTCCGGGCGGGGAGGGGGGATGGGTAGCACGGTAGGCCCACTGGCTCCCTTGGTAAATTGGTTGCCTGAGGTGTTCCGATTTGTTCCGAATGTGTTTGCAATATCGTAATACATGTAATATGACAAAAAAGGTATTTACCGAGTGCCAAACAGCTTGAAACCTGACACGAAGCCGAGTCTCATCTGGTTCTAAGCTGTTTGTCACATGCCAGTAGACCCTCTGTTAGCGGGACAATTTTCCTAACAATTGTGTTGTATGGTGTATTTTAGATATGTTTACTTAATTAAATACATATGCATTTCTTTTTTATTCGTATTCTCCTGCTATGAACAATGGGGCATTAAATCACCCATGTCCGCCCATCCGTCAATTCGGACGTCCGTCCTCTCGTCCGACCGCTCGGCTATCATTTGTCCGTCCATCACTTTTTTTGTCATCGTGTACGCGTGTGTTATTATATAAATTTAATTGCACTAGAATGATAGTTTTTGCAATCTACCACTCCGTTACTACACACTCACACATAAGTGTATGTTTGTGAATGTGTGCTAGCATACGTGCGTGCGTATGTGTGGAGGGGTCATTCTACTTTTTACCTATTTATCCAGTTACACGCCATTTATTTAGTAAGACTGTTCTGTTTCTCGCATTCTTAGCATTAAGCACTATACCAGTATCTGCTATAATATGGAAATGAATGTAATAACATTCAAAATGTATGATATCAAGCACGTGGATCTAATACTCAAGTGCGTGTAAAACGTTGCTAAGTCATGTAGAATGTGTTGTGTTGCTATTGAATTAATCCTTTCACCGCCAATGTCGCATAATAAATGCAACACGACAAATATTGAAGTCCCAGATCAGATGCCACCTTTTCAAGGCGGTGTCTGATCAGGGACTTCACTTTTTATCCCAATTTCTATTTCTATATCTCTGCTTTATTGCTTTGAACTTTGCATTTATTTATCTCATTTCTTAAATGTACCGAATGATTTATCAAACTTGGATTTCAGACGACAATTAGAAATTTGATGACATCATGAATATTTATTAGATGATCTTTCAAAATGACATACATGATATTTTGGGATGGAAGAAACTGTAAGGTCAGGGAAAACAGGAGCATACGCTGCTTGCAGAGGCGAAAACAAACATTTGTGTGAAGGAAATGTTACATACAGTAGAAACCATCTAATGCGGCCACTTAATGAATAAACATGGATGTCTGTATAAGCAGGTGGTTGCTTAATGTAGGACAAAATTAATGCAGAAAGCTCCTCTAGGAGCTTTCTGCATTACTTTTGTCCTGCATTAAGCTACCACCTGCATCTAGCACCCACAATTATACCTCTTTTAGGTGGTCACATTAGCGGGGTTTTACTGTATATCATTACATCGGAATTCAAAATGGTGTTCAGTGAAGTGTGAAACGTTGCTAAAATTCAAAGGAGGCTGATGTATCACTATTGAATTAAACATTTCATTACCTCATTCTATTGCAATACATGTTTTCATTCTGTGAAATATTTCACCGCCGCTAGCTTATCTCGTGATTTGTATTGACTTGCGTCGTCTGGAAAAGGTCAAATAGCAGGTATAGTTCTACTAAAAGTAAATGTCGTCGGCCTGGATAAACTGCACCTATCTGTCCGGGAAAAGAAAAAAATATGTGCATAGTATACAATCTGCTGTTGAGTGAGCGGATCTTGTTGTCGTTGCTAATGGAAACGTCATATATAAAATATTCATCTGGATATTGTGAATCGGTCTTTATTTGACAACGTCAAGTTAAACACCCCCAGTGTAATATAAAGGAAGGGAATGTACTCAGGACTTTGAGGTTTTGTTAACAGTACGAATGCACAAGTGCAAAACTATATGCACGGCCTCACATACACTATTGGGGCAGAGCAATGCATAGCCAGGGTCGTAGCTAGCGATACGGACTTACGCACGCGCGTAAAATCAATCTGAAAGGTGAACATATCATTATGGCTAAAATGGAACAAACATCGAAGAATAAGGGGATAGACTTTAATAAACGTTCTTTCTTTTTATGTAATAAGGCGTAACATATTCACCCATATTTTTCGACGCCTCTGTAAAAGTCACCCTTTGATACCATTGGGACACATAGATTATTTGTTTCTATAGGAGCAAATTTATGCTCTTTTCATCATAATGGTTTCAAACTACTCAATTCTATTTTTCCAGTGGGGGGCGGGGGGGGGGGACATGCCCTCGGACCCATATAGCCACGGTGCATGCATTACATTTGGATTCAGCTCCACTCCTTATAGGTTATTTACCCTTAATACTACCAGTAAGTGAAGCTAAAATATTCCAATTTCGCACATTTTGGATAGCCTCAAATTAGACTGGCAGACTTTGATCAAACAACAGCTGGACTTCGATATCTTGAACTTCAAGGGACCATATAAAGTAATCCAATTTCTAATCTGGACATTTGTACAGCAATCATGCAAGCCTAAAGTAATGTTGAAAGCTCCTAAATGAGCTTTTTACATTACTTTAGACCTGAATTAAGCTGTCACATGTATTTCTAGATATGGGTAGTAATACATGATTTTTATAACAGTTAATTATTGTAAATGTTTGAAGGGCCGAGCGTTTAGTTCGAGCTGTCCCGAAGTTCGAATTAACCGAGTTCGAGATATTAGTTTCACAGTTCATCACCGTAATCCCATGGAAGCGATTTGATATGTATCTGCAGTGTTTGCTTAACACATTCCCTCATATTGACGCCTTTTGACGCCTCTGTAAATGTCACGTTTTTGAAACCATTGTATTTATCTGAATGGTTTCAATACTAAGCGATTTTAAAAACACTTTTGCTCTGATAGGTAATCAGCATGATTTCGAAATAAGTAAAACCTCGATTATTCGAATTTTCGTTATAAACGAATTTAGACCCTTTTAGGCAGGTGGCTGCTTAATGCATGATGAAAGTCATGCAGAAAGCTCCTAGAGGAGCTTTCTGCATGACTTTCACCATGCATTAAGCAGCCACCTGTCTTAAAGATCGATAATAATACGTATTTTAGTGTTCTGATAATCGAGGTTTTACTGTAAGTAAACACAAGCATCTCTTCTATTTGTTTCGAAATCACAATCTGAGTACCAAGCCATTTGAACCCTGTCAGGACGCCACGTTACTGATGACATTGATCTGAATTTAAATTCGAATACAGTAAAACCTCTCTACAACGGCCACTAAATTACATCAAGTAGTTTGTGTTAAATGCAGGTGGCTGCTTAAAGCAAGGTAAAAGTAAAACAGAACGCGGTAAAAGTAAAACAGAACGCTCCTATAGGAGCGTTCTGTTTTACTTTCACCTTGCTTTAAGCAGCCACCTGCCCTAAATACCAGCTAATTAACACAATTTATTGTCCGTTATAGAGAGGTTTTACTGAATTCACCTACAGTAGAGCCGGTCTTAAGTGGCAAGCAAAAAGAGGTTGAGTTATGGATCTGAATGGCTGGTGGAAACCCAATGCATGTCAACAGTAATGCAGAAAGTTCCTATAGGAGCTTTCAGCATTATTGTTGCCCTGCACTAAGCATTCACCTGCTTTTTAACACTCCTATGTTCAATAAACGAATGACTGCCTAAGACAGATTCAACTACACAGCTACGCCCATATGCAGAGCCATACAGTAGACCATGTATTTATTGAACGTAAGAGTATTTTCGGTTGAAAAAACCCGTCCGGAAGTTGTGGAGCAAATATTAGCGGTTAGTGACTAGACTGGAATTTCCAAACATATTGTATCTAGAGGGTATGCCGAGTAACTCGGCGTCTCATCAGAATCAAGTACATATGTAGTTACAATCGGTCAGTACTTTGTCCAAAGTTTTAAACGAACTCAGTAGATCAAATTTGAGCAGACATTATTTTTAAATGGTAAGCTTAAGAAGGTTAACCATTTACTCCATGAAAATTCATCATACGAAACAATCGTAACATCTTGAATATTAATCAGCTTAACCCTTTCCCTGTTCTATGTTTATTTCAAAATTTAATACCTACTGAATATTCATACACAAACATTTATAACGAAATATGGAGGGTGGAACATTGTACCCATTTTAGAAACTAAAGATACAGATATTTCAAATTCCATTAGCAAACAGAGCAGATCCTGATCAGACGGCTCATCTAGGAACCGTCTGACCTAGTGCGTGAAAACACGTTTGTGTGAGGTAAAGGGTTAATTTTAATAATGGTCCATGGACAGAAGATTGTTTGGCCATGGCAGAAACTGTAGAATCAAATCTATATTAGTTCATAAGCAAACAGAACAGACCCAGATCAGACGGCTCATTTTCTACTCTGTTTGCCAATGCATAGATAGGCGTATTAATGAAGTAAAAGGGTTAAAAGAGACACATTTGCTCACACGTACAGAGTAGATCACGATCAGACTCCTGTAACAGCTGCCTAACCAGGGTCTGCTCTGGTTGCTTATGGAATAATATAGATCTGAATCTACAGTTTGTGTCAAGGTGAAATGATAAAAACGATGGTGTTGATATTTCCGCTAATTAACCCATTTCCTCATATTGACGATTTTTGACGACTATGGGAGCAAATGCTCTATTTATCAAAATGGTTTCAAACTAAAAAAATCTAAACATTTTCTTTTCTCTAGTTTGTGCTCCTTTTCGGTAGATTTATTCAAAGAGATATCTAAAATAGCCTATGAGGTAATGGGTTAATAGTCTTATTGTCAGTATTAATTACATGAATATTGACGAGTCAATGGGTTAAAGAAATTGTTAGTCAGCGACTATAAGCAATGGGCCACGGAGTTCCCTAATAAAGACAAGCGCGAACTAATAAGTACTATTACACCGGTAATATACATTCTAGTATCCTTTCTTTATTTACAGTTGTTCTCCAGATAATTTCATAACTGAAATAATGTCAGTCGGACGTAAAACCCAATTCACTCATTCCGTTGTCGGTGAAATCAGTGCGGACATTAAATGAAAATGTCACCAGCTACGGAATGTTGTTTACTTTCAGCTTCAATTGTTTACTATATAATTATTACTTTAATATTTGGACGGTGCATAAAGTGTCAATCTTATAGATTTTGAATTCTTCAAATCAGAACTCTATAAGTTTCATTTCAAATTTTAATACACACTATGCATTTATTTGATGTTTTAATATACAGTAAAACTATTAACTTCATACTATTGTTTGTTTCAGTGTCATTGTCTCTTACATGCATTGTGTATTTAAAAAGTATGATTTATCTTCTTAAGTTCATAATTTCGTTAGCATATGTAATAATATGTGGCATAATTCCATATCATACGCAGTACCTGTTACACCCACATCCATACTTATTCTGAACATTTTCTCAATTCTGTTCTTTGATACGGGACTAGTGCGCTCCCCTAAGCTTCATAGCTGTTACTAATTGATTTCTGTTATGTTTGAGCGTTTAATTTTGCAATTGCTTGCTTACTTTTACGGGACAGTGCTTCCAGAATTAATATAACGTCCAGGAGCAATTTCGGCTTCCGTTATATATTTTTATATACTTTAATACATGATCGTGCTGGCCGTTTATTTGTCTGGAATTGCACAATGATTAACCTATAAAGGGATTACATAACTAACACATTCAACATATCGTTTATCCCTTGAACATTTACGTAAGCTGCATTATATTTCACAACGTTGCGCATGCTATTAAATTCTTGTTCAAATATTAATTGCATGAAATATGTGTATATGCTTCAAAATTTAAATTGCGCGGAGGTAATCTTTACCAGGACAGAGGGAGTTAAATACCATCGGTGCAGTTTTCATTCTACTCCTCAATATACAAACATTCTTAAATGTTCTTCTACAGTTTCAACATTTTTCTTCAACAATTCTACAATTCGACGTTGTTTGCTTATGGAATACAGTAAAACCCTCTAAACCGGAATTCTAGTAGAGAAGAATTAAGATACATATATACAGGTGGCAGCTAGGAGCTTTCTGCATGACTTTCACCTTGCTTTAAGCTGCCACCCGTCTCCAAGACCGATGTTTACACTAAATGTTACGTACGGTTTAGAGAGGTTTTACTGTAGTATAACTCATGTCCTACAGCTCCTGCTATGAACAAACAGTCCTACGTTCTTATACCATAATAAGATGTCCAGCCCATACATACTGTCATTATTTCCTACATTAATATTCATCTGGTAAAATATTATCGCTTTTGCAAAATACAGTAAAACCCATTTAAACCGAAATTTTAGTAAAGAGGAATTTAGACATGTTTAGGCAGTTGACTGCTTAATGCAGGATAAAAGTCATGCAGAAGTCCTTTTGATGCTTTCTGCGTGCTTTTCAACCTTCTTTAACCCTTTCGGCGCCAAATATCTAATTGTCGTCTGCAATCCAACTTTGTTAAATCATACAGTAAAATAAGGAAATGAGATAAATAAATGCAAATTTCAAAGGAATAAAGCACATATATAGAACTGGAGATAGAGACAAATAGTGAAGTCCCTGATCAGACGCCGCCTTGAAAAGGCGGCGTCTGATCTGGGACTGCACTATTTGTCGTGGTGGATTTACTCGACTATGGCGGTGAAAGGGTTAAGCTGTCACTTGTATCACACATGCCCAAACCTGTATCACACCTGTCTCACAGACCGGCACTGCTACTAATTTGAATGTCCTATTTAGAGGTTTTTTTTCTGTATCCATTTTTTTCCCATTTCATTTGAAGGGATGTCTCTGCATATGCGAGCTTGATCTCTTGAATGATAATCTGATCTGGGTTGTTTGTCTATGTCCCTATTAAACCTTTAGCCTGCTGAGCAAATTATTTGTGCAATTTGTTTTCACCTACTTTTCAAATTTCAAGCAATAATGAACGTGTCTTCCAAAATGCAATCAAGGTGTCAAACAGTTTGGATCCTGATGAGACGTCGAGTTACTCTGCGTCTCATCTGGATCCAAAGTGTTTGAATATGTATTCACTCATCGGCCCATATCACGTTAAAGGTTAAGGACACTGCATAAATAGGTTAAAACGTCGAACCATAATGACAACATATCATGCCATTGATGCACAGTATCCCATAACAAAGACATAGGCAAACAGTGTAGACAGGGTATGCACTGTTTGCCGAACCAACAGATTATAAGATATCAATGGGTTATACCAGCAAATGTTTTATGTTCCCTCGACCTGAAAAATGGAAGGGTTCCACAATAAGAGATCTAGACGAGATTTTCCTATATAATATGGGAATTAATGGGTTGAAAACCTAACACACACTTCCTATTATGCATACTAAGATGCACCCAGTGCACGCACCTGCATTAAGTGTCTTTGGTCGTGCTAAGAATTATTTAATCATTATATCTTGCATTGATATTCTGCATACCGTAGTATCGCTAATAAAATATTCTGGGACTTTACAATTTTTTAAAAAGAGCGTTTTGCATTTTGTGCTCTGGTGGTTGCTTTATGTAGAATGAAAGCAATGCGGAAAGCTCCCAGGGGATTTTTCTGCATTGCTTTCAGTCTGCACAAGGCTACCACCGGTATTTTGAAAAACGTGTATTCTTTTTTAATTCTTATTTATTACAGTTTAGTGTTTTATTGATGGTAGTCCAATCACCCCACCACAAATAAATGGACGTTTTTTAGAGTAGGTGCGTTTTTTTTGGGTCCATACTGCATCACTTAAACGTTCTGATAGACTTGTCTATAAATTGAACTAGTACAAATGTGCTAAATAAAAAGCGTCATATACACATGCGTGAATACACATTAGTGGGAAAAAAAAAACATGCATGATTCGAACACTCGTTATGATGATCTGGATGGAAAAGACCGTGACGCAGATACTACGAAGCCTTTCGTGAATATTCGTGAAACTGACGATCAGACCAGCAGGGCTGAAGATGAGGTAAAAATCTGTGAAACTGAAGACGTTTTGGCCTGTAGTTTTGCTTGGGTTTAACCCTTTCATCGCCAATGTCGAATAAATGCACAACGACAAATAGTGCAGTACCAGATCAGAAGCCGCCTTTTTAAGGCGGCGTCTTATCAGGGACTTCAATTTTTGTCCCAATCTCTATTTCTATATATGTGCGTTATACCTTTGAAATTTGCATTTATTTATTTTGTTTCCTTATGTTACTGAATGATTTAACAAACTTGGATTGCAGACGACAATTAGAAGTTAGGCGCCGAAAGGTTTAATGTAACTCATAGTCTGCATCCCGCGACCTTGTAGTTTGTTTTACAAAAAGCCCCAATCCAGACGAAACACCAGGTAACTTGGCGTCTCATCAGGTTGCACACTGTTTTGAAATTCTGCCAATAGTTTCTCAAAAGTATACAAGAATTGGGGGTAAGCATATTTTTAAAACATCCAAGTTAGTTTTAGCAGTCATCGTGTATACATCATGGCAAAGGTTAGGCTATATACAGTTTAACTTCGATATCTCGAACTTCAAGGGACTATATAAATTAGTTCGAGATATAGAGGATCTCTTGCGAGTTATCTTTTAAGATCACATGTTCCTAAACGAGCCTTAGAAAATGTCATTAAGCGAGCCTTGGCGAGCTTAATAACATTTTTTTGGTGAGTTTAGGAACATGTGATCTTAAAAGACGACGAGCATCAGATTCTTTTTCTCACATATCAAAAAAGTGTATTTTCGCCGTTTAAATGACATGTAAAGATAGGTTTCCATGGCTTGACGTCATATATGACGTCATACGTTCTAAAGTGATCTTACACGTGTTACAGATAAGGAAATCTTAACCTGTTGTTCTAACTCGGAGATAAGGGAAGGTATGTGAGAAAATAGAGGTTCGAGTTTTCCGGTTTGTAATCTCGACAATTTCTCAAGTGCACGGCTTAATGCAGGTCTACAGTAATCTTGAACATTCCTGCAGGAGCTTTCAGCATTACTGTAGAACTACATTAAGCTGTGAGCTGTGTTTCTAGATATGCGTAGTGATACATTTTAAGGCAATTCTGTAATGTAAGATTTTGGAATTTCCGAAATTTTTGTTCGAGTTATCCCTTTGTTCGAGTTATCCGAGTTCAAGATATCGAAGTTCAACTGTAATAATCAGGGTTTAAACTGTTTGCCAATGACATTACAGTGCCCCCTCCCTACAACGACCCTCTCAATAACGACTCCCTCCTTACAACAACGCATGTCACTGTTTCCGAAACAACAAGGCTCCAGAAACAACTTCTTTCCATCGTATTTTCTTTATGCCTCTATCAAACCCTATGTTGTGACCACTCTTTAGAATCGTCACTTTGTGACGATTCTAAAGAGTGGTCACAACATAGGGTTTGATTGAGGCATAACGGTTTTAGTTCTCGAAATACATCTGATCTGCGGATCTGCAAACAAGCTAATTATGTTTGATTTTCCCTCCCTATAACAACTCCCTCTGAACAACACCTAATCTCTTCGTATCCCAAAGGGTGTCGTTTTGGAGAGGGAGCACTGTATATACATATCCAGATTAAACTGCCACAAGTCCCTCTTTAGATGGAGCTGTTCATATCAGGCTTAAGGAATACAGTAAAACCTTTCTAAACCGGATGTTCAAAGTAGTATTACTGCCGGTCTGTAAGACAGTTAGCAGTTTAATGCACGATGAAAGTCATGCATAAAGCTGCTCTAGGAACTTTCTGTTTGACTTTCACCCTGCATTAAGTAGCCACCTGCCCCAAAAGACCTAAATTCTTCTTTATTGAACTTCCGGTTTAGAGCGGTTTTACTGTACTATGTTATAACATATACTTCTTAAACTGAATGTAACCTTTTCATAACACCTTTCCATACGAATATAACATTCTACATTGATTCAAGGTGTGTTTTACTTTCTAATTATAATTATGTAGCATACTTACAAAATCTAACTAAAATTCCAACGACCCTTTTCTGTTGCAACTAATAAGTTGCAGTAAGTTAAATGGTTGCTGGGGAAATTGAGATTTTGATAGATCAGTTTGCATCTTATCTTCAACCTGCTATAAGATTTAACCCATTCATCCATAAATACGCCTTTCTAGGCCGCTTTAAAATCACTTATGAAACCATTGTGATAAATAGAGCATTTGCTCCTATAGGAACAAATGCTCTATTTATCACAATGGTTTAAAAACTACACACTTCTAAAGTTTTCCTTTTCGGTATATTGATTCAAAGAGGTTGTATCTAAGAATAGCATATGGAGGAAAGGGTTAAATAGTAGGGGACATTTTTCGAAATTTTGTTACCTGGTTTACAATGACAGGATACTTTCAGATAATGAAGAGTATGACTTAGCAATAAAAATAAGAAGGGTGGCAGCATTGTGGTACAGTTATAAAGCACTAAATTTTGAGTTTCCATGGTAACGGCTATGTCGTAGAAATAAAATAAATATCATACACAAAGATCTCTCAATATCTTTTTAACTAATAAAGGGATTTTTATATAACTTTATAACTAAATGACTAATATCAAGACAATGTTAAAAATATAAGTTTCAATTGATTCCCTTTAAGGTCAATGTCATGGTTAGGGGTCAATGGTCAAATTTGAGCTTTTTTCTCTGTTTCAAGACCTTTTCGTTCTAAAATTTTACATTAACATTGGTATATTTAAGTAAAACTTGGCACAAATATTCATTTAAAAAAGGAGGTGCCCTTTACCACGATTTTATAGGTGTATCAAGGTCAATGTCACAAGTAGAGGTCAAACGTCACATTTTAGAAGCCAAACATCATTTTTTAACTAATTTGTGAATGTTGAAGGCCACTTGATCTACATATGTGATGTATTTCTAATAACTTTGCAAGGTCAACATACTAAAACAATATCCTCTACCAAAGACTTTGGTTCATACTGCCAATGTCAAGGTTGCAAGTAGAGGTCAAATGTCACATTTAAGAAGTCAAAGGTCAAATTTGTACTTTTTGTGCAATTTCAGTACATTTTCCCATGTATGTGATGTATATTTTGTAATAAATGTGCACATACACCTTACTGAGTCTATATCCTCTACCAAGGACTTTGGTATATATTGTCAATGTCAAGGTCGCAAGTAGAGGTCAAAGGTCACATTTGAGAAGTCAAATGTCAAATTTGTACTTTTGTGCATTTCAGTCAATTTTTTCTACCTATGAGATGTATATTGCAATTAATGTGCACAACATACTAAGACAATATCCTCTACCAAGGACTTGGTACATAAAATCAAGGTCATTGAAAGGTCAAAGGTAAAACTTGAGAACTATTTTCTTAACCTAACATGAATATTTCGTAAATCGAGAAAGAGACATAAATATAATGGTTATACACAACAGTTTAATGATATATTATTTTAGATCAATAAATTGTACTTTATAACGAATTATGTCAAGTATCTCTTCTTTCAGCATTTCCGATAATATCATCATAGTTTGTGCCTTGTTAACATTTAAATGATCATAATTTTCTCAGAAATATCAACTAAGTGGTTTTTTTTTTCAATTTCATTAATAACTATGACTAAGCACATATTCATCACAAAAGTGCTGTAATCATAATCTTAACTATCACAAATGATTTAAAAATCATTACCACCGCCATTCTGAATCACTCTCACCGACATTCAAAATCATTTTCAGACAATCAAAATCATCATCACAGACATTCAAAATTGTAACAATAACAGGGTACATGTATCAATATCTTAATAGTGGCATTAGTATGCCCCCCCTTGTTTGTTTGTTGGTCTGTTGGTTGTTTTGTTCCCAACTTTAACGTTGGCGACAATTTTGTAGCTATTGCACATACATACTTGCATGACGTCCAGGGACTTTAAGGTCAATGTCATACATTATGGTCAAGTGTCAAATTACGGGTCAAATTTAGATTGGTGATAATTTTGTCGTCTTCAACATACATCCTTCAAACTTGGCATGCATGTGAAACTTATGGAGGCGGACATTTTTAAGGGTAACCTATTAAAGTAAAGGTCATACATCAAAATCAAACGTCATATCGGGGACATTGTGTTTCACTAACATATTTCGTTGTTTTTAAATCACAACGTGTGTGTACCACAGATATTATTTACAACATGTATACACATCACATTTGTCACAGAATATGTCAGTAGACTGTATTTTATTTGAAAAAAGTACAATAACAATTGTTTTTTACAGCATATGGGAACACCATTTTTCCTTGAAAAGTAAGATTGGTTAGTTAAAATGTTCATTTAAAATCATCTCTGTTTTAAACACCAAGAAAAAAAATGATTTCAAACCAAATAAGCAAACAACTGTCAATATGATAGATCTAATAATGTATCGGTAGTCACATTCATTAATTGAATAGCGCAATTTTGATTGTGGCCAAATACAACTAAGCTATCACTAAAGGTGATTATTACAACTAGAGCTATCACTAAGGGTGATTATTACCCCTGCCCGCCACCTTGTCACAAGATGCACTGACTTCAATACAAGCGGCAATAGCTCAATAATCCTTTCATCCACTTAAATTGCTTATGAAAAGTAACAAAGGGGAATAAATCCCTCTAAAATGAAGTTAGAGTTACAGCCCTTGTTTACTGCACATCCTCTCGCCACCCTCTTTCCATATATAAAGTTGCACAGTTGTGCCTACAATACTTGAGAAGTTATGCGCCAGACAAACAAATTGCTTCTAAAAAGTAACTATGGGGAATAACTCCCCCAAAACTGAATGTAGAGTTACAACCTTTATTGACTGCACATCCTCTCATCACCCTCTATCCATATAGTATAAAGTTGCACAGTTGTGCCTACAATACTTGAGAAGTTATGCTCCGAACAAAAATTGCTTCTGGAAAGTAACTAAGGAGAATAACTCCCTCAAAAATTAATTTATAGTTGCAACCCTTATTGACAGCACATCCTCTCATCGCTTCGTACACGGGCCTCAATTGGTTTTGCATGCGCACAGTGTAAGCTCCTGATCGAAATCCCTTCACGACCCAGGGCTTGTATGAGGCCCTACAATGTATGAGGATGGACTTGCCAACCAAACAAAGCTCAGGTGATGGAAAACCAGTTTCAAAATTCAGACATAAATACCAAATGCTGTCACTGTTTCAACTATTTTGGTAGAGTCACAAAATGATTATTCCTCTCAACTTATTTCGAAATCTGACCATCGGTTTGTAGGAATATATTCTGAAATTGGGAGATCCTTCGAAAAAATAAGTAGTAATGCGAAAGGAGAAAACTGCAGACTTGGTTTTATTGAGTCTGTTCGTGACTAGTTATTAAAAATGTAACACTTCTCACACCCCCTAGCACCGGGTTAAGCAGTATTCAATTTTCAAAATCAAAACATAAAAACTAATGACCTCGAAGGACCAGTAAGTATATCATATCAACACTGAGAATTTAAATATTGTTTTCTTTTGGTTGTCGTGGCAACCAGTGTTCCGCATGGTTTCAAACCATATTAGCTGTTTTTGGAGGTGGTTACCTAATGATTATTCCAATTAAATTATTCTGAAGTCAGACCATTGGTTTTAGTGAAGAGGAGATTTAAAATTTTGCTATGTTTTCTATACAGACAAACAGGTCCGTCCCTAGCGGCCATATTGTTTTAGATATTGTCATGATTTTAGCTACTTGGGAAGATAGTCACCTAATGATTATTCCCATCAAATTATTTTGAAACCTGGCAACCAGTTTCAGAGAAAAATAGTTTAGAAGATTTTTCTTTTGGTTGCCATGGCAACCAGAGTTCTACATGGATCCACATTTTTTAGCTATTTTGACAGTGAATCACCCAAAGACCATCCTTGGAAAGTTTCATTACATTTGACAATATAATTTTAGAGGGGATGTCACTTGAAAAAAAATATTGACGACAGACGACACACGATGGACAACGCCTGACGACCGACACATGATGATCACAATAGCTCGCCTTGGCACGTTGTGCCAGGTGAGCTACAAATAGACAGTCTACTTGAATCGACTTGTTTGTTTGATACAATGATGGAAAGAACTTGATAAAAATTGTAAATGATTCGAAAATATTGTGCAATAATCACTAAAAATAGTTCTTTTATAGCCGTTGCCATGGTAACAAAGGATATGTTTACTGTTAAATTGTAAATAAAATGTTTCAACAATAATGACATGGAAGACCACACCAATACTTTATACAAATAACAAGACAAACATGCTGTAAAAAGAAAATGTAGGCTTAAACTTTCTAATTCACTAGAAAATGTCAATTTTAGAACCACAAATGAATTTCATATCATTTTAAGAATATTTTGGTTGCCATGGCAACCAGATCTGTGTCCCAGAATGTTAACATAATATTTGCGTAATTTTGTAAGTAAATAGCAAGGTCTTACAATGATTCATTATTTAGACATTTAGACAAAAACAATAAGGATTTGTTTTCAAAAAAGTTAAAAATTGGGCAAAATTACACACGTTATTGCCATAGTAACCAGCCATTGAGGAAAAAGTTATTTTAATTTTATTTCAAATCAACACTAGCCATCTCTCATTTCCAAAGAGTAAACAATGGGGACATATTTACATCCAAAAGCAAACTGGCAGTCCTTTTAAATTCTGTATATCATTTTGAAGCTTGTTGCTATGGAAACCACGATTTCCACCAGAATGTTATTGGGAATGTTCTGCCACCCTTCTAAAAATGTTAGGTAAGGTGTTAAGTTTATATATGTAAAATATGGAGTTATTGTAAATCAGGTAACAAAATCTGCCAAAATCAGGCTTTTTGTCCCCTACTAAAAGGTCTAGTAACCATAACAATGTTTCTAATTAAACTACTTTTTATAATGCTCCGCCAAACCATATCTTGCTGCGATTCATTAGAATCGCCTCTCCTAGACGAATTTAACAAGTTGCAGCAATATGGAGTTGACCGAGAAATTTGAGATTTGGCTAGATTATTGCGCATCTTGTGTATAACCCTGCTATAAGTGTTAAATGGTTTGTTACCAATGTATATTATGATAAATATAGTTTGACTATTGCCCATTGATTACATTAGAAAGCGGCATATCATCTATAATACTTATAACCACCATACTTTAACGTTTTCATAACAGAAGTCGGCACCGAACAAAGAAAGACAATGGGACAAATGTATATCAATGTACATAAATCCATAATAGCACTACTTGTATAAATCTGTGTTAATTGTTGCGTGCTTCCGGTATGATAAAGGTCTTAGAGACATAGGAAACTTCATATACATAAACAAAAACACAATGAAGTAAATATTCCAAAATAGGGAATTAATATAATACATAAATACTTAAACTGCTCTGATCTAATATTTCGACCACTAAGGGCCTTTGTCAAAGATTATCATGTTAAAATACACGTCACATTTTTGTTACATGCATTCAGCCATAAAATCAAAGAGAATAATGTTGATCCAGCGTCGTCATGGTGACATTGGGTTGTTTTTTAAAATGTCATGACGTCATCAAAATGACGTCATCAAATGACGTCATGGGTGCAACGACGTCATGCATGCATTAGCGCATTATCCTCTTTGATGTTACAGCCAAATGGTCTGTAGGTTCTCAGCCTCCATATCCAATCAGTTTCATGGATCTGTCTTTCAGTTCTACATGCATGGAACATCCGTTTCAAAACTACAAATCTCACATCATCACTGCTATGACCACCGATTCCAAAATGTCTATTTATTGGCTTCTCTCTCTCATGCTTCACATCACTCAAATGTTCTTTCATTCTCTCCCGAATTTCTCTCTCAGTTTCACCGACATACACCATTATATCGCATTTACTGCATTTAATTGCATATACTACATTTCTTTCTCTACAGTTAATATTAGTTGACACATTGTAAACTGATTGCCTATTTGTGTCACTTATACTTGACATTTCAAGTATACTGCAAGTAGCACAACCCTGTGAACAGACTGTATTGCTTGGTCTAACAATCCTGTTAGTTTTTGAATGCACCAGTGTGTCACATAGATTTTTATCACGCCTGAATGCTACGATTGGCAGTTGTTGGAATACTTCTTTAAGCCGGTCTGATTGATGCAAAACTTTTGAATGTTTGTTTACAATGTAATGTATATTCGGTAGCAGATTTGAATACGTCAAAACTAAAGGGACCCTATTCATTTTCCTGTTAGATCTAACTGTTTGTTTCTTTACTAATGTGGCAGATCTGTCAAGTTTATCCACCCTTACCAACTGATTTTCTATCATCCTACCACTATATCCTCTCTTCCTTAACTGACCCTTGAGTTTATTTCTTTCTCTAATATAGTCCAATTCTCTTTCACATATACGCTTAATTCTTAGTCCCAAACCATATGCTATGCTCCTTTTTGTACTAGGAGGATGGCAGGAAGAATTATTAAGGTACAGCTGTTTGTCTGTTGGTTTTACATAAAGATCTGTGTATATATGACTATTGTCTATTTTAACTAGAGTATCCAGAAATTCTATCTGATCCAAACCATATCTAAGCTCTATACTAATATTCGGGTGAATACTGTTTGCATGTGTCGCAAAATCTTCCAGTTCTTGAACTGTACCATCCCAGATCCCGAAACCATCATCAATGAATCTCTTGTAAAACATTGGCACTTTTTTGTGTGACATCAATTCTTCATCCCATTTCCTCATATATGAACAAGCAAAATTCTTTCCTAATTTTGAACCAATTGCCACCCCATCTTTTTGTATGAAAGTGCTATCTCCAAAAGAAAATGTGTTGTTGTCTAAAACTGTTTGAATCATCTTAAGAACATTTTCTGTATCAATCAACGGATCACTTCTGTTTGCAAGGCCTTCCATACATGCATCTAGTCCCTCTTTCTTTGGGACTGATGGATACAACTTTGCTACGTCAAAACAGAACAGAATGCAATTTTCTGAAAGTGGTTCATTAATCTCTTTTAATTTGTTAATAAAATCAGTTGTATCCCTGATGTAGCTGGGTGAAGTTTCAACAAATTCACTAAGTTCATGCTCAGCAACCTCAGCTAACCTCTCAGTGGCAGTACCCATGCCACTAACTATTGTTCTAAAAGGAGCAGTTGGTTTGTGGATTTTAGGGTTCCCTTTCAATTTACCTGGTCTGGAGTACTTTGGGATAAGATACTGTTTCATTTCTTTTGATATGGCACCTTCCCTAAACATTTTGTTTACTAGCTTTTTCACTTCTTTCAGGCTTATTTCAGTTCGGTCACTATTAGTTGCCTCATACGAATCACTTGTTAAAACCTCTTTTTTCATTGACTCTATGTATACTTCCTTATCTAAAACAACTATACCTGAACCCTTGTCTGCAGGTCTGATCACTATGTTTTCATTGTGCAAAAGTTCATAAAAAGCTTCTTTCTCATCTTTCGATATATTTAGCTGACTATTCTTTTTCAAACTATTGACTATGTCATTCTTAACCAGTTCTATATATAGGTCAAGATGCCTGTCCCTGCCTGAATTTGGTGTGAAGTTTCTATCTTTCTTCACTTTAAATTTATCACTAATATGATCATTATCGTCATCATGTAGATCTACACTATCATTTTCAAAGAAATACTCTTTCAGTCTCATTTGTCTTTCCCATTCAGAAAGATCTGATAACAGTTTTACCTTGTCTATTTTTGTCCTAGATGGTATAAATTTTAAACCCTTTTCTAAAAGTAATTCTTGTGCATTAGTAAGTGGGTAGCTAGACATGTTAATAACTGATGTATCCTTATTTCTTTTATTTTCTGTAATGTTTTTGGTTTCGTAATCAGACTTAGAACGACTCTTGACACTAGAAAATTTCCTTTTGCCCAATCTTGTTTTTATTCTAGAAATTTCCGGTGGCATAGTGGTTTGGCTTTTTGTCTCCAATACATCATATCCTTTTCCTGCAAAAACTGAAATTTCTGAAGCTGTAGGATTTTCAAACCAATCTAATGAAATGTTGGGGTTGTTACTTCCTGCAATTGGATTAACATTTGGCAAAGAACTATCGGTAACAACTAAACTAAAATGGTGATTTTCAAGAAGAAGACTTACCCCTCTGTTTCCACTCTCACACTTCTCATTTACAAACCTGTGCCAATTATTGTATTTCCTATCATATGTCACGATGATAGGTATGCAATATAAATCAGTAGCAGCGTGAAGTTCTGCCTCAGTAGCCCACGATGATACTCTGCCATCAGTAAATAACTGATTTCTGATATGAGTTTCAATATCATCGTCTACCAAGTGTCTGTATGACTGCTTATTCACATGCATGAAATTATTCAGTTCCTTTCTGATGGTCTCGTGTTGAAACTGAGTTCCATAGAAATACTGACTTAAACACCTATAAAAACAATTGCCATCCTTCACAATATTAACAACTCTGTATCCTGGCTCTGAGGTCGATGCATGATTGAGTTCCTGCAAAGAATGCCATTTTTTTGACTTAACAACGTCCAATCTCGCCTTTTCTCTTATCTTCCATGCATTGATCTCATCTCCAGAAACAGAATCAATTACACTAGATAGCTTTTCCACTTCCGATCCAATCTCCAAAGATTTCCTTTCACATGCTTCTCTGACAATTTCCATCAGTTTTAAAGAAGCATCTTCCTTCACTTTCCTACAACACTCGAATTCCTTTTCACTAGCATCCATTTGCATATCCCACTTTATCCTGAAACCTTTCGGAATTATAGAGGCTCGACTACAACTCGATAGAAACTCCAAATGACTTTCATATCGAAGTTGTTTTTCCACAGCATTCCTCAACAATCGTGCTTTATCCATGATATCTCCAAGGAGCACAAATTCACAATGAAGTAAATATTCCAAAATAGGGAATTAATATAATACATAAATACTTAAACTGCTCTGATCTAATATTTCGACCACTAGAATAAAAACAAGATTGGGCAAAAGGAAATTTTCTAGTGTCAAGAGTCGTTCTAAGTCTGATTACGAAACCAAAAACATTACAGAAAATAAAAGAAATAAGGATACATCAGTTATTAACATGTCTAGCTACCCACTTACTAATGCACAAGAATTACTTTTAGAAAAGGGTTTAAAATTTATACCATCTAGGACAAAAATAGACAAGGTAAAACTGTTATCAGATCTTTCTGAATGGGAAAGACAAATGAGACTGAAAGAGTATTTCTTTGAAAATGATAGTGTAGATCTACATGATGACGATAATGATCATATTAGTGATAAATTTAAAGTGAAGAAAGATAGAAACTTCACACCAAATTCAGGCAGGGACAGGCATCTTGACCTATATATAGAACTGGTTAAGAATGACATAGTCAATAGTTTGAAAAAGAATAGTCAGCTAAATATATCGAAAGATGAGAAAGAAGCTTTTTATGAACTTTTGCACAATGAAAACATAGTGATCAGACCTGCAGACAAGGGTTCAGGTATAGTTGTTTTAGATAAGGAAGTATACATAGAGTCAATGAAAAAAGAGGTTTTAACAAGTGATTCGTATGAGGCAACTAATAGTGACCGAACTGAAATAAGCCTGAAAGAAGTGAAAAAGCTAGTAAACAAAATGTTTAGGGAAGGTGCCATATCAAAAGAAATGAAACAGTATCTTATCCCAAAGTACTCCAGACCAGGTAAATTGAAAGGGAACCCTAAAATCCACAAACCAACTGCTCCTTTTAGAACAATAGTTAGTGGCATGGGTACTGCCACTGAGAGGTTAGCTGAGGTTGCTGAGCATGAACTTAGTGAATTTGTTGAAACTTCACCCAGCTACATCAGGGATACAACTGATTTTATTAACAAATTAAAAGAGATTAATGAACCACTTTCAGAAAATTGCATTCTGTTCTGTTTTGACGTAGCAAAGTTGTATCCATCAGTCCCAAAGAAAGAGGGACTAGATGCATGTATGGAAGGCCTTGCAAACAGAAGTGATCCGTTGATTGATACAGAAAATGTTCTTAAGATGATTCAAACAGTTTTAGACAACAACACATTTTCTTTTGGAGATAGCACTTTCATACAAAAAGATGGGGTGGCAATTGGTTCAAAATTAGGAAAGAATTTTGCTTGTTCATATATGAGGAAATGGGATGAAGAATTGATGTCACACAAAAAAGTGCCAATGTTTTACAAGAGATTCATTGATGATGGTTTCGGGATCTGGGATGGTACAGTTCAAGAACTGGAAGATTTTGCGACACATGCAAACAGTATTCACCCGAATATTAGTATAGAGCTTAGATATGGTTTGGATCAGATAGAATTTCTGGATACTCTAGTTAAAATAGACAATAGTCATATATACACAGATCTTTATGTAAAACCAACAGACAAACAGCTGTACCTTAATAATTCTTCCTGCCATCCTCCTAGTACAAAAAGGAGCATAGCATATGGTTTGGGACTAAGAATTAAGCGTATATGTGAAAGAGAATCGGACTATATTAGAGAAAGAAATAAACTCAAGGGTCAGTTAAGGAAGAGAGGATATAGTGGTAGGATGATAGAAAATCAGTTGGTAAGGGTGGATAAACTTGACAGATCTGCCACATTAGTAAAGAAACAAACAGTTAGATCTAACAGGAAAATGAATAGGGTCCCTTTAGTTTTGACGTATTCAAATCTGCTACCGAATATACATTACATTGTAAACAAACATTCAAAAGTTTTGCATCAATCAGACCGGCTTAAAGAAGTATTCCAACAACTGCCAATCGTAGCATTCAGGCGTGATAAAAATCTATGTGACACACTGGTGCATTCAAAAACTAACAGGATTGTTAGACCAAGCAATACAGTCTGTTCACAGGGTTGTGCTACTTGCAGTATACTTGAAATGTCAAGTATAAGTGACACAAATAGGCAATCAGTTTACAATGTGTCAACTAATATTAACTGTAGAGAAAGAAATGTAGTATATGCAATTAAATGCAGTAAATGCGATATAATGGTGTATGTCGGTGAAACTGAGAGAGAAATTCGGGAGAGAATGAAAGAACATTTGAGTGATGTGAGGCATGAGAGAGAGAAGCCAATAAATAGACATTTTGGAATCGGTGGTCATAGCAGTGATGATGTGAGATTTGTAGTTTTGAAACGGATGTTCCATGCATGTAGAACTGAAAGACAGATCCATGAAACTGATTGGATATGGAGGCTGAGAACCTACAGACCATTTGGCTGTAACATCAAAGAGGATAATGCGCTAATGCATGCATGACGTCGTTGCACCCATGACGTCATTTGATGACGTCATTTTGATGACGTCATGACATTTTAAAAAACAACCCAATGTCACCATGACGACGCTGGATCAACATTATTCTCTTTGATTTTATGGCTGAATGCATGTAACAAAAATGTGACGTGTATTTTGACATGATAATCTTTGACAAAGGCCCTTAGTGGTCGAAATATTAGATCAGAGCAGTTTAAGTATTTATGCATAAACAAAAAGAAAACAATGAGACATGTAGAACATAGAGACAATGTTCTAACTTTATGCTAAACGTTTTCCTTTGTACTAGGATTCCTCTTCGATAGAATCAACAGCAGATCTTAATACGGAAACACAAAAAAGAGCCGAAACAACTGCAGATGAAGCGGCAACATACAATAAAAATCTCGCAAACACTGCAATCATTCTATGGAATATTACAACAGTGGTAAGGTTATTTCTTTCTATGCACCATGCATATATTATATTATAATGGCAAAGGAACACATAAATGTTTGACCGTTGCAGAAACTGTAACATCATTTATATTATTCAATAATTATTATGTAAACTTAGCATACCCTGATCAGAGGCTCCTAAAGCAGCTGTATGATCTTGGCCTATTCTGTGTTGTATTCGTGCCTATATTACACTAATACAATACTCTATTCTATACGACTTACCATCCGTAGATGGAGGGTCTCGTCTGTTAGTAGAGGTTTATTATATCTTCTATTTCACGTTACGTCTGCTTCCCAATATGGCGGACTATCTTCTACATCCGGGGCTTGTCGCAGGACCCGGATGTTCGCTCAGTCTCCGGGAACCAGTCGATAAACGGTTCCCGGCTATCACCACACTCCTCCCCACCTTATTTGAAAGGCAGGGCTCTGGCTGGACGGGCTCTGATCCCGCCCCTCATCACTGCTCCCATGGCGGGCTTTTGGTCCCGCCATGCCGTGCACCTCCCGCCTCCTGGACAAAGCGGGCTTGGGGTTGGGCTGCTTTGCTGGCTCCTCGGGACGTCCAGTGCTGGTCACTGGACGCAGCAGCCCCACTCTTCCTCGCTCCCGGACCCTTACAATTGCAAAGGAGGCTGCCTTTGAAGGTACAGCCTCTCCGCATTTGCACGGGTCAGGGCTAGCAGCTCCTGCCATGGTACCTCCACCACATCGGCCAACTCTGATGCCACCACACCCAGCAGGCTTGGGGTTACCCTCCGGTACCCTGCTGGCACAAAGTATGGGGCATCAGTCTCCAGGAGAAGGCGATGGCGATCCAAGGCCCTGACTGCCTCCCGCTGTGCAAAGCTGAGTCTTCGCACCTTGGTGGTCACTCCCACGTAGGTGTTGGGAAATGCCTCCAACCATGTCGCCAACACGCGGGCCGATCCCGTGAAGCAATGTAGGTGGATGAGCTGCTCCTTGTCCACCTTCGGATGAGCCTGAAGCTGGAACATCAGGCTCAGCATAGCCTCATCCGCCACAGGCCCGCAACTCCTGGTATGGAGCACCAAAATATGGCCAGGCTTCAGGAGTCCAAGAACCCTCTGAAGCTTGTAAATTTGCTCCACCCAGGAGTCGGCGGACTCCGTGCGGTCAAGGCCTACCTCCCCCAACACGCCAACCTCAGGCAATTCCAGCAGGCTACTCAGGGTCTCCAAATCCTCGTCGGACAGGTCCCTCTTTGGATGTGCTCCGACGGCTACCACGACCCCCTGCTGGCTCAACTCGATGACCTGTTCCCTGGATGGGTACGAGTCGGGGTCACAGAATACCCCGACCACTCTGTCCACTTGGACCTCGTAGGGCTCCCTCGCCACCTGGTAGCCGGCTATCTCCTCCAGCTTCCAGGACGCCCCCATGCCCAAGTCCCTGGCCATCCGATCTAGATGACAGTGACTGTCAAATGCCAATGGCAGCTTCGGCAGCAACTGTCTCTCCTCCTCCGCCAGCTGGAACATCCGGCGAAGGCTATCTCTTTGGTGCTCCTCCAACAGTGACATCAGGAGCATTACCACCCTCCAATGTACAAGGGCGGTAATCCTGTTGCCAGACTGCCGGATTTGCACCTCCTCTGGAGCTTCCACCTGCAAGGCTTTGCAGAGCTCCAACATGGCTGTCCTGGTGGCCTCATCTACCTCCAGATCCCTCATTCCGCCTGAGGTATCTAAATACCCCACCAGGTCCGTCAAGGAGGCTCTCTGACCCATCAACCAGCATGCTGCCAGTTTCAGGGCCCCTATCCTCCTGTTGGCGATATCCTCCCCTGATATTATGGGCTGGAATACCTCTGGCAGATGCACCCGGAAAGCGTGAGACCTGGTCATCTCCGCAGTGCATCCCCTCACCGGGCATGAGTCCTTCCTCCTCTTTGGAGCCTGGGTACTCCGCTGAGGTTCAGTAGCACTCCTACGCCGAGAACTAGGCTCCGGTGAACCCCCTGTCCTCGGGACAGGCTTGACTGGGCTCACCGGCTTGGGCGGCACAAGAGTCCGGGGAGGCGTTCCAGGGCACGCCTCTGCCAACAGTCTCTCCTCCTCGCTGATTGAGATGGGCCCAACGTCCATCTCCTCCTCTCCCTGGCGCAACAAAGGGCTGGCTCTACCAGTCCCCATGTCCACCTGGACCCTAGGCAGATCCGGATTAGTAGCCAGGCGCACGTCCCGACTCTGCTCCGGACCCCCCTTGGGACCTGACTGACGCCGCTGCGATACCAATGGATGCACATTCATGCTGATCCATTGGCGGCTGTGGAACTGCAGGACGTCCAGTTCCTTGGCAAGGTCCCTCAGCCAAGTGCCCTTGTCCTGGCTCCTGGCCAACCCAACCTGACCGAGAAGTGTCTCGGTGGCCTGAGCCGTATCAGGTGTAAAGCTGATCCTGAACGCCAAAGTCCTTGGGTTCATCAGCTTCCTCTTCCTGGTATTCGTCGCTATTTGCTGAATACCAGGACCCTTTGGGCGGGGAGTAGGCTGTTGTCCTGCTCCCCCTTTCTGGCTGGAGGAAGGCTGGGATCCTTCCTCCCTTCTCCGGTGCTGGCTGGAGGAAGGCTTGGGTCCTCCCTCCCGTCTCCGGTGCTGGCTGGAGGAAGGCTGGGGTCCTTCCTCCCGTCTCCGGTGCTGACTGGAGGAAGGCTTGGGTCCTTCCTCCTGTCCCCTTCCGGCGGCGGACCTCCCTGGAGAAGGCTCTCTCCTTCTCCGGTCCTCTCTCCTGCTCTCCGGAGAAGGCTCTCTCCTTCTCCGGTCCTCTCCCCTTCTCTCCGGAGAAGGCTTGTCCCTGGAGCGGGCACCATCCCTCCCATCACGGTTTGACATCTGCAACAAACAAAGAACAGAAATTCAGTAGGTTTTTTAGGATTCAATTTGCAAAACCCTTACCCTGTTCTTACAGTCTGGACACCTATACTTGTCGATCTCCACTGCATCCGAAGGTGTAATGTCTACACAGGCCCCATGATACCATTCAGAGCAATGATCACACTGTATCATAAAACGCCCCTGCCAATGCTTACGACAAAGACAATAAACTCTATCGTCTCCCTGGGCGGTGGTAACTGTTTTGTCTGGATGACTTTGCCAGTGCTTAATCCACTGAGGAAGCACCCTATCACGGCAAAGCTTCAGCCTGTCATGGTTAACCACAAACACAGCATTTCTCATCTTAACCCTAAAGAGGAAATCTGATAATTTCGAAACAATAATTGCTGGTCCCTTCCACGGGGAGCACAGCTTCTTACATTTCCCTTTCAGGACTGCGGTATCCAACAAATACACTACATCCCCTACTTGATAGTTTTTAGTCAGCACTCTAAGATCATAATTCCTCTTCATTCTTTCAGAAGTGGCTTTCATGGTCCTACGTGCAGACTCATGCGCTCGCTGCAACTGCGCTGCGAGTTGGCCAGGATAGCACTCTGTGTCAGCTGGTGATTGATTAGGAATAGGAAACATTAAATCGGCAGGTGTGTTTACCTCCCTTCCTAACATAAGCATATTGGCAGTGTGGCCGGTCATCCGATTAACGGACGACCGGAGGGCACTGGCGATCTGCTGTAGATGCAAGTCCCACTGATTTTGAGATTTGCCAATAAAGCAACGGACAGCGTCCATCAAAGTACTATTATACCTTTCTACCTGACCGTTGGCAGAAGGCCTATAAGGAGTAGTGCGTGCCTTATGGATGTGTAGAACCGTACAAAGCTCTGAAAATAGCTTTGACTCAAAATTCCGTCCCTGATCTGAGAATATCTGGAACGGCATCCCGAACCTAGAGAAGAACTGGTCGACTGCGGCTCGAGCGGTTTCTTCTGCGGTCTGGTTCGGCAAAGGTATACACTCCACCCACTTGGTGAACTGATCGACCATCATCAGTACATACTCGTTACCTCGGGGCGTCCTGGGTAACGGCCCGAGGAAGTCAACATGCACCCTTTCCATTGGTGCCCCTGCCTGGTATTCAATGAGAGGACACCTACCATGCCTAGCTGATTTCTTGTTTTGATTACAAGATTCACAGCCCAACACATAGTTGGTGATATCTGCAGACATTCCATACCAAGCAAACTTCTCCTTCATTCTTTCCTTAGTCCTTTGGACACCTTGATGTCCTGACGAAGGGAGGTTATGATTGAAGAACAGAGCCCTATCCCTGAGGTCCCTTGGCAAAACCAAGCGCTTATCCCCAGTTTCTGGCTCGTTCATATACAGGACCCCATCGATAAGTAAGAACTGGTCTTTATTTAACCAGTAGTACTTAGTCGCTGGGCTTGCTCTAAAAAGGCTTGACTGGCCTGGTTCCTTTTTAGTTTCCAGCCAAGTCAATATCTGGCATAGGTCGACATCCTCATGCTGGGACGAGACCACATCTTCTGTGGAAAAACCCCAACTTCGACTCTTGGAATTTCCACCTTGTGGGCCGTCAGACTTGCTATTCCCCTGTAGAGCTATCGGAGCTTTATCCGGTGAGGAGGCCACTGCGTCCTGTTTCTCATCAGAAACATGTTTCTTCGCAGTCTGTCTGGTGACTACATTCACACTTACAACCTCATCTCCCGGCTCAAAATCCTGATCCCAAGGTATGTCTTCAACCACTTTTTCAAGTGAACATACCTCCTGCGGATCCACAGGCATCCCCGGACCCCAAGTCCCAAGGACCTTTGGTTCTACAACTGGTGCACTGAAGATCAACGCCTCTGGGAGTTGGTAACCAATAGCTGTGTCCTCCGTCTTGCCACCGTTGCCAGTCTGGTATGAATCTGTTACGTCATTCTGCCCGTGCATGACATCCTGCAGGTCCCCATTGACTTCCAAGGCTGTCCTACATTCCATGGCCAATGGAAAGGAGCCTGGTGTCTTAGTTGTCAATGCCACTGCGTCATCCACTTCTTCCAGGAAGGGTCCCCACTGTTTGTGGGCTTTCTCACAATACTTACACCCACCACAAGGCAGCTCCCCGAGCTGCACACCCGGCTGGTAAGCAGAGCACTGAACATCATTGAGTAACCGGGACAATGCATCTGCGTTACCATGGTCACGGCCCGCCCGGTACCTAAGTACCATATTATACTGAGATAGCTCTTCCATCCATCTCGCCAGCTGACCTTGTGGTTCGCGGAACTTCATCAACCATCTCAAGCTAGAGTGGTCGGTACGCACAACAAATGGTTTGCCTAGCAGATAGTGTCGAAACTGTCTAGTGAAACGCACCACTGCTAGCAACTCTTTGCGGGTTACACAGTACCTGCGTTGCTCCTTGGTCAAAGCATAGCTTCCATATGCAATGACCTTTTCCTCCCCATCTTGCACCTGGGATAACACCGCTCCGATTGCAAAATCGGATGCGTCTGTATCCAACACAAATGGGTCCTTAGCATTTGGCAACGCAAGTACTGGTGGATTCACCAGTGCTTCTTTCAGCTCTTGAAAAGCACTGGCCTGCTCTTCAGACCATACAAAATTGTTCTTGCCTGTGACCGCATAGAGAGGAGTGGCAAGCTTAGAGAAGTCCTTAATGAACCCTCTATGGTAGTTTGCCAAACCCATAAATCTCTCTACCTGCTTGGAATCGGTTGGTTCGGGCCAATCCCGTACCACCTGGATGTCACCTTCTGTCATTTCCACAGAGTCCTGACCAACTTTTCTTCCAAGAAATTCTACTTCCCTCTGAAATAGGGAACACTTTCTTGGCTTTAATTTTAACCCAAAGTGACGAAATCGTTGAAGGGCCTCTTTCAAGTTAAACAGATGTTCTGCAAAACTGTTACCCAACACTATGATGTCGTCTAAGAAGGCCAGGACTGTTTTCCATGTTAGACCTCTTAAGATCAGGTTCATGGCCCTGGCGAATGTGGCTGGAGCCCCACATAAGCCAAAACCCATCCGCACATGCTCAAACAAGCCGTATCTAGTGATAAAGGCTGTCTTCTTGCGGTCTTCCTCCCTGATCTTCAACTGCCAATATGCCGAGTTGGCGTCTAATTTGGAAAACCAGACACTGCCTGCTACAGTGTCTAAGCAGTCATCGATTAATGGCAATGGGTACACATCTTTGACTGTAACCTCGTTTAAGGCACGATAGTCAATGCACCACCTCACACTGCCATCCCTTTTCTTGATCAAGACTGGAGCTGAAGCCCAATCAGAAATAGACTCCTGAATTACTCCAGCCTCCAGCATCTTCTTCAAATGCGCCTCTTCTTCTCCGACAAAGCAAGCAGGAGTCCTACGGATCCGCTGCTTAATCGGCTTGGCGTCACATGTCTCGATGGTATGCTCCACTGCTGTAAAGTGTCCCAGATCAAAATCGTCCTTAGCGAAGACATCTTGAAATTCAATAAGCAACTGAGCTAACTGAATTCTTTCATCTTCCTGAAGCTCAGTTAAAGCTTCAGTGTACAGTTGACGAAGATGAGCTGGTATAGCCCCTAGTGGATGCTCTACTGTCTCCGCTTCCCTTACTTCCTGAACCATCACGGGTTCAGGCTCTTCAGGGTTACCCAAGACAGTCTCAACAGGAAAGGCCAGTCCAATCTCTTTACCCTTTGCAACTAACCTATATCGGTCGCTTGGGTTTATTAGACAAATATATGGATCTGTCCCTCCCTCTCGTACAACTCTCGGCATAAGAAACTGAGAATTGCTCCTGGGCTCAATAACATAATCAGGCAGTGGCTGGCTAATCTTACACTTCACTTTAGCAACTGAGTGAGGCGGTATTACGCGTCTTTTGTTAACAGTTACTCTGGCCACGGTAGGGTTATCCCCTACTGGCCCCACATTTAGTATAAGTTCCATGCCATCGAAAAGCAAAAGCCCCCTTCCCATGTCAAGAACGGCCTGCCCCCGATTTCTAAGAATGTCAAATCCCAGGAGCATTTCTTGTTCTATTGGAGCTACATATACTTCTTCTTGATACCATTGATGCCCTATCTTTAGCCTCAATGGTCCTACAACAAACCCCTGCATGGACATCTCCCTGCCTGCCGCCATTAAACTTACCCTCCTGATAACCGGAGGCTTGTGCTTCAATGACTGATAGACCTTATCTGAAATAATGGTCACCTGGGCAGCTGTGTCCACCACGGCCGTAACTGGTTTGTTGCCTACTTGCACTCCAACAGTAAACTGTGAGTCTGATGAGACTTGACACACAATCACAGGCCTTTCATCTACCTGTGACTGCTCGTTTCCCTGTAACGGCTTGCCTCCTTGATAAGGCAATGCGGAAACAGGAAACTTGGCGGCCATTCTAGACCTCCTGGGTAAGGTCTTTAATTTCTCTCGGGACGGCGAAAGGCCTGGTTCCCCGTCCCCTTGTCGTTTGACTTGCCCTTAAGCCTTGGACAATCTCGCTTGAAGTGACCCACCTGGCCACATTCATAACAAGCTGCCGACTTCCTTGAGGGTCTACGCTGCTGGCCCTGAAATGCCTTTGTCAGCCTTTCCTCCAAGTCGTTTAAGGCCTTCTGGAAGTCTTCTGCTGCTGAGGGGGCTGGGGTGCTAGCTGCCGCTTGGACAGCATACACCCGTTCCTCCTCATCCCGCCGTTTGGTGGGCTTAGCTGACTTAGAATGTATCTGTTGATACTTTCTCACAGTCTGTATAGCTTCCTGAACAGTCATCGTCCCATGCTGGCACATGTAAACATGTTGACCAGCCTCCCGATCCAACAGTCCTTGGCAGAATCGGCTGAGAATTTGTTTTCTAACAAAATCCTCGGGACACTGTTTAAAAGCTCTACCCCCTAGAGTGAGCAGCCTGTCCGCCCAATCCTCTAGGGCTTCACCCTGATTCTGAGCCGCTTGCTGAAACCGCACCTGAGCAGCTTCAGCCAGCTCATGCTGACCATACCTAGCTGCTAGCTTTTCCAGCAGGCTAGAATAATTGAGCGACTCTCCCCGCTCACACAGCAGAACATGGTATTCTGCTGCCTTACCGGTCAGACACCATGTAAGTGCAGTTAAGCACTCCTCATCTGACCACGCTGCAGCCGACGCATATCGCTTGAACTTTAGGTAGAAAGCTTCCCAACTTCCCACCCCATTAAAGTTAAGCATTTTCGGCAAGGATCTAACAATATCCTGCTGCCGGCCAAATGACTGGGTTCTGCTTGGCATATACTGCATGTCTGGTGCAGTATAATCCACAGGAGGCTCAGAAAACCTCAACTTCCGCTTTGGCGTTGATGTCCAAATAGGAGCTGGGGTCTTCCCTCCTGCCAAGAAATCTGCTGGAGATTTCAAAACCATGGCAGGCTTATCCGGTTTCCCCTGAGATCCCTCTGTAGGACTCTTAGGACTTTGATTTTCCTGCAGCACTCGCTTTGCTGCATAAACTACAGACATTACTTCCGGCCAACTAGGACCGGGAGTCTTATCAGGAACCCCCTCTCCCCCTGAGTCTTCATCCTCTGTGTCTGGGTCTGACTGTGCCAGGGTTCTGTTAAGGCCAAAATCAATAATGGACATGGCCTCCTTTGTCAATTTCTTACGGGTCAGGGCTTCCAAAATTTCTGGGCTAATATTCCCAGAATTCTCCCTGACCGCAATAATAGACCTGGCTAACTTTGCCTTTATACCAGGTATCCTCAACAGCTCACTTTCCGATGCAAAATTAATTGCAACAGAGAATGGGGGTTGAGGCTGCACATCACAACTCATTTTAGTTGTGAAAGGAGTAAATCCCTCAGCCATCACGATAGCGTCTGGCTATTCTGCATACAGAGATGCTCCAGACACTCTATTATTCCCCTCTGTCTCGTCTACAGAGGAGTCACGTGACCGAAATGGCGCGAAATAGAAACTTAATTCTATTCCGGCCGTTTCAGGACTGAGCGCTCAAAAGCAAAAATATACGTGCAGTATTTAATGCATATACAAAGGAAGCCAAGTCAAAAACAGTGCAATATATCCTGAAACAAAGTATATGTAAAGGATACCTAATTTGCCGCTTACCTTTCGGCTGAAATCCGAAGGGCTCGGTAGCGTTCACCAAAGAACGCGGATCCGGTCGTTATCCCACCGCTGCCACCAATGTTGTATTCGTGCCTATATTACACTAATACAATACTCTATTCTATACGACTTACCATCCGTAGATGGAGGGTCTCGTCTGTTAGTAGAGGTTTATTATATCTTCTATTTCACGTTACGTCTGCTTCCCAATATGGCGGACTATCTTCTACATCCGGGGCTTGTCGCAGGACCCGGATGTTCGCTCAGTCTCCGGGAACCAGTCGATAACCGGTTCCCGGCTATCACCACATCTGTCTGTTTGCAAAAGCACAGAAAATCGCGTATTAATGGAGTTAAGGTTAAAAAGCCTATCGTGTTGAAAATGATATGTATAAAAAAGTAAAGTACCTAGTTATTGTCTACTTTCAGTCCGAATGACCGCTCAGCCGACTGTCCATTTACTCCCCTGGTCATTGAGTCATTCGCCTACAATATTGAGCACTGCTAACATATGGCGCAATCATGCAGCCACAGTATCGGTTAGTGACCCTCACTGGTACCCATTTTAACCCCTGGGTGGAGAGGAGGTGGGGTGGGAGACACTAAAAAGCGTCTCTGAAATTTTCGGGAGGACCAGAATTTGAACCCCGGACCTCCGGATTGGCAGTCAGGCGCGTTACCACTAGACCATCGCACACCACAAAACTCTGATCTGTTGTATTTAGTACACACTTCTGATTCGGTGAATCATTTGAGAAACTGTCAAACAGATTGGATCCTGATGAGGCGCTAAGTTTCTCGGCGTCTCATCTGGGTCGAAGCTTTTTGCAAATATATGCGAGTCAGGTCGTGCTTTGCATAATAATGGTTACGTTTTCTTTCAAGATTAGCTCCGTTTCTTTTTTCACTCTTTAGAATTGTCTCGAGGACAGAGGTCATAACATATAGTTTCGTTGAAAAAAATGACTTATACTGCTTCAGTCGGTGCTAGGGGGCATGAGTAGTGTTGCACTTTTAATTACTACTCATGAACAGACTCAATAAAACTAAGTCTGCAATTTTCTATTTTGGCATTGCTACTTTTGCTTTCGAAAGGTCACCCACTTTCAGAATATACATGTATGTACTTTACAACAGCAGATGTTAAGTGCTTGTGTGGCGGCCGTAAAACGTCGCCCTGTACTTCATTCGCAGTGTTGTTATATTTTCTGGTTCTTCGGGATCACTAGTTTTGATGGTATAAATTTTGAAAATTGAATACTGCTTAAGCCGGTGCTAGGGGGCGCGAGTAGTGTTGCGCTTTTAATTACTACTCATGAACAGACTCAATAAAACCGAGTCTGCAATTTTCTCTTTTGGCGTTGCTACTTTTGCTATCGAAATATCACCCACTTTCAGGATATATTAACCCTTTACTCCATGAATATCCATGTACGTAATAATGACATCATGAATAATAATTAGATTAACTGTTATAATAGCACACGGAAACAGGGAATTTTGGCCATAACAGAAACTGTAGTATCATAGGTATATTATAGCATAAGCAAACATATAAGACTCTGATCTGAGCAGTCTGGTCTAGGTCTACAAATGTGTAGAACGGTGTATTCATGGAGTAAAATGTTAAGTATTTGAAAACGTTGCATATTATCTATGGCTCTAACTCTTATATTCAAAACAGCAAACCAACTGTTAATGTTACGAGGTCATTTTATTTGCCTACTAACTTTTAACTTCGAACAAATGGAATTATAAACAATGTACCCCGTTCATTATACAGTAAAACCTCGATTATTCGAATTTTCGATATAGAAGAATTTAGACCCTTTTAGGCAGGTGGCTGCTTAATGCATGGTGAAAGTCATGCAGAAAGCTCCTAGAGGAGCTTTCTGCATGACTTTCACCATGCATTAAGCTGCCACCTGTCTTAAATATCGATTTTAATACGTATTTTAGTGTTCGGATAATCGAAGTTTTACTGTAGTTCTCACCTGCATTTACTCTTCTCAAACTAAACACGTCTTGACTTGACTTTGCCAACAGCTTGGATCCAGATGAGACTCCAAGTTATTGGGCTTCACAGCAGGACCCCAAGCTGTTTGACACTCTGCTGGTATTTTCTTTAATACATCACGAGTCAGTAAAAAGAGTAGTTCATCAGAGATTGAGCAGCTATTATATGTTTACAATCAGAAGCGGTTAGCTTGCATTGTTTCCACGAATGTGTCCTTATCGCCATCATATATTTCCCGACATTGCCGTGATTGTGGGGCTTAATTGTCACTAGGGAGTATGCATTCTGTTATTTATTTGGCAAAACTAACCATCTGAAAAGAATCGTATGGAGTTTGATCCCATGCGCTTTTTTTGTTGCGAGTGAGATTAGCTAGGATTATTTTACCTAGTGAATATATGATATCTTATTTATTAACTGAACTTATAATGGCATACATACACTTGATCGTTTGGTTATAGTAGAAATTGTAGAAATAGATTTATTACAAGTTCATAATAATAAGATAAAAATGAGCAGACCCTGATCAGACGCATCCTACAGAGGCCGTCAGATATTGGTCTACTTTGTTATACCCCCACAAACAGAGTTTGAGGGGGGTATACTGGAATCAGCCTGTCGGTTGGTCGGTCGTTGGACGTCGGTCGTCGGTCGTTGGTCTGTCCGCAAAATCTTGTACTTTCAACTCCTCCTTCAGTTTCAACCTGATTCATTTGATACTTGGCATAAATGTTACTCAGGAGTAGTAGATGTGCAAAACACAAATTTCAAATCTCTGTGACCTTGACCTTGACCTTTGGTCTTGAAATTGGTCTTGAAATTGGCAGGCAAAAGCTTGTACTTTGAACTCCTCCTTCACTTTCAACCTGATTCACTTGATACTTGGCATAAATGTTACTCAGGAGTAGTAGATGTGCAAGACACAAATTTCAAATCTCTGTGACCTTGACCTTTGTCCTTGAAATTGGTCTTGAATTTGGCAGGCAAAATCTTGTATGGCGAACTCCTCCTTCACTTTCAACTTGATTTACTTGATACTTGGCATAAATGTTACTCAGGAGTAGTAGATGTGCAAGACACAAATTTCACGTCTCTGTGACCTTGACCTTGACCTTTGTCCTTGAAATTGGTCTTAAAATTGGCAGGCAAAATCTTGTACTTTGAACTCCTCCTTCACTTTCAACCTGATTCACTTGATACTTGGCATAAATGTTACTCAGGAGTAGTAGATGTGCAAAACACAAATTTCAGGTCTCTGTGACCTTGACCTTGACCTTTGGCCTTGAAATTGGTCTTGAAATTGGCAGGCAAAATCTTGTACTTTGAACTCCTCCTTCAATTTCAACCTGATTCACTTGATACTTGGCATAAATGTTACTAAGGAGTAGTAGATGTGCAAGACACAAATTTCAGGTCACTGTGACCTTGACCTTGACCTTTGGTCTTGAAATCGGCAGGCAAAATCTTGTACTTTGAACTCCTCCTTCAATTTCAACCTGATTCACTTGATACTTGGCATAAATGTTACTCAGGAGTAGTAGATGTGCAAGACACAAATTTCAGGGTCTCTGTGACCTTGACCTTGACCTTTGTCCTTGAAATTCGTCTTGGAATTGGCAGGCAAAATCTTGTACTTTGAACTCCGCCTTCAATTTCAGCCTGATTCACTTGATACTTGGCATAAATGTTACTCAGGAGTAGTATATGTGCAAGACACAAATTTCAGGTCTCTGTGACCTTGACCTTGACCTTTGTCCTTGAAATTGGTCTTGAAATTGGCAGGCAAAACCTTGTACTTTGAACTCCTCCTTCACTTTCAACCTGATTCACTTGATACTTGGCATAAATGTTACTCAGGAGTAGTAGATGTGCAAGACACAAATTTCAAAACTCTGTGACCTTGACCTTTGGCCTTGAAATTGGTCTTGAAATTGGCAGGCAAAATCTTGTACTTTGAACTCCTCCTTCAATTTCAACCTGATTTACTTGATACTTGGCATAAATGTTACTCAGGAGTAGTAGATGTGCAAGACACAGATTTCAGGTCTTGTCCGGAGCATATATCCTATACTCTATTATCTAGCATTACTAAACCTGTTGTGTCAATACATATTGGGTAGTAGATATGCAGGTCTCTGTGACATTGAACTTAATACCTGGCCTTGTCATTATGCAAAATCGGACCAGCGCGAACATTTTCATTTTGGCATGAAACATGGGGATTTCGTGTCACAAATCCTCCTTCATTTTTAAAGTTTTCATATGTTTGTTGCAAGCATTACAGAATTATCTCTCCTTTAACTTTGAGTATTTATGTGTTTTAGTCCTGTTACATGGATAGTTGGTATCACAAACTTGGATTCGCAATCAAAGCTGCCATGTGGGGGTATTCATCACCTTTAGTGATAGTTCTGGTTTTCAAAAGAGTGAAAAGGCGTTTATATGAGGGAAAGGGTTATGCATTTATTTTCATTTAATCTATCGGTTCTTTATAATCTATACAGTGACCTGACTATAATAAGACTATACAGTGTATTATTCCCTTTCGCTGCCAATGCCGGATCTGTGATTACCTATGCAAACAGTTTGGATCCAGATGACTCGGCGTCTCATCAGGATCCAAACTGTTTGTTACTGTTACTATCTTTTTGGCGAACTCCTCCTTCACTTTCAACTTGATTTACTTGATACTTGGCATAAATGTTACTCAGGAGTAGTAGATGTGCAAGACACAAATTTCACGTCTCTGTGACCTTGACCTTGACCTTTGTCCTTGAAATTGGTCTTAAAATTGGCAGGCAAAATCTTGTACTTTGAACTCCTCCTTCACTTTCAACCTGATTCACTTGATACTTGGCATAAATGTTACTCAGGAGTAGTAGATGTGCAAAACACAAATTTCAGGTCTCTGTGACCTTGACCTTGACCTTTGGCCTTGAAATTGGTCTTGAAATTGGCAGGCAAAATCTTGTACTTTGAACTCCTCCTTCAATTTCAACCTGATTCACTTGATACTTGGCATAAATGTTACTAAGGAGTAGTAGATGTGCAAGACACAAATTTCAGGTCACTGTGACCTTGACCTTGACCTTTGGTCTTGAAATCGGCAGGCAAAATCTTGTACTTTGAACTCCTCCTTCAATTTCAACCTGATTCACTTGATACTTGGCATAAATGTTACTCAGGAGTAGTAGATGTGCAAGACACAAATTTCAGGGTCTCTGTGACCTTGACCTTGACCTTTGTCCTTGAAATTCGTCTTGGAATTGGCAGGCAAAATCTTGTACTTTGAACTCCTCCTTCAATTTCAACCTGATTTACTTGATACTTGGCATAAATGTTACTCAGGAGTAGTATATGTGCAAGACACAAATTTCAGGTCTCTGTGACCTTGACCTTGACCTTTGTCCTTGAAATTGGTCTTGAAATTGGCAGGCAAAACCTTGTACTTTGAACTCCTCCTTCACTTTCAACCTGATTCACTTGATACTTGGCATAAATGTTACTCAGGAGTAGTAGATGTGCAAGACACAAATTTCAAAACTCTGTGACCTTGACCTTTGGCCTTGAAATTGGTCTTGAAATTGGCAGGCAAAATCTTGTACTTTGAACTCCTCCTTCAATTTCAACCTGATTTACTTGATACTTGGCATAAATGTTACTCAGGAGTAGTAGATGTGCAAGACACAAATTTCAGGTCTTGTCCGGAGCATATATCCTATACTCTATTATCTAGCATTACTAAACCTGTTGTGTCAATACATATTGGGTAGTAGATATGCAGGTCTCTGTGACATTGAACTTAATACCTGGCCTTGTCATTATGCAAAATCGGACCAGCGCGAACATTTTCATTTTGGCATGAAACATGGGGATTTCGTGTCACAAATCCTCCTTCATTTTTAAAGTTTTCATATGTTTGTTGCAAGCATTACAGAATTATCTCTCCTTTAACTTTGAGTATTTATGTGTTTTAGTCCTGTTACATGGATAGTTGGTATCACAAACTTGGATTCGCAATCAAAGCTGCCATGTGGGGGTATTCATCACCTTTAGTGATAGTTCTGGTTTTCAAAAGAGTGAAAAGGCGTTTATATGAGGGAAAGGGTTATGCATTTATTTTCATTTAATCTATCGGTTCTTTATAATCTATACAGTGACCTGACTATAATAAGACTATACAGTGTATTATTGTTTTAACCCTTTCGCTGCCAATGCCGGATCTGTGATTACCTATGCAAACAGTTTGGATCCAGATGACTCGGCGTCTCATCAGGATCCAAACTGTTTGTTACTGTTACTATCTTTTTGAAACAAAAATGAAGAAAATCAAAAGAATGAAAAATTGTAGCAGACGACAAAGTTAGCAGACGACAGAGTTTGGCAGCGAAATGTTTAATTCAGTTACACCCCGATAGTTCGAACACTTACACAACTATCATTATCGGTATTTAAACCAGGTGGTAGCTTAATGCAGGGTGGACGTAATGCAGAATACACATATAGGAGCTTTCCGCACGACCTTTAACCCTTTCCCTCATATAAACGTGTTTTCACGCATTTGAAAACAGAGTAGACCCTCCTCTATGAGCCGTCTGATCAGGGTCTGCTCTGTTTGCTAATGGAATTTGATAGATCTGTTTCTTTACTTTCTAAAATAGCTGCAATATTCCACCTTGCATATTTCATTATAACTATTTTTCCATGAATATTCAGTAGGTATTGAAATTTGGAATAAACATAGAACAGAGAAAGGGTTAAGGAGTCACCGGCCATGATCAGCAAACATGACGCATGTTATCGGACTATATATTTGTCCATCCATGCGTATGTTACTTGTAATATTCTGTCACAGGGAATGGTGAATGGACAGATGGGACCTGTTCTACCAGATCTTCAGCTTATTACAAGAAGTTCTCTACAGGAGGCATCGTGGCTATTTACTGGATACGGAATAGGATTCCTCGCAGGGTGTCTGTTATCGGGATTTAGTACGATTCCTTATGATAATTAACCCTTCGCTTGCTATTCGCGTCAATATACCTACCTGTAAATAGTGAAGACCCAGATGAGACAGCTCCTGCAGGAGCTGTCTCATCAGGGTCTGCACTATTTACAAGTTGATTGTGCAACCAGTGCACTCCACAGCAGTGACTGCACAGCGAAATACTTGTACACAGTGAATATATATGTAATTATACAACAGGGAATGGGTAAAGAAGGAGAAATGTATTTTAAAATTCAGCAAGCGAATGGTTAACGTACTCTGCCATGATGTGACATAGTTTGGCCTTTCTCGAGTATGACAATCGCAACATGCGCTCTAAATCAAACCAATGCTCCTTAAAAATTTAATTGGTTTGTCTACCCAGAGGACCTTTCAGATGACTGTTCCAAACTGTGTTCATACATTGCCGCTGTCATGGGGGCTTAACCCTTTACTCCATATATACGCCTTGCTACGCCTTTCTACGCCATTGTAAACAGAATAGACCCAGATCAGACGGCCCCTGTTGGAGCCGTCTGACCATGGTTTGCTCGTTTTGCTTTTGATATAGTATATATGTGATTCAATAGTTTTTGCCATGTCTAAAGAATCGTGTGTATATGTGATTTTATGACAATTAATATAATTAATATTCATGATATCATTTTTCCATACATAAATATTCATGGCTCAAATCTGACCAATCAAAAGCTTGAGAACGAACTCAGATTCAACTAAAAGTTTTATACGCATGGATACAGATGCCGCGTATCTCGGCGTCCCTTCCAGATTCAAATTATTTGACTTTCTGTCAACGGTTTGTGAAAAGTTTGATAGCTCGGAGGTAGTCAATAACAAACCAGGGTCCATGCTTATACAACTTTTAGTTGAGTCTGGGTTCGTTCTCAAGTTTTTGATTGGTCGGATTTGAGCCTTTGGCTCAAATCGGACTAATCAAAAGCTTGAGAACTCAAATCTGACCAATCAAAAGCTTGAGAACGATCTCAGACTCAACTAAAAAGCTTTATAAGCATGGATCCAGGTATATTTGTGAGCAGGCATTTGTGAGGAGTAAAGGGTAATAGTCATCAGGAATGTGCTTAGGTTAAGACGGTTGTATTGAAGGCAATGCTCTTTAAATATCTGAACAGAATTCGTCCAAAGGATCACACTGGGTCATAGCAAAATAATTAAATTAGGCCAATCCGCTGACTGCTGTGTCAATTATTTTGCAAAAAGGTAGTAGTAGCAGTTTGCAGTTTGAATAAGTATGTTTATACACGCTTCAAATTATTCATACCTTAACCTTATGCATCATCCGTTATCATGCATATATGTGAACTCCAAATACAGGTAAAAACTCGTTATCACATCTACGTTTTAGTCCAGATAGAAACCCTTTTGAATACAAACGGTCCCTTCTGAATTATATATCATCTAATTGACTTTCCTCACAGTTAATGTGGTTAGTTCAAGCTTTCTTAAGTATTCTTTTTGTCATAGTGAGTTGTGCTGTATGAAATCGGACAATTGTATGCTTCGTATCGACTGAAACACATTTTTTTCCCATTAAAAACGTCCTAACTAGTTTAACCTTTAGCCGGCTGAGCAATTTATATTTACAAAATTGTTCACCTACTACATTTCCAAAATTCAAGTTATAATCAATTTGTCTTCCAAAATGCAATCAGGATGTCAAACAGTTTGGATCCTGATGAGACGCCGAGTATCTCGGCGTCTCATCTGGATCCAAAATGTTTGCATGGGTATTCACTCATCCACCCATAGCAGGTTAAAGGTTAAAACTGAACAAGTAACGCTGGATACTTTTCTTCTTCAGCCATTGAAAAGTTCAAACCTAGAAATGTTCAGTTTCTAAACACCCTCGGCACGGCGCTTACAACAGGTGTGCTGCCATGGATACGGTTATTTTATGCCTCAGTGGCTGTGAGGCTTCTACAGGGTATTGCCAATGGAGGACAAGTAACTGGTAAAGTCAAACTAAACATCAAAGTATTTGTCTACAAGTGCTACTAACCGTACAATACTTGATGGTTAGTTAATTGATTGGTTGTTTAAAAACCAATTCCCTTATAAACTACATTTAGACCGGACGTCTTTGAATAAATCTACCAAAAAGGAGCATTTAATAGAGAAAAGGAACATTTTATAACTGTGCAGTGTTGAAACCATTGTGATACACACTCTATTTATCACAATGGTTTCAAGAAGTGAATTTTACAGAGGCGTCAAAAGGCGTCAATATGAGGGAATAGGTTACCGTCCTTATTTTGCTATGTATAGCTAATGTACCACGTGTTCTTATTAGAACAAACAGTTTAACCCTTCGCTTGCTGAATTTTAAAATACATTTCTCCTTCTTTACCCATGCCCTGTTGTATAATTACATATATCTTCACTGTGTACACGTATTTCGCTACATGCAATCACTGCTGTGGAGTGCACTAGTTGCGCAATCAACTTGTAAATAGTGCAGACCCTGATGAGACAGCTCCTGCAGGAGCTGTCTCATCTGGGTCTTCACTATTTACAGGCAGGTATATTGACGTGAGTAGCAAGCGAAGGGTTAACTCGGCATTTCATCAGAATCTAAGCTATGTGACATTCTGTCAACAGTTTCTGAAACGCTTGTACAAATCGGAAGTAAAGAAAAAAGCAACAGATCGTACTTTTGGCAAACATATTCCTTTTTCAACATGATAATGGTTTATAGTGCTTTGTTGGTGCTCGTCATTTGATCATTTCGCTTTATTTACTATGGACCCGTTTTATTAATGACCGTGCACCATACGTTCTAGCATACGACACTCACGTCTGATACAGTAAAACTTCTCTATAACGACCCCTTAATTACATCAAGTATTTTGTGTTAAAGGCATGTGGATGCTTAAAGCAAGGTGAAAGTAAAACAGAACGCTCCTATAGGAGCGTTCTGTTTTACTTTCACCTTGCTTTAAGCAACCACCTGCCCAAAAATACCAACTAATTAACACAATTTAGTGGTCGTTATAGAGAGGTTTTACTGTAATTGGGATCTTTAATGTTAGAACGTTCAATAAGTATTGTCGTACGAAATTTACATTGATTGTTACACACTGGCTTACGAGTTGTAGTAATTGTAATAAATACGGACGTACGATCTGGTGTAAACCAAGACCTATGAGTTAACACTTCCCCTATTATATATTCTATATTTATTTCGAATTTCGATACCTACCGAATATTCATGGGCAAAATAATTATAATGAAATATGGAAGGTGGAACATTGTAGCCATTTTAGAATGTAAGAGACAGATCTATCAAATTCCATTATCAAACAGAGCAGACCCTGATCAGAGGGCTCCTATATAAGCTGTATGACCTGGGTCTTCTCTGTTTGCAAATGGGCGATAAGGTGTATATATGAAGGAAACAGTTAATATTTTAGAAACACCCAGCTGTATTTGGCTTTAGCGGTGTCTGAAAGATCCCGATACAAGTCGTGGACCGCTCTCTGAGAAAAGGAGTATTACCGCATAGCACACGGTGTATATCTAATTCTGAGTCTCAAACGCAGATGATAGCTACATGCAGGACGAAAGTTAAGAAAGTTAAATTAGTTTCGTCATGCATTAAGCGACTACCTGCTTTTAGATACCGTTTATTCATAATATAGTCGTATAACAGGGGTTTACATATACGGAAATCAGATCATTGATTTAGTTAACCTTTACTCTATTAATATTCATGTAGGAAATAATAACATGGTGAATATCAAATAGGTGACTTTTTAAAATGGCATATTAACCCTTTCACTCATATAAACGTGTTTTCAAGCATTTGCAAAAAGAGTAGACCCAGATCAGACGGCTCCTACAGGAGCCGTCTGATCAGGGTCTGCTCTGTTTGCTGATGAAAGTTGATAGATGTTTCTTTACTTTCTAAAATGGCTACACTTTTCAACCTTCTTTATCTCATTATTATATATATTATTTTGTCCATGAATATTCAGTAGGTATTGAAATGGAAATAAACATAGAACAGGGAAAGGGTTAACACATGAAGTATTTGCCAAGGCATAACGTGTATATCTCTGTTGTTCCATTCGCAAACAGGACAGATGGCTCCTACAGGAACGGTCTTATCTTGGTCTGCTCTCTTTGCAAAGGTATAAAAAGGCGTAGTTATGGAGTAAAGGGTTCAGTAAGTTGTTATGGCGACGTTAACGACTTGCACTTTGTCCTTCTGTCATCTATCTATCTACTGATCTACCTACATACATATCCATCTATATGGATGGCTACCTGTATAACACTCATTTACTGTTCGTTTGTTTCAGTCAACCATGCCATGCTATTTCAAATATGGACAGGTAAGAGTGGGCCATACAACCTCATAATGTACACTGCTATGGCAGTAGGGGGGATTTTGTCACCACTGTACACGCAACCATTTCTTCGTAATGTAGAAGGTAATTCAACGAAAGCGCTTGGTATTACATAGATGATTTACTTCGAGTTTATCTTTGAAATTATCCCTTTCGCTGCCAAACTCTGTCGTCTGCTAACTTTGTCGTCTGCTACAAATTTTCATTCTTTTGATTTTCTTCATTTTCGTTTCAAAAACATAGTAACAGTAACAAACAGTTTGGATCCTGATGAGACGCCGAGTTACTCGGCGTCTCATCTGGATCCAAACTGTTTGCATAGGTAATCACAGATCCGGCATTGGCAGCGAAAGGGTTAACTTGTTATGATTTTGGTAAGCTTAGTATCTTCTTTCTTTTAAAGAAACGTCGATCAAAGAGAAACAACTATTTACAGATTTTTATCATGTAGCATTAGCTGCTACGCAAACAAGGGCGACAATTTATAATTATACCTCTCATGACAGTACATGTATACCTTGTCTAACACGTAAAAAACCTCATGACAGTTGTTTTACCTGGGAACAAGGTTTGTGATCTGGTAACCGTCGATCCACTTCGTTATCCCCTGCCAGAGGCAGAGGGATATTGTTTTGGGTTTGTCCGTCCGACCATCCTTTCGTCCGTCCTTCCGTCCGTCCGCCCGGTTTCCGTCCGATGTCATATCTTTGTAACGGATTGACAGAATTCAATGTAACTCAACATGAATATTTGTTATCACTGGGACATCGTTCCCATGTATTACTTTTTCCAGATCGTTTGCGGCATTTAGGAGTTATTGCCCTTTTATACGCAAAAATGACATATTTTTCCCGTCCGATGCCATATCTCTGTAACAGACTGACAGAATTTAACGAAACTAGACATGAATATTTGTTATCACTGGGGTATTGTTCCCATGTAATAATTTTCCAGATCACTTGTGGCATTTAGGAGTTATTGCCCTTTGATATGCAAAAGTCACATTGTTTTCGTCCAATAACATATCTCTGTAACGGATTGACAGAATTTAATGAAACTCGACATGAATATTTGTTATCACTGGGGCATCGTTCCCATGTATTACTTTTCCAGATCGCTTGTGGTATTTAGGAGTTATTGCCTTTTATAAGCAAATTGAAATCTTTTCCCGTCCAATGCTATATATCTTTGTAACGGATTTACAGAATTCAATGAAACTCAACATGAATATTTGTTATCGCCATGGCATCGTTCCCATGCATTACTTTTTCAGACGGCATGTAGCTTTTAGGAGTTATACCCCTTTAATATCCAAAAATCATATATTTATTGCCCTTATCCCCTGCTGAAAGCAGAGGGATACACTATTGCATTGAATACTGTTTTGCATTAAGTACTTTTAAAAATATGCTTTATACAGCTTTCATATTCAAGCAGTGTCAAGATAAAATAGGCAATTATGATTCAAACAGTTCAGAAGCAGACCAGCAACCACGTCACCAATGCTATATACAAACTACAACTAATGCAAACAGTAGTAGAGTGGATCAGATGCCACAGCGGAGACGCGGCAGCCAGTCTAGGTCTATACTTTTTGTAATACAATAAGGCACAATTCCCCTTGCTGTGGCTCATTCAGTATCAAAACGTGTACACTATTATTAAAGATTGCCGTAGAAAGCATTTATTTGGCCCAGTATTCATAATGTTGGTCAAAATATCTATTTAAGTTATTGGTATACATCAAAGGCAAGTAAAACATGGTTGAGCGATCCAGGGCTATCATGGCCCACATGTTTTAAATTGAAAATTGATTATCTAAAGATCCCCCATTGTTTGCCGTTTTACTAGGTAGAACCTTTGGCAGGGATATCAATTATTGCTTGTCCATAATTATTGCATTGCAGTGTTTTCTTAGGAATAGTGTAATGTTGCTTATACATGAAATCAGTATATAAATAGAAAGCAAAGACACAAGATCTAGTTCAAGAAAAATGCTGATCAAAATTAGTTTTTTCCTAAACCGACTCAGAGTTTTAATTTCTACATTTTCAGTGCACCGTTTCACTTGTTTATTTATCAGCATATGTCCAGTAATCTAACAATAGGCAAGCGTCCAGAATTACCTATTGTCATCTTTGAAGAATATAAACATGAACAATATCAATGTTTCCTTTTATATTTTTAATTCAGATTTCAACAAAGACATCAGCTTTCCAGTAGAAAACTTGACGATTATTCCAATGACCTCACTGAACATGACGAACGGCGAACATATCTCCATGAACATTAGTGTTCAGTACGCCTTTTTAATTACCGCAGCATTTTCCCTATCCTCGGCATTTGCATTTCTGCTTTCGTTTACATGTAAATTATGTGATTTTTCACATCGAAAGCGTTCTAACCAAACTAACAAGACAGAAACATTTCCGGCTAAACCGAAATATTTAATTCTTGTTTTGTTGCATGTTATAGCATTTATTGCGCGTGCATGCTCTCGTAATTTTACAGCATTTCTCCCAACGTTTGTAATTCGACAGTTAGATTGGTCACAGCAGTCAGCTTCTATCTTGAGCTCGGTATATCATATAATGGTAGCTGTTGGAAATTTGTTTGGGATCGTTTTGTCGAAGTTGTCTACCACAACTAAAGTTATTGTAGCCGCTTATATCGTTACAGTAGGTTGTCTCGCTCTTTGTGCGGTAGGGTCTATATTTGGACAAACAGTTATCGTGTGGATTACAGTCACTGTACCAGGCCTGGCAATCGCCCTGCTTTCACCGACACAGTTCACGTGGATACAAGAAAACGTGACACACGTGACGGGTAGAATTGCTTCTACAATGCTCGTTTCGGGTTCAGTTGGGCTTATGTTAAATCCAATCCTGGTGGGATACTTGATGGGCTCATATAGCCCGATGTGGTTCCTTTATTCCAATATTGGCTCATTCACACTATGTCTCATCTTCTTCGCCCTAGCTGTCACGTTAGTCAAAGTTTTCTCTCCTAATACTAAAGACCACGCAAATAAAATTGTTTAACAAAACCTAACACTTCCAAATAAGTATAAAGTTCGGCCTTGGAGACAGGTGGCAGCTGAATGCAGGTTGAAAACCATGCAGAAAGCTCCTCTAGAATCTGTCTGCGTAACTTTCATCCTGCATTAACCATTTCGCTGCCAATGCCGGATCTGTGATTACCTATGCAAACAGTTTGGATCCAGATGAGACGCCGAGTAACTCGGCGTCTCATCAGGATCCAAACTGTTTGTTACTGTTACTATGTTTTTGAAACAAATATGAAGAAAATCAAAAGAATGAAAATTTGTAGCAGACGACAAAGTTAGCAGACGACAGAGTTTGGCAGCGAAAGGGTTAAGCAGGCACGTGCCTAAAAGTATCTAAATTCTTCTCTATTAGAGTTCTGGTTTAGAGGGGTGTTACTGTATTATTAACCGTTCCGGCGCCAACTTTCTAATTGTCGTCTGCAAACCACTTTTGTTAAATCATTTGGTAAAATAAGGAAATGAGATCAATAAATGCAAATTTCAACAAAGAGAAACAAAGAGAGAAGTCCCTGATCAGACGCCGCCTTGATAAGGCGGTGTCTTATCTGGGACTGCACTATTTGTCGTGGTGCATTTATGCGGCATCGGTGGTGAAAGGGTTAAAATGTAGACATCAGAAACAGTGCAGACCATGATCAGAGGTTTTCAGAAGTCCTCTGATCTGATGAGAAGCAGTTTTCAACTGATGTTAGTTTTGAATTGCATAAAGCTTACATTGCGTTCGGAAAACAACTATATTTAACCCATTTATTCCCATATTATGTAAGTACTCGTTCTGATCTTACTTTAGAACCATTCATCGTTTTAGTGGAGGGTGCAAAATAAACAAAATATTTGCTGGAAATAACCATTGGCATTTAAGTGGTCTTCAGCAAACAGTGCAGATTCTGATCAGAGGGCTCCTGAAGGAGTCCTCTGGTATTGGTCTACGCTGTTTACATATATACGATTTAACTCTTCGCTTGCTGAAATACATTTCTCATTCTTTACCCATGCTCTGTTGTATAATTACATATATCTTGACTGTGTACAAGTATTTCGCTGTGCAATGACTGCTACGGAGTGCGCTGGTTGCACAATCAACTTGTAAATAGTGCAGACCCTGATGAGACAGTTCCTGCAGGAGCTGTCTCATCTGGGTCTTCACTATTTACAGGTAGGTAAATTGACGTGAATAGCAAGCGAAGGGTTAATGGACACCGGGCACAAATGGGTTAAACAGATCGTGGATGAAGAGAACATTGTGTACTAAAGAAGGTGGTTTGAACTTGTTCAGGAATTAAAACGGACCATGTATATGTATGATATTATGATGGATAATTAAACATATCTTTATATCTACGTGTTTGTTTTCAAAATATACTCAACAGACATATTTAAGGGTCAGTGGTACTTTTCCCCCATAGGGTTTATGCAATGACCCTACACCTTTGGCATCCTGTATTTTCCTTATACATAAATGACTTAAGACAAAATTTACAGGAAATATTGTCAATGTGTCAAACTACATATTCCATTGAGCTTACATATGTGTCAAACTACAGATTCCATTGAGCTTAAGTTATGCCAAGGTATTATAGGCATCCATGGAATGAAAAAACGTAAATTTGGAATTTCTGAAATTCTCTAAAAAAACTTTCATTTTACTCTTATCTGGAATACCAATAAACATGTCTTAGGTGTGTCAGACATTTTGGTAAATCTTTCCATGTTCTAATTTTTTCAATATTGATTTTATTTTCGATTTCCAGAGCAACAGAAACCCTTCTTGAAAATTGTGCATTTTTATGAAAAACATCGTTTGACATTTTGTTTTCTCCACGGAGGTGCATACGACACTCGCAGGTATAATAATCATCTGCACTCGTTAATTGAACCTCTAACAAAAAGTCCTGCAAACTTCGTCGAGATTACGCGACAAGTACCAAAGTTGTGTAGTGAATACATTGAATCCTATGGGAAAATGACCAGTGACCCTGAAATTTATATATTACCAGGAATAACAGGACGAAGCGCACCATTACCATAGAATAAAAAACATCAAGTTCCTCATGGAGTTTGCAATACAGGAAGCAACATAGTGTTTGTTTTGTAGCTCGTCTGAGCAGGCGCTCCATGTGAACTATTGTAAACGTTCGCCGTCCGTCATCAGGAGTTCGTCCGTCCGTTAACATCTGTCAAACATTTTTACCCAAATCACAGGATAGAAATATATGACAACGTGAATTTCATATTACCTAGTTAGTATTCAAATACAATATTGTTCACGAAATTTCATTGGAAATTGGTTGCTATGACAATACTGTGGCGATTGTGACAAAATGACAGTAACACTGCTTGGATGAAAGAATTTTGAACGATGGACACAAACTTATCAAATATTTTCTCGTTTGAAACCAGATTTCATTGTGCATGAATTGCGGTAGAATTATTCTTCCTATATTTTTAAAGCCACAATAATCTGTCAAAAGGACAGAGTCAGCAGGGGATTGGGCAGATATTTGCCATCAGGGACTTCGTTGAATCCTTGTGTAATGTACGCACAGTGGCCACAGTGGTCCGGGGCTTTGGAATTACGTGGTTTTGAAACCATTGGAGCAAATACTCTATTTATGACAATGGTTTCAAAATGTGACTTTTACGGATGCGTCAAAATGTGACAAAATGTCAACAGGTGTCAATACAAAGGAATGGGTCAACGCTTATATGACAAGACAAATCTATCCCCTTAGCCGTCGATATATGTTTCAGTTTGGACATAATGATATTATCTCCTTTCGTACTGATGTTACGCACGTGCGTAAGTGCGTATCGCTCACCCCTGGACATACTTGATTATAGTGAAAACAGTAAAGTTTCCTTGTCCATGTGGCATAATAAAGAATTATCTAATCAATATACAGGATGTCATTATTTCTTATGTAAAGGGTAACATAAAAATGGTTAGTACTGCGACCGGTCACTGATTTATTTCTTTACTTCATGAATATTCAGGAAAGAAATAACGACATCATGGATATTAATTAGGTTAACCCTTCGCTTGGTATTCACGTCAATATACCTGGCTGTAAATAGTGAAGACCCAGATGAGACAGCTCCTGCAGGAGCTGTCTCATCAGGGTCTGCACTATTTACAAGTTGATTGTGCAACCAGTGCACTCCACAGCAGTGATTACACAGCGAAACACTTGTACACAGTGAAGATATATGTAATTATACAACGGGGAATGAGTAAAGAAGAATATATTTTTTTCAGCAAGCGAAGGGTTAATTGTTATCGTAGCACATGGACACATAAATATTTGATCATGGATAAAACTGTAGCTATATTATATCATACGCAAACAGAACAGACACTGATCAGATGGGGCAAACGGGGGCCATCTGGTATTGGTCTACAGTAAAACATCTCTAAACCGGACGTTCAATTTAGTATAAAATCGGTCTAGGAGACAGGTGGCAGCTTAATGCAATGTGAAAGACGTGCAGAACATTCCTCTTGGAGTTTTCTGCATGACTTTCACCCTGCATTAAACAGTAATCTGCCTGTATGTAAATTCTTCTCTACCAGAATTCCGGTTTAGAGAGGTTTGCCTGTATTCTGTTTGCAAAGATGTGAAACGGCGTGTATAGAAGGAAAGTGTTAACTTTCTCAGGATTTTTTTCAAGCTGAAACTTCAGACAATTTTGCTTTTTTAATTACAAGCGTCATTTAAGGTTGAATGTAAAGCACACTGGTTTGTTTGGTGGGTCTTCATGAACACCCAGTATTGCACCGCTGTAGCAATAACATTGTGAGTAACATCTAAAGTCCGAAGTATGAATTTGCGAGACAGGTCTCGAGTTGAGTAGCTTTGAGAAATTAAGGCCAGGATTAAACTGATGGTTTTGCATATTGCCGCTGAGGTTTGAAACGGTTTCTTGAGCAACATTTCAGTATAATTTTTTATTTCAAGTAACAAATAACATAAGAAAAATTCACAGAACAGACACTATTATAATGTTAACTGAATACAGGCGACAAGTAACACGTTTGAACAAACACCAGAAAATGACTGCACTTTTTTTAAACAAAAAACAAAAAAACATTTGTATGCCGAAACATTATTAACCATACACTATGATGGTATACAATACAAGCTTAGTTTTTTAAAGAAAACGTGTAACATGGTAAACAGTGGAGACCCAGATGAGAGGGTTCCTCCAGAAGCCCTCTCATCTGGGTCTTCACTGTTTGCAAATGACACTAGTGACTCATGTCCCGTACTGTAGGATTTAATATTAAGCACGCATGGCAGTTTGTTGATGGCATATGTCTTTTAACACATTATCTGCTAGTGGCGCATTTTTGCGCATCTATAGATGTCACTTTATGAAACCATTGTGATAAATAGAGCACTTGCTCCTATAGGAGCAAATGCTATATTTATTACAATGGTTTCAAACTACAAAATTCCATTTTTCCCTTTCCTCTAGTTAATGCTCCGTTTCGATAGATACAGTCAAAGAGGTTGGGTCTAAAGATAACCTAGGGGAGAATGAGTTAACCCTTTGCATACTAAGCGCGACCTAACTGGCATTTGCAAACAGCTTGGATTCAGATTAGACGTCAAGTAAACTCGGCGTCTCATCATGACCCTCTGTCAATAATCTCGTAAAAGCTTGAACGAATTGGAAGCTTGTGAAAACTGTGACAGATCGGAGGTTAAGTAGACTTCATCTTCATAGCAGGCTAAGGATTATTTTGAAGTCGACTGACTGCCATTGCTATTCAAAGACGCAGTTAGAGTGCTAAATAAACTTGGATCCTTATGAGACGTCGAGTGATTGGATGGCTCATCTGGGCCGAACTTGTTTAAAAAGTATCCGGAGTTCATCAGTAGCATTATAAAGCTAAGTTATAAGATAAGGCTCTTATATTCACAAAACACTAACGTGGTTCATTTTAGGTCTGTCTTTAAAGCTCCCGCTAAAATAAAAAGTCATTTCAGCTCTCAAAGACAACAGTCCTTGATTTTGTAACAGGGCACAGTTGGTGAAAATATTGTGGCCCGACCGGTACCCGAACTCAATATATCTTGCTTACCGTGCCAGCACAGTCATAAATGAGTTACTGTACGGTAAAACCCTTTAAATCGGACTTCTAGCAGAGAAGAATTTAGATACTTTAGGCAGGTGGCTGCTAAATGCAAAGTGGAAGTCATGCAAAAAGCACCCATATAAGCTTTCTGCGTGACTTTCATCCTGCATTAAGCTACTACCGTCTTAAAGATCGATAATGATACGTATTGGAGTTGTCGAATAATCGAGATTTTAAACCCTCTAAGCCGGACATTGAATTTATTATAAATATCGGTCTTGGAGACAGATGGCTGCTTACTGCAAGGTGAAAGGGTGAAGGTCACGTGGAAAGCTGCTCTAGGTGCTTTCTGCGTGACTTTCACCCTGCATTTAGAAGACACCTTCCTAAAGTATCTAAATTCTTCTCACTAGAATTCAGGTTTAAAGGGGTTTTACTGTACATGTATTTCGCTTCTTTTCTCCACTAATGGTAAATGTTTATTGTTTTACAATACGTTTACAGTATGTAGTCAAAGAATCGTCCGTGCGTGCCAAATGGCAATGATGTAGGTAAAACAGCTGAACTCAACAACGTCAGATCTGTTGCATTGAATATGTTGATTGTTGATGCATTTGAAAATGAGTCTAAGACTGGAGTAACTAGAACACCATCATCCTCTTCCGTGGAACCAGGTTTAGGAACAAAAAACGCCTCGTTTATCAACTTTCCCGGGGCAGTCCAAGAAAACTCGTTCGTTCCTTTACACAAGTCCTTTTTCACCAGAGCCGTGTGAAGAAAATCTTTTCCATCATAGTTGTTAACGATTCCATATGCATAACAATACTTTTTATAACGGAAATTTTCATTTATCGTTGGGAAATCAAGTTGATTTACATATTGCACGTTGGATGTGATATCAAATTCGTGAATACTGACCTCATTGGAGTCCAGATTCAGAGTGTAACGTTTAAGCGATGCCATTGATGCAGCAGCTCGTCTGCTAGGGTCATGAAGTTTTTCAAAATCGAATTCGAACAAACCACTTGTATTCTTGTAGGTACAAATGTCAACAATAATCTCATTAGCAAATATGTTCGATTCATAGGAATTAACGACATGTAAAAAGAACATATTTTCGGTTTTTAAAGTTTTGACTTCTTTAGTCTTCAGGTTAACGACATAAATTTGTGTTACGTCTGTGCTCTCCCATTCAAATGCTGCAAGAGGTTTGAAGTCTTTCAGTACAGCCATTGGGTTCACATAGAAAGGCGTGGCAAACAGTATTGCGTAATGTTCTGTAGCAGCAAAAGAGTGCATGTATGAGACTTTATCGACTTCGATAGTAGTAATAAATTCTCTTTCTCCTGCAGATTTCGTCCTAGCCAGGACTAATTTGGATTTCATATTTGGAATCATCGTGCCGAGAGAAGCAAATGTCAAGTAACCGGAAGTTCCGCTCTCCGGAAGTGGATGGGCGGATCCTAGGACCATCGGATACTCTTCAAATGGCGAATCTGGGATGGGTGGGGTGAAAGATTGCTTTGTTTGTAGCGTAGTAGGATCAATTGTGTAAACTTTCCAGTAATCACTGAGAATAACAAAATCTTGTTTATCGCCACCGTAATTAAACACGTTTACGTTAGTATTGTCCAGGCCATTTTTCATGCACTCCATTTCCTGAAATAGGTTAAAAGACGGGTTTGTTTTATCTAAAATCATGTATGGTGCTATGTCTCCTGTCTTCACGGCTTGCTTGTAGGACTCCGAGTAAATCATTTTTGTCGAGAAGAAGGCGGATCCATTTCCAAGGAACTTCCAACTGGATAGTTTCCCGTACGCATCCAGAGCGTTCAGGAATTTTCTGTTTCCAACCTCGAAGCGTCCAAGACCATTTCTGATCTGAGAAAATAAATAATTCTGTTCATAGATATCTGCACTTTTAGAAATACATATATAGTAATCACGCTAATGCAACAACATAATTTATTAACACAAGAGACTGTAAAAGCAGGTGATTTCCTAATGCTGGGCAAAAGTAATACAGAAAGCTCCTATAGGAGTCTTTTGCATAACGTCTGTCCTGCATTAAACTATCATCTATGTTAAAGACCCAGAATAATACTTTTTTTGGGTTTTCATAACAGCGAGGCTTTACTGTTTTCTAAACGTTATGTACTTTGAACTAGTATATACAGCGACCAAAGGAGTTTGCACAACATGCTTATTTGCACAACCCTTGTTCCCATGAATAAACTAAACTAGTCAAAAGTCAAAAGGTGCATTTCAAAACTAAAACCATTGTTCTCCACCACATTCGAGACGGGTGTAACCTTATCCCTGTTGAAAGTCCACGCAAGAAATAATGACATCACGAATATTCATTAGTTGAATTTTCAAGGGGCTTCTGTGTACATGACTATTTGGTACTGGTAGAAACTGTCAGATCTGTTATGATTTCAAGAGCAACCAGAGCAGACTTAGATAAGTCGTCTGCCATACAAATCATCTGATTTGGTAGTACTCTATTTGAAAAGGTGTGAAAAGGCGTTTGTATGTAGGAAAGGCTTAACCAATTACCTCATAGGCTATTTTCAGATACAACCTCTTTGAATAAATGTTCCAAAAGGAGCATGAACTAGAGAAAAGGAAAACTTTAGAATTCTGTAGTTTGAAACCATTGTGATAAATAAAGCATTTGCTCCTATAGTAGCAAATGCTCTATTTATCACAATGGTTTCACAACGTGACTGCTACAGAATCGTCAAAAGTCGTCAATATGAGGGGATGTGTTAAAGTGTGGCCACAGTGTATTTTATTGTGGAGAAATAAAGGGCGTATCTTTTAAAATAAGGCTAATTTACATATAGTATCTATGTCTCTGATATATAGTTTAATTCAACACGACATTGTAAGATTTCAGTTGCATGCCAGTGTAATGAAATATAGCTATCCCCGTACTAGCCTGGATCTTTAATACATGTACCTGTACAGAACACACTCCTGGTGCCACAATTTCTAATGGTGCGGATATCAACCTTTAACTCCAAGAATATTCATGTAAGAAATATTGACATCATGACTGTTTATTTGATGGAGTTTACAAATGCGCACAGGATTTTTTGGCCATGTTAGAAACTGTAGAATCGGGCCTATATCTTTTAACAAACAAATAGAGAAGAGCCTGATCAGACGACCCGATCTGGGTCTATCTTGTTTAATAAGGCATGAAAAGGCGTTTCTGTCGAGTAAATGGTTGAAAGTTGGAGGTCAAGCAATCGATAAAACAATGGCTGTGTATAATAGAAATTAGTTTCAAGGTTTACATGTTACCATTATGTCGCCTTGTAATAAACTATGCAAATGTAGAGATAGATGTTAACCCATAGCCGGCTTAACCCCTTCCGTGCCACAATGACGGGTTTATGATATCACATGCAAACAGTTTGGATCCAGATGAGACGCCGAGTAACTCGGCCTCTCAGCAGGATCTAAACTGTTTGGCACTCTGTTTACTGTTTTATAAAGAAAATGGAAGAAGTGCACACACGTACACTAAAAATAAACGAAACTGTGCCCAGCAGACGACATTGCTGGCACCGAAAGGGTTAAATTATGTCTGCTTAAGTTCCGATCTATTGCCGTCGTCACTTACTTCTTATTCTTTTAAGCTTTTGAGATACTATTGACTGTGTCAGTGTCAAATAGCTTGGATCCTGATAAGATGCCGAGTTACTCGGCCTCTCATCTTGATCCAAGCTGTTTGCAAATATCAGTTAGGTCGCGCTTAGCAGGCTAAGGGTTAGTGTTTTTCTTGAATACGCCATCACGCAGTAGGCTACATATCTCTAGTAATATGGGCCACGGGTTTCTATTATAAAGCTCCTACAGGAGCTGTTTCATCAGGGTCTGCACTATTAAAAGTTGATTGTGCAACCATTACACTCCACAGCAGTGATTGCACAGCAAAATACTTGTACACAGTGAAGATATAGAGAATAATAGGTTAGTGCCGTAGATGGGACGCCTTTATCCGACGAGGGGAGAAAACGTTGAGGCGAGGCTTGCCGAGCCTCAACTGTTTTCTCTCCGAGTCGGATAAAGGCGTCCCATCTACGGCACTAACCTATTATTCGATTTATCCAGTCAATTTAGTTAAATATCTTTTTTCATAGACTCATATTTAACATAACACTCTTGAAATAATATACATGGAAAATGCGGTTTTTCGATTAACGGATCCCTCCCTTTTCATTTCCATTTAGACGTAAATAGATCTAATGAGCTACCGCAGAGGAAAATAGTTTCGATACTTGCATTACAAGACGGGAAACGTGGTTGAATTTGAAAAATAAGATGATTTGAATCGAGGGTCGATAAGTTATTTCAAACAGACATGGTTATATTCCCTGGTCAAATTCGAGTTCCGTAGTCTCGGTTTCTATTTTTAGATAGACATAACGTCACTCATAAATCGATGGAACTGAACGGGCTATATTTAGGTCTATGACTATCACCGCCCCTGTAAGAGTGTATCAATCAAATTATCATGAGAGTGAAAAGAAAACATTTACTATTTATCTGTCAATCTTTGCTTCCAGGGTTGATTTTATCAAAAACGCTAGCGGTGAATTAAATCAATAAAACTGATAAATCAACATCACTTTGTATGTGGCCTCAGTGGCGTAATCGGTCTTTAGAGTGATTAGAATTGGTTTTTGTATGATCAGGCGCGGGTTCGAATCCAGCTATAGCCAATTATTTTTATTTTTTCTCATTTGAATAATTTTTTTGGTGAATTTTCTGTTAGATCTATTTCGTCAACATGAGTTTTATGCATATTTACAGAAAATTAAAATAGTTCCATGGTTATAGAATCATTACGCCTATCTACTAACCTAATAAACCTTCTACTACCGGAAGTAACCTAATAAACCTAAGTTTATCTGCACCCCCTTTATTATGTCACTAGAGAAGCCTGGTGACTGGATATATCTGTAATTATACAACAGTGCATGGGTAAAGGAGAAATGTATTTTAAAATTCAGCAAGCGAATGGTTAATGCCGAGTTGAAAGTCACACAGAAAGGTCGAACAGGAGCTTTCTGTACGACGTTTACCCTGCAATAACCCATTCCCTCATACTGACGCCCTTTGACACCCTTATGAAAGTCACTTTTTGAAATTACTGTTACAAATAAATCCAGATTCGACGCGGAGAAACACAGGTCAAATTATCTGACGCACTGGTATTGAAAACGAAATGGAAAACAAATTACTGTAAACATTGAAAAGGCTATAATTTGCAAAATGGAGGTTAAAGTTACGATAGTTTTGCTCTAATGCATCGGTTGGCATGGTAATATGAGCATAACAAATGAATAATTAACGCGTCCGTAATGACATTTGCAAACGTCTTGCATATCGGACGCTTGGTAATCTGCCTCAAATCAAAACCCAACCTGTTTGTATCCCAGACAGTACGTGCCTTTAACCCTTTCCCGTATATAAACGTGTTTTACGCATTTGCAAACAGAATAGACCCAGATCAGACGGCTCCTAGAGGAGCCGTCTGATCAGGGTCTGCTCTGTTTGCTAATAGAATTGGAGACATCTGTTTCTTTGCTTTCTAAAATGTCTACAATGTCCCACCTTCCACATTTCTTTATAACTATTTTGTTAATGAATATTCAATAGGTATTGAAATTTGATATAAACATAGAACAGGGAAAGGGTTAACAATAAGGGAATTATACGTTGACAGAGGTTTTAATGGCAAAGATAATAGCAATGAGGCAACACATCTTACATTGAATGAATGCGTAAGTGTTTGATCCAATGTGCTAGACCAGGACTCCGTCATCTCGTCTTATGAAAGAGCGTACGGCAATAATTATCGTTACAACAGAGCTACAGATATAAGGGTGCGTACCCAAATGTCAAAATCGTCATTTCTCCACCAATCCCTGTACTATACTATAACCACTCTTTAGAATCGTCTCGAAGAGACGATTCTAAAGAGTGGTCATAATATAGGATTTGGTGGGAAAATGAAAGAATTATTCTTGTAACTGTTTGCATATGCATCTTATCCGGACCTCTGATGACAAGTCAACTTACGACTGTCGCTTCTGTTCGTATTTTCGATATTATCACGCATGCTATCGTACAACAGTATGGACAAGAGATGCACGACAGAGATAAACGCAAGTTCTAACATTCGAAATCGATCTTGAAGTTGCGACCATCGTGTGTTAAAGAGGAAGTCCCTACAATGAACGCATATTTTCAATAATATCATAAAACTTGGTATTTGTTATGCTCCATCATTATTATGAACATTGTCAATTTGAACTTATATCGAAAAATGCCCCTTTGATACAAAATAAACCAATTCATCAATACTTATAATTTTTGTTCTACAACAAAGTATTATCAGCCGTTTCCGTTCAAATTTTCCGCGGTTTGCCGAAGATCACCCGATCCCTCCATTGTTTACATATTAAAAGCTTTTCTCGGAAGTGGTCGGAGAGACGCGGAAAGCGCGAACAGATATGAAACTAAAACCTAGCCCGAATACAACTGAAACATCGGGGAATAAATCGGGATCGTTCATATCAAACACATGGATGTTTTGTCGTTTTCAATGTTTACTGGGTAGGTTGTCTTGCGATATACTACTTTTCAGCATATAAATTAATGAGTTTTGTATTTTTAGGCGTTTTTGAAACGCGTTGAATGTAGGGACTTCCCCTTTAAAGCTTACTTTAATTTCAGTCGTACGATCTTTCGTCAGACGGGACCCAGATTTATTGTACCTTTACCGTTCAGTAATATAGGCTAGCGTCATTCTAACAAACGACGATCGCAACCTATGTAAGAACTTACTATAATATTTCCTAAGACGGGACAAAGATATGTAACCCTTTACTCCATGAATATATATGTGAAAATAATGACAACATGGATATTGATTAAATTCCTTTTTATAATTGCATATAAACAGGGACTTTTATCCATATACATGAAATGCAGAGTCATATCTACATTATGCCTTAGCAAACATATCATACTTTGATCCGATGGCTCATTCAGGAGCCGTGTGATCTGGGTCTACTCTGTTTGCAAAAGCACAGAAAGGCGTATGTATGGAGTAAATGGTTAAAGCGTGCTTTTCACGATAACTGAAATAGTTTTCAACTTACCAGAGTTCCTTTCAGCCAGGTAGGTGGAGGGATGTCAAACATCAACGGAGCGTCCTGTATTTCTTTCAAATTGGTGCTAAAATAGGTGCTGATTTCGTCGTCTACTTCAATTCTACCCAAGTGTAGTGCATGTCCATAGACACTGTCTAACCGGACCGCAACACAAACACTGGCTACGGCGAGGCCAAGATAAAACACGTTCACTCCCATGGTACAGAATGGTGCATAGACCGGAACGTTTGCCGTGGGTTAAATACTGGCCGGTTATCTGTCCGACTTTTCGGAATCTTAGATCATCATGCCCTCTTTGAGGTCGTGTCCCTAAGAACAAACATTGACCTTACAAGATCTACATTTAGGACACAAACGCGTACAGAACGGTCAATTCATCTCAATGAAACGTTAGTGAGGACAAACTTAATATAAATCGAACATATATTAATTTGACCAATTGGTTGGCCTTAAAAGGAATTAATATTTAAATTATATTTAGAGTTTTTGACCATATTATTACATTCCTATAGTGTGTCAAACGGTTCAACATTCAAGAAGAAAACTGCTGACGTGAACGTCAAAAATATCGGACCAAAGGATTGTCTGAATGAGAAAGCATGTGTGTTGTTGGTCGGTTTCTTTATTGGCATGAACAGAACACTACAGATGATCACCAGAAATCATATTTAAACAAAGTTGGTGTAAAATGTACAAGAGGTGTT
>OY755238.1:20779469-21145328 GCA_963576725.1 Azorinus chamasolen
TTGCAAACAGATTGGATCCAGACAAGATGCGGTGTAGCTCGGTGTGCCATAAAGAACATCATACAGTCGTGCCATCCAAATGACTCACAGTTAAGACAATGAGGAAAAAGTGCATTGTGAAACTTGAAGCAGATGACATTATTTTCGAAATTATTTGGTGTCAAACGAGTTAAATGCTGCCTGTAAGACTATCGTCTGTTTCAGGGATTAACCCTTTCCTTCCTATAAATGCCTATTCTCGAAACTGCAAACACAGTAGACCTAGACAAGACGGCTCCTATGGGAGACGTTTGATCAGGGTCTGCTCTATTTGCTAATAGAAGTAGATAGTTATGAATTTTACTAAAATGACTACAATGCTCTACACTCAACATTTTGGTATAACTAATTGAAATTTGTAATAAGCATAGAACAGGGGACGGGTTAAAAGTGGGGTTTCTTCAATTTCTCAAGAACGTTATTAACCCATTCCCTCATATTGACGCCTGTTGGCGCCTCTGTAAAAGTCACTTTCTGAAACCATTGTGATAAATAGAGAATTTGCTCCATAGGAGCAAATGCTCTATCAAAATGGTTTCAAAATTACACAAATCTTAAAAGTCCCATTCCCCTAGTTAATGCTCCTTTTCGGTAGATTTATTCAAAGAGTCATGATCTAAATATAGTCTATGAGGTTATTGGTTAAAGTGTTAAACAGTTGGGCAATCCTAATGAGACTCCTAGCGACTCGTCGTCTCATCTGGAAACAAACCTGATATCTATTGCAGAAAGCAGTGGCGACGTACTCAGTACATGGTCAATGAATTTTGGAATAGGTGGCGCAACGAATGTCTGCAAAATTTGCAAGTAAGAAAGAAATGTGAAAATCCCAAGAGAAATATGTGTATTGGTGACATTGTTCTTCTGAAAGAAGATAATGTCTCCAGAAACCAGTGGCGTCTTGGCCGCGTTGATGAAGTCTGGAAAGATGATGATGGTTTGGTGCGCAAGGTGGATATTCTTATTGCTACTTGTAGTTTGGACGCTCAAGGGAAACTAAATCATCCCTTGACCTTTTTAGAGAGACCGGTGCACAAACTTATTTTACTACTTGAATCCGAGGAAATCCCCATCGAGGAGCCATCTTCTAGTCAGTAAGTATTGATAACATATGTATAAACTGTCAGGGTTGTTTTTTGAAGTTTATTAATGTGAAGTTTGAATTCATCACCAGGTTTTCAATACAACAGTATTAATGTTAATGTTTAATATGTATACAGTGATATTCTTTTACGGTGGCGGCCGTAAAGGGTCGCCCCGTGCTTCATTCTCGGTGTTTCATTTTCTGGTTCTTCGGATGTTTGATTATCTTTATATAATACTCACTTGAACTTGTATATTACTTGATGCGAGGTCATATTAGTTAATGTCAAATTAGTAAACTAATTTGGAGGAGCCATGTGACTGCGATACTAGGAGTACGAAGCTCGCTCGGGGCGAACGATGTTAGTTCGCTTCTCGATGTTTTGGTACCAGTCTGCGACAAAATGTTCGTCTGCCGGATTCACAAGTTGGCTGCGTTTTTCTGCGTTTGTTTTGCGTAAAAGGCCCCAAAGAGGTATTCATATCAATTCAATTTCAAGTGTGTTATTATATATATATGCAATATGAAAAGCATGTTTATTGCCAGGTTTATATTTTAAACGTAAACGCCGTGTTTGTTGTGTTGATACTCATATGCATAGTACTCGGACATCCATGTTTCGGATATGTTGATATAATTTTGTATCATTGTGTAACTATGTAATGTCTGAGATTGTGTTATATAATTGAATGGTTATATAGATTCAACCTTAAATCTATACTCACACTGTGTTTATGTTTATACTTTCTGGCCAGAAACGAATCTACTTTTGTCATAAACCCATTGGACAATGGATCAGTAGCAGGAAAGGTCATCTTGGGAGGGTATTACTAAATATATATGGGACGACAATGGAGCAAGCATGAACCCTTAGTATCGTGCTTAGCGCATCCTCAATGGCATTTAACCCTTTCGGCGCCAAACTTCCGATTGTCGTCTGCAATCCAGTTGTGTTAAATCATTCGTTACAATAAGGAAATCAGAAAAAGAAATGCAAATTTCAAAGGAATAAAGCACATAATTTTATATAGAAATAGAGTTTGAGACAAAACCTGAAGTCCCTGACGTGAAAGTAAAAACGATCGGACCTTGTCAAGGCGGCGTCTGATCTGGGACTGCACTATTTGCCGTGATACATTTTTGCGACATTGGGAGTAAAAGGGTAAAAAAAAGAGCAAAGATCTCGATCAGTCTTATCAGGGTCGTACAAAATGCTTGATACTTGGTCAAACGTTATCTCAAATGCTTGATTGAATCAGAAATAATTAAACATTTCTCGAGGTCAGAGTTCAAAAGGGTTTGTTTACAGCACGATGAGGATTTAACCCTTTAATTCCTGAATTATCAGAGTGGAATAGCCCGTCAATGCATAATGATAGAGCCCACTCGGTATGAAAGGTTCAAACTTGGCAGAGGATTTTGATTGACAAACGGTGCAGACCCTGATCAGATGGTTTCTCTATGATCCCTCTGGTCTAGGTCTACGGTGTTAGCAAATGACAGTACATAGTTGGGCATCCAACTGAGGAAAATGTGTCGAGCCATGGCATGAAATAGTAGAAGCTGGCATGCACTGGATATGTAATATTTGATGTCTAAGTATTCAGAAACTGCCCCATGCCACCTGAAATTTTGCCCTTGTTTCTCTTAATTAGGTCAAAGGTCAACTAAGTGCATATTTTATATACCTTATTTGAGAAATCATCATATCTTTATCAATTTTAGGTGTAAAATAACAAACATGGTACCAAATTGAAGGTTATACATTGGCCTTTAATTTGAACTTACTTTGTGTAAAATATATTATTTGAATATTCATGAATATTAATGAGAGCATCCAAAAACAGTAAAAAAATGTTAAAATCAACATGTAACGATGATACATGTTGTCATTTCTTCGGCATTGTTGCTATTTTACAAGCATAAATGACATCAAAATTAAGGTTAGACAGAATGCTACTGGAACAGATAACTGCATGCAGTCATACCAGCTATACATTATGCACAAGTAGTTCTAAAGTAAAGTGGGTGGGGTAAATGAACACCTAAACAAAACTTTCATATCTATTTAAAGTAACTAATTAATTCACTATATTTGTATGGATATTTCCTGGATCGGTACATCAACACCATCGCAAACACATGTTAGTGTGTTTTTTTAAAGCTGTTTTGAAGCATGTACAGTGAATAGATTTGCACTTGGTTTAATGCATGCACCAGGTGCAGTTGGTACATTTCCAAACCACTTATAAGGGTTCGGCACCATGTTGCTATGCGTTAGTATCAATAGCATTAATTTCTGTATCTGTCAGCTCAGATCCATATACCAGCTTGATAGTTTGCTCTAGCAATTTTCAGTTCTGGTGCATCCTTTGTTGGTGGAAGCAGTTCAAGTGTTTTCTTAACCTTAACCATATTGTGAAATTCTTGCATCATCAGTGGAATTTCCATTGGCATCAAACACCAAACGTCTGTGCCTTGTCATACACCTCTTCATATATCTGAAAGAAGATCGGGCATGTAAAATTTTCTTCCAACAGGACTTCTTTCCGATTCCAGTGAAAGCAAGGGTTGCCTCACATCCAGTTATTCCATGAAACCCACAAATGTTCCGGCAGACATCTTGAGATAACTTGCGGAAAATACAATTTTGTTTTCTTGGAGGTTCCAGCCCCCATCCAGACTTCGATGCTTTATAAAGGTCCAATATGGTATACCAGTACAAGCAGTACATCAAAATATTGGCATTTGACAACTATCCAGCCTTAACTTTCTAGCAGCATCCAAGCCTTGAAGGCATTAGAGACAATCCATGTATCCATCTCATCATGATTTGATGACAGATGGGACACTTCATGTCTGCACTTGCCTTGAATGACGGTATTCCTATGCATCTGTTGAATACTGCAGTACTAATATTATACTATGCTACATCAACTTTGTGTTTGTGGCTTCTTCTTCTGCTTATTATTTTGTTGAGCTTGGCCGCTTAATAGCAGGCTACTCGCACCATTGTGATATGCACATAGGTGAGGGAGGGTCCAACGTTCAAATTGAAAAACAACAACAGGTTAAAACATTGCAAACAGAAGAATATTACATGACAGCTGAGATCCCAGCCTGGAAAGTTGGGAGCTATCACCTGATGTTATGGTAGCTTGTTCCAGATGATACTGACAGCAGAGTGAAAGCGATATCCCCCAGGAACTTGGTCCTGCAAAACCATGGAACGAATCTTAAAGAGTGTCCTCTTGTAGGTGCACCGTGAGGGCGTCAGAAGGTGGGGTGTCAGCGGCAACAAGGTACAAAAATGAGTCATGCAGGAAACACCACATACAGAACAAACAGTCGCCTGAACAGCAACACAATGAAACAGCAAATGTACATAACTATAAAAACATCAAGAGACGCACACACAAAAAAAACATGTTGTGCCTCTGTTTGAGCAAATCATGTTGAGCATGGCACAAACGCTGCGTCTTTTGCAATAATTCAAATAACAAATCTGGTAGCTCTATGTTGGACCATCTCCACACGATGTGTCATAGCCTTGGTATGTAGGTCAAAAACAGAGGATGTGTACTCAACCTGCAGACTGATCCTGGGGTTTGTAACATTCCTCCTTGGTTGACTTTTGGCAGGATCCAAGGTTCCTACTTGGAAAGGCTGTGGATCAGTTTTCCTTCTTTATGACCAAATCGACATGGGCTTTCCAAGACAATTTCCCAAGGTATTTTGCCTTCTTTGTTGTCTTCCGTCTCTTGGTATGAACAGTATGATTGGTCTCTGTGTGTCCGCTTGTTGATGATAAGCAGGACCTAGCACTTATCTGCATTGAACCCAGTCTCTTCCCTTTTAGACTGTCGATGTCATTCTAGATGACGTCTGCATCTGCTATTGACTCATCACAAAAGTGATGCGTCAGCAAAGAGTCGACAGGGAGAGCATAGGAATTCTGTGTGACATCATTGCCTATGAGGGAAAGGAAATACTGAGAACAGCACATTGATAAACATCGGATGTTATCGGTACTGATTCGGAGGAAACACCTTCCAGCGTGATTAGTTGGATATAATCAAGCATTTTGCAATACACATCATAGTGTTGACTGAGCTTAAGCAGCAGGTGTTTAAGACACTTTGTCAAATGTTTTGGAAAAATCTAGCAAAGTTGCGTCATTCTGATGGGACTGGTCCAGATCTGACACAAAGTCCTTGGCCATATTGACCACTTTGTCTCACAGAAGCGCTGCTTCCTGAGGCCATGCTGGCATTGACTGATGATGTCATGGTAGTAAGAAAAACCAGGTTACTGTGTATGATGTATTCCATGATATTACATGTAACAGAAGTTTGAGATACAGGCCAGTAAAGGGGTTATTGCGGTCCATTTGTTTTGTAAATAGGATTAACGTGATAGTCTTCAAATCACTGGGGACTTTATCCTGATTGAGAGGCCTGGAAGATCACAGCAAGGGCAGGATCCGGGGAATGTGCCACTTCTTTCAAGAACCTTAATAAGATGGTAGCTTTGTGGAGATTAAGGCCCTTCAGAACCTTGCAGACACTATTTATCGTGACATGAATAGGAAGGGCATCCGAATAAGGCACAATGAAGAGATACGTCCTCATGTGTAAAGATAGAGAACTAGTGGTTCAGTATTTTAACATTGATTTGTGTATAAACATTGTTAATGTCATCATTCTTCAGTGGGGTTACTCCTGAGCTGTCACATTTCTTGTTCATAACAAAAGTGTAGAGCTTCTTACAGCTGGTGTCTATCACTAGGTCAGTCACATACCCATCATGAGCTTCCTTGCACTTCTTATTTGCAAGTTGTCTGTAGCTCCTTGTATATACCCAGTTCTTCTGTACCTTGGTCCTCATCACTTTGTTGTATGCATATTTCTTATTTCGTGAGAAATGGCGGGAAATGGAGTTGCACTATGGCTGGCTGAACCTGGTGGATGTTAACTTAGAAGGGACCACTAATTTGAGGGCGGCTGTGCATATTTTTCTGAGTATATCCAATAGAGTACAGATTGGTGAAGGGGCTGATTTACCAACTGTGCTGCACACTCATCTTGATGGGTCATAGAGCATGCGTTAGCCTCCTTCCACAGGTGGACAAGGTGTGGGGTAGGCTTCCTTCGTGAAGAAAATATATTTTAGTCAGTACTATGACATGCTCACTTACTCCGGGTAGTTTGATATCTGTTTAACTAGTGACCGTTAGTGGCAATAACATATAGAGTGTTGTCATCACGGATAGGAAAGGTTACTCATATCCAGTGGCACTGAATATGTCTATGAGTTCATTGTTGAGTGAGAGTGGGCACCTATGGCCAGTAACTGTTAAAATGGTCAATCAATTTCTTGCAAATGTCGAAAGGGTTTTCTAAAAAATACTGCTGGTGTAAGTAACATATCAATTCATTATGTGAAATCGTTGCCATACTCACCAGGTCTGAGGAGCTATGACGTTTCAATCACTAGTGATACAGACAGCTAATATAAGTTGTGTACAACCAAACAGACCATCATTAATTACACTGAGACTACGGCAATAAGAGACTAATCTTCTGGCATTTTTAATATCATCTCTTAATGATACATCTGCGTGAAGAGGTACATCTGCGTGAAGAGGTACTATAACTAGCACAGATTTGCATCAAATTTATAATTATACTGTATGATAATGAACTGTAAACGTATTTAAAACGATGTTTTCCGAACTTGCAATCATCACAGGTCACTCAAATCTTCCTTAAATGTGCCATAAATATTTCTATACTTACTTTGGAGACATTGTTAAGAAATTAAATGCAAAACAAAGTGTCAAAATTGTTCAAAATTACGGTTATTTTATACTATATAGAAATTTTGTTACGTTTTTGCACTCATTTGACCTTTGACCTAGTTTTAGACCTTCAAAGAGGGTTTTGGCAGTGGCATGGACCAGAACCACAAATGATAAGTATCTGGCAACACAATTATGGTATTCAAACATTTCTACTAAAAAATGCCATGGACCTCGAAAAATAAGCGACTTTTTACACTTCGGATTGCCAACTAACATGAGTGTCGATGGTTGGAAGGGTTGATATTAACCCATTTCCTCCCAGTGGATTCTTCCATGTTTATATATTAGATTAATCCATTTTTTATCCTAGGGGTACCTGCCCTAAATTTTCAATTTCTTTATGTTTTATATCAGCAAACAGTGTAGACTCTGATCAGACGCCGCGTTATGCGGCGTCTGATCTGAGTCTACACTGTTTGCCTACGTCCCACATATGGGATCGTGGGTTAACTGTTTTATTGCCAATGTCGAATCAGTGATTACTTATGCAGATTGTTTGGATCCAGACGAGACGCCGAGTAACCCGGCACCTCATCGGGGTATGAACTGTTTTTCTTGCGACTGTTTTGTGTCCAAATGAAGAAAAATAAGAGAACAAAAGAAATAGTAGAAGAGGGCAATGTTTGCAGTTGGGCAGCGAAAGTATTAATGCAATAAAATCAGGAACTGGACATGACCTTAGAAAGGTTATGCCATTGAACTCAGGTCAAGTTCATGTGTGATGTTTGTGAACAATTTCAGTTACCGCACCTATTGGAAGGTTGACAGGTTACAAAGGGGACATATTCTCTGTCGTGAATGAAAATGAATGTTGCTAAATGCTGAACAAAACTAGACCTAATGCAATAAAAAAGTGTTCTTTTATTATTTCTCTTATAATTCACCTATTGTTTTATACCAATAATTAGACTTCTTTTGATTGAACCCTCTAATCTGGGTCTATACTGTTTATATACGCCCAATTTAACACTTTCCCTGTTTAATTTTCATGTAAGAAATACCTACATCATGAATATTAATTAAAATACTGTTTTATAATGGCTTATGAGCACAAGATATTCTGGATCAGTCATAAACTGTATAATCAAATCTGTATATATATACTACAAGCAAACAGAGCAGAACCTGATCAGACGGCTCCAACAGGAGCCGTCTGATCTGGGGCTACTCTGTTTGCAATCCGATTCGATCAAGCTTTTGAGATACCATTGACCAAGTTGTCAAGCATGCTTGATTCGCGATTACATGCCGAGTTACCCGGCATTTCATATTGGCCCAACCTGTTTGGAAATGCACGTAAAGTCGCGGATAACAGTATAGGGGTCAGCGAATTTCAAGGTTAAGTCACATCTTATCGGGTATTAGGACTAAGACTAAAATTTCGAATTGGCGATAACCCAGTTGATAAGACTGTAGGCTGTGTTTAGAAATACCGACGTTTTAATGGCACTGCTGGTTTAAAGGCCGTTGGTTGGTGGTTGGTAGTTGGTCATTTCGATGTGCACATGGACATAAAAAATTGTCCCTGAGTAAATATTTGAATGGTCAGCCGGGTGTTAGTTGGCCGTTCATATGTCCCTTCACCAACATTATCAAAATACTGACAAGCGAAGTTTTACGCAAACGTAAAATGAGAGAGCAATATTATTTAGTAATTTTGTTTAAGACATATATGGGAAAAATCAAAATAAATACAGAGGGAGGAAATTGCTATAATAAGATATTATTTCTGAAACATGTAAGCAATGGAATGTAAACATTTAGATACCCAGACATCCGTAGTTCTGATGTGATAATAATCCAGATGAGACACCGAGTAACTTGGCATATCATCAGGGTCTAACCTGTTTGTCACTCTGACATTTATTTTTGAAAATATATGGAAGAAAAACGTATTTTTAGAATTACAGCAGACGATAATATTTGCAGACGACATTTGCTCAGAGTGCAGAGAGTATTTGGAATACATTTACACTGGACAGCAATTGCCCTACAAATTGTTAAATACACACCACACATCAGAGTTATAGTGAGAACACTGAAACATGTTGCAGTTTTTTGTTCTTGTGTGTAAAAATAATCACACCAGTCTCGCAGTAAATGATGGTCATCCTGAAAACCTGTATACGAGTGTTTGCGGCCTTCAGCCGCTGTTAGTTGGCAGTTGAAATGGTCATACGTGTTCAGGCAATTCACCAAAATGATCAAAATACGATTACACAGTTGTTCCTCTAACTGATATATTTCATAAACTGGTACGAGTGTTATTTCAATTGCTATAACCGCTTTGGGTTTTAGCATTTATAATAATCCAGATGAGACGCCGAGTTACTTGGCACATCATCAGGGTCTGACCTGTTTGTCACTCTGATATTCATTTTTGAAAATATATGGAAGAAAAACGTATTTTTAGAATTACAGCAGACGATAATATTTGCAGACGACATTTGCTCAGAGTGCAGAGAGTATTTGGAATACATTTACACTGGACAGCAATTGCCCTACAAATTGTTAACAACACACCACACATCAGAGTTATAGTGAGAACACTGAAACATGTTGCAGTTTTTTGTTCTTGTGTGTAAAAATAATCACACCAGTCTCGCAGTAAATCACGGTCATCCTGAAAACCTGTATACGAGTGTTTGCGGCCTTCAGCCGCTGAGTTGGCAGTTGAAATGGTCATACGTGTTCAGGCAATTCACCAAAATGATCAAAATACGATTACACAGTTGTCCCACTGATATATTTCATAAACAGGTACGAGTGCTATTTCAATTGCTATTACGGCTTTGGTTTTTAGCATTTATAATAATCCAGATGAGACGCCGAGTTACTTGGCACATCATCAGGGTCTGACCTGTTTGTCACTCTGACATTTATTTTTGAAAATATATGGAAGAAAAACGTATTTTTAGAATTACAGCAGACGATAATATTTGCAGACGACATTTGCTCAGAGTGCAGAAAGTATTTGGAATACATTTACACTGGACAGCAATTGCCCTACAAATCGTTAACAACACACCACACATTAGAGTTATAGTGATAACACTGAAACATGTTGCAGTTTTTTGTTCTTGTGTGTAAAAATAATCACACCAGTCTCGCAGTAAATGATGGTCATCCTGAAAATCTGTATACGATGTAAAAATCATAATCATGGTATCAGAGGTCCCGATAAGATCCGTAAATGTAAACAGATTCAAGAATGATTCCTTTATTTCTCCACCAAACCCTACATTGTGACCACTCTTTAGAATCGTCTCGAAGAGACAATTCTAAAGAGTGGTCATAGTATAGGGTTTGGTGGAGATATGGCGATTTTAGTATTTTGGTACACACGTTTATCTGTAGATATGTGGTAGTAAACTTTTTTGTATACTGATAAGTATCCTTGTCTATCAATATCATACATATGTGTACTTGAAATTGTAACATCCGAGCTATTTTCCGTTTGACGATGTCCCATATGGCAAATGTTGCAAAACCACCTTGCTCTCTATAAGAGCTTTTATTGAATATCTAAGCTGTTTGTAAATTCGTTCATGCGACATGATTGGCTGTTGAAAAATGCTTGAATCAAGTGTCATCGGATCAAAGCTGTTTGACACCCGGTCAGCAGTTTCTCAAAAGCTTCAACGAAATGCTAATGAAACGTGCAGTAGATAAGCGTTTGAATTGACGTTTACAGCAAGATGGATTTCTATTTCGAACATGGGTATAACGTTGTTAACTAGTGGACCGGCATGGCTTTTACCCTTTACTCCATGAATAATCATGTAAGACAAAATGGCATCATGAATATTGATTAGATTAAGTGTTATATATAAACAGAGCAGACCCTGATCGGATAGCTCTTACAGGAGCCGTCTGGTCTTGGTCTACTTTGTTTCCAGAAGCGTCAAAGGACGGATCTATACGGTAAAAGGTTGAGCACTGTGGATAGTTCAGATGAATTCTCTAATAATACTTCAGCACAAATGGTAAAACAAAGAACACATACATTTGTGGCAACGTATGCATGATTCCAAGTTGTGTACTTAAACTGTATTTCTATTTAAGCAGCGGAAATACTAATAATTTCATAAATAGAATGCAATTGATTAAACATTGTGATCTTTCCCCCTAAATACGCCTTTCTACGCCTCTGTAATAGTCACTTCTTGAAATCATAGCTTCAATACTACAAAATTCTAACATTTTCCTTTTCTCTGGTAAATTTTCCTTCTCGGTAGATTTATACAAAGAGGTTGGGTCTTAAAATAACCCATGGGGACAGGGTTAAATATGTATACATTACTATAATTAAATTACAGATTAAAATACCAGTTTATCAACTTAAATAGTTCCGTTAAAATCAACCGAAAATCAGTAAAGTACATGTATGAAATATACAATATGTTTAAAAGGAGGATAATTCAAACTTATTCAAATACCGGTATGTCGTCTACTTTGTAAGTATCGGACCTCCTATGTTTATTATAGTAATGCATTATCATTTATCTGTCAAGACCGAATTTGTAGGTATCGGACTACCCCGTATGTCATTAGTAACACATGTCAATGAAATGTATCTACTTTGTAGACATCGGACTACCTCCTATGTCATTAGTAATGCATAACCAATAACTGTGTCTACTTGGTGGGAATACTTTCAATTGCTCCCAGTAATACATTGTTAATTACCTGTCAAAGCCAAATGTATCTACTTTGTAGGTATCGAACTACATCAAAACAGAACAGAACAGATAATTTATTAAAGACTTGTACATAGTACACTACATCGTCAGAATATACATACAACACATCAAACATTTGAGACAGTAAGAACATCAAGATGTCTTGATAGCAAATCACGTAATCACCGAGTTTTATTTCTTTTTTTCTAGGAGAGTAAATAATATAGATAACTCACAATGTTGTTTAATGGATGCAAAGAAAGATTTCCAAACTTACAGTTTAACAGGGTCTAACCTGTTTACCCTTTACTCCATAAAAAACCCTTTCTACGCCTTTGCAAACAGAGTAGACCCATATCAGACGGCTCCTATAGGAGCAATATAATCCCGGTCTGCTCTATTTGCTAATATAAATGAAATGAGAGAGAGATATATATATATATATATATATATATATATATATATATATATATATATGATTTAATAGTTTCTGCTTTGGCAAATATTTCATGTGTTAATATGCCATTTTAAAAACGTAACTCAATTAATACACATGATGTCATATATCTTCTTGAATATCCAATGTTTCCAACATTCCATCGGAAATACTTAAAAATGACACATGTGTCGACATGCTTCATATAATTGTCTCTTATTGTTTTGAAAAGGGCCACATCCCATCGGATCCTAGAGCGGATCCTAAAGATCCCTTAAGTTATCGAGGAATATTTCTTTTGTCTGTGCCTTACAAGATTTATGCTGATATCTTAAATAAAAGGCCCTCACGGTGGTTAGAAAAGCGCAATTTATTAGCGGATGAACAAAATGGGTTTAGAAAACGGAGAAGCTGCGTAGAGCACATATATACTCTATATATCATAGTTAATAACCATAAAATATCACATCTACCAACCTTTGCATGTTTTATTCGACAGTGTACAAAGAGATTGTTTATGGTACAAATTGTTATCTGTTGGTATAACTGGCAAGATGTTTAATGCTATTAAATCCTTATACGCAGACGTCAACTGTGCCGTTCATGTGAATGGCTCGCTGACTCCCTGGTTCCCTGTATCCGTTGGTTTGAAGCAAGGGTGTAAAATCTCAGCGACACTATTTTCTGTATATGTTAATGGCCTGATCACTGAGATAAATGACCTTGGTTGTGGTATAAACATTGGTGACAGAATTATTTCAATTTTAGCTTATGCAGATGATATTTTATTGATGGCCCCAGATAAGGATAGCCTACAAACTATGTTAACCACTGTTAATAATTGGTGTAACAAATGGAGGTTAACTGTAAACCCGGACAAATCAAAAGTAATTCATTTTAGAAATCCGTCTATTGTTCGATGTGACCATGCTTTTACATGTGGTAAAAGTCCCGTTTGTTAATGGGTGAATGAGCATTTAAATATGCCACGGACGGTGACGGAACTGGCCAAAGCGGCCAGCCGAGCGCTGTCTGCTCTTTATACAAAAAATTTAACCGCAGGTGGTATGACATATGAAGTTTACACGGAACTGTACAAGTCTTTAGTTGAACTAGATCTATTTTACGCCGCAGGTATTTGGGGCGTCAGTGAACATAAACATATACAGATTGTTCAACACAAAGCACGTAGATACTATCTAAGCGCTGGAAAATTTGCTTCAAATGTAGCATTAAGGGGTGATATGGGATGGAATTCCTGCTATGTCAATGCAACACTTGAATGTTTTAGATTGAATGATGAACGTCTTAAAATGTTAAAATGTGTTTTTAACTGGTCAAAATCGTACGGAAGGAGCTGGGAATCAAAAGTTGAAAACTTGGTAGAATCTTTGGGATCCGGGATAAAATTACAAATGTAACATGCTCTGTAAAACGTTTGATTGATAGTATTAAGAATGTTTTAAAGTTAAAGACTCGGAAGATTGGATTTATTCTGTACAAAGTACTGATAAACTGCGAACATATACATGTATATTGTATAAATCACAGTTGTTTCCTGAATTTTATTGCATTCTTTTTAAATTGCGTTCATGCTCTTTACCTTTATGTATTGAAACTGGCCGATACTCTAAACCCAAGATACCTGTAGAACAAAGACTATGTACCTTTTGTGATGCTGAAAAAGTTGAAGATGAAACTCATTTCTTATCTGACTGTGATCTGTACTTTGATTTAAGAGAAAACCTTTTTAATAAAGCTTCTGAAATAAACCTACGTTTAATACGTTTGATCGTGAGGGAGAATTAGTGTTTTAATGCAGTCGAGGGAAACGCAGTTCTCACTTGGAACTTCGATAGCAAAGATGTTTAAACGCCGGAAAATCTTTATATAGAAATTTGAGGAAATCACATGTTTCAGATGCATGTGGTTTCTTTTAATTGAAAGTATGATGTTTTTATTATAGATTTTAAGGTTTTATATTATATTATATTCTGCATTTATATATTTTATCTATTACTGTATGTAAATGTTTTTATGTATAGTGTATGGTGTCATGTAAGTCGCGATGCGGCTGGATGTTAATGTTAAAGGTGTATAACACTGTTAATCATTGTATATATTAACATATGACACGTTAATAAACTATTTATCTGTCTGTCTGTCTGTATCGCATTTCCAATTACAGTAAACCCCATCTAACGCGATCACTTAATGAATAAACATGGATGTCTTAATGAGCAGATCATTGCTTAATGCAGGACAAAAGTAATGCAGAAAGCTCATCTAGGATCTTTCTATATTACTTTTGTCCTGCATTAAGCTACCACCTGCATCTAGCACCCAGAAGTAAACCTCTTTTATGTGGTCGCATTAGCGGGGTTTTACTGTATATGTTACGTCAAAATATGTTTACTTTGTAAGCATCGGATTACCTCCTGTGTATATGAGTAAATTTTTGTTAATTTATTCAATGGTCGCTATAGAGAAGTTTTACAGTAGTTTATTTCTAAAGAAAACAAACAACCTATGTTTGAATTTTGGAATAGTCTTTTTGAAATTTCAGCGTTCTAAGGGTTAAATAAACAAATCTTTTGACGCCAATTATTTTAAGTCTTTTAACCCCTACAATGCGAGACACGAGTCACTAATGTCCTTTGCAAACAGTGTTGACCCAGATGAGAGGGCTCCTTGAAGAAACCTCTCATCCTAAATAGCATGGTAAGGGTTACAATAGTCATTTACACGGGTTTCAAAACAAACATATAATCAGAACATCTGAATCCTGATCATTTTGATACGAACATGTTAGCGACAGTTTAACCCTTCGCTTGCTGTTCACGTCAATATACCTACCTGTAAATAGTGAAGACCCAGATGAGACAGCTCCTGCAGGAGCTGTCTCATCAAGGTCTGCACTATTTACAAATTGATTGTGCAACCAGTGCACTCCACAGCTGTGATTGCAAGAGAAATAATTGCAGACAGTGAAGATATATGTAATTATACAACAGGGCATGGGTAAAGAAGAAGAACTGTTTGTTTTTTTAAAATTCAGCAAGAGGAGGGTTAAAGGTTTATAACTCAACCATCATGGTTTGTGGCGTTAACCTCTGTGGTACCTTTTTATATGAGCCGAATGAGTTATCTCTCTTACATTGTTCCCGTCCTGGGATAATTGACAACCTGTTGTTAATTTTGTCTAATGTCTTGAATGGCAGGTGATATATTTGCTTTTAATAGAAGATTAATGTGATTTTCACGATTCTATTACTGCACTAAAATGAAAATAATTTATAAATGATGTAACTATGTCGTCATAACGCTTTTTATTACGTGTCAGTGTCATTAATTGTTTCATGTATACTTAACCCTTTCCATCACTCCAACGCCTTTTCACGTCTTTGCAAACAGAGAAGACATAAATCAGACAAAATTACCAAAATCACTTTAGGTCTAAAGAGTTACAGGTAACTAACTCCTTAGGCTTAATGCGTTTTTATAATCAAAATATCTTGGACAAATAAAACGCATTTTCAGTTGACTAAGATAAGACGGCTCCTATATTAGCCGTCTGATCAGGATATGCTCTGTTTGCTTATGACGTTATAATAGATCTCATTCTACACTTTCTATCAATACCTGGATTTATACGTCCATGTTCAATTAATAATTTTCATGAAAAATCATTAGTCATCATATGCTGAATAAGAGTTCATATTTCGCTTAAAATTGATCCTAATATTAAACGGGACCTGATTTGCATTTATAAATAACTCGAGACGCCGAGTCACCTAGTTCTGTGTCCTTAAGACAGACAATAGCTTAACCCTTCGCTTGCTATTCACGTCAATATACCTACCTGTAAATAGTGAAGACCCAGATGTAAATAGTGAAGACCCAGATGAGACAGCTCCTACAGGAGCTGTCTCATCAGGGTCTGCACTATTTACAATTTGATTGTGCAACCAGTGCACTCCACAGCAGCGATTGCACAGCGAAATACTTGTACACAGTGAACATATATTTAATTATACAACAGGGCATGGGTTAAGAAGGAGAAATGTATTTTTAAAATTTAGCAAGAGAAGGGTTAATATATTCAGTGACCCGAAGATGGCTGCGTGTTTCATACTCTTTGTATATTCTTATATAAAGAAATTGAAGGCACGCCTACTCTAAATCTTGAAGCAGACGAAAATGTGTCCACCAGATGACAAAGCTAGCACTGAAAGGGTAAATACATTAAGCAGTCACTTGGCTGTAAAAACACTCATGTGTATTCATTATGCAGTCACTTGGTTGTAAATGTACTCATTTTTTTTTATTATGCAGTCACTTGGTGTAGGTTGTAATGCTGTGTACTTGAACACGGTTAATCTTTGATCAGCATATACGCAAATGTTTGTCAAATGTGAATTGTGTTTGATATTAATCTTTTGAATGTGTGAAATGAATGTACTGACATTTGCAAACAATCTAGACCAAGATCAGAGGGCTTCTAGGGGAGTCCTTGACCACGGTCTGCATCGTTTTCCATTTAAAATCATTTCGCAAATGATACCCTGTCATACTGAGTCGGACTAATCCATTTCAGCATTCAAGGGGTTAATTGACGTACACATACATTTTGGCGTAAATAAAGGAAACTAATCAAAACAAGATACAAAATGTCACCAGAAAAAAGATTGTGTCATTCTGGGCTTTCTTAGAATGCCCCTCACGTATCCCAATCAAGAAAGTGTCATTGCCGTCTTGTCCTAACACTTTTGCTGCCAATGTCGCTTCCGTGATTACCTAGGTAAACAGTTTGTATCCAGATTAGACGCCGAGAAACTCGGCATCTCATCAGAATCCAAATTTGTTAGCGTGCTAATGCTTTTGAAAGAAACGTGGAGAAAATTAAACAAATAACATTTGGAACAGAGGACAAAATATGCAGACAACAGTATTTTGCAGCTAAAGAGTAAAATTGATTAGTGGAAACTCTAATCAACAAACGGAAATTCCATGAGCTTATTGTGTTTATTTTTGTTGACATTGTTGTTGGGGATATTTCACTGACTGGTTTCTATGAGGAATGATAAATATGCACCAGATCTTTATATATATATAAAAGAAACAAAAAAATTCATTGTCATTAACCCATTTGCTCCCAGTGGATTCTTCCATGCTTATATATTGGATTAGTCCACTTTTTATCTAAGGAGTGCCTGGTCACAATTTTCAATTCCGTTTTGTTTTATATTGAAATTCCTATCAGCAAACAGTGTAATGCGGCGTCTGACCAGAGTCTACACTGTTTGCCTAAGTCCCATATATGGGATCGTGGGAGCAAATGGGTTAAAACAGTCGAGACAGACCTGTGACATATACGTGTACATAGCTAACACTGATAAGACAGCTTTTGAATGAGTTGCATGACGTGGTCTACCCAGTTTGTAAAGGCAGAGCTACAGATACAGATGCGTACTCTACTTAAATCGTTATTTCTCCACCAAACCCTATGTTGTGACCCCTCTTTAGAATCGTCTCTTCGATGTAAGAATCTTCGAGACGCACGCACGCACGTGCGCGCCCATACAGACACACACACGAGATGGAATTCAAAATATGAACAAACGCACAAGTACAAAGACACCAGACAAACATAAATACAAGGGTGAACACACAAGCACACATACATACACACACGCACACCCACGAGATGAAAATACTAAATATGAACAAACGCACAAGTACAAGGACACAAAAACACCAAACACAAAAGCAAGGGTGACAAAGAATGTGCCGCCTTGGAACGACCAGTGGCAAAATCACTACTGGGGTTTAAACCGGTTTACGGACGTCCTAACCTCACGCTTATCTCATAGTCACCCTAGCTCAACAAATAGTGTAAATAAAGGTATCCCGCCAGACTTTCCCACACACAGGACAAAATGTAAAACATAGCACAACAACTGTGAAATTCCGTCAAATATGTACTAAATGTCTTTGCTGAAGCCAGAGCAACTGCAGGTTTCCGGACGCTCATCAGATGGCTCGTATCGGAACTCTCTGTGCTGGGTTTACAAAGACGTAAACTATTTTGCTACCAATGTCGGATCAATAAATACCAGATTAGACACCGCGCTACTTGGATATCCCATCAGGATCAAAACTGTTAATATTACCTTTTGAAACAAATAAGATTAAATAAATGTGTGTCTTTATCAAGTACATGGTTAGTATAACATTTTATTGCATTTACAGATTCTTTGATATACATTGACAAATAAATTAATTCCATTCTGCCACCTGATATTAACCATTTGAATGCGAGACACATGGTATTTACAAACAGTGTGGACCCAGATCAGGATGTTCCTAGAGAATCCCTATGATCAGTTTCTGTATTGTTGTCATTCACAATAAGATAGAAAACGGACCTGTATGAGTCATGCAGGAAACACCACATACAATATACACAGCCGCCCGAACAGCACCACGACAAGAAAATACAACAAAATGTACATGTCTATCAAAGCACGAAGACAACACAAACAGACAATTAGGGTGGGGGTTGGAAGTTTGGAAAAACTGCCTTGGGACGGTCGGTGACAAAAGTAAGTGGGAGTTTAAACCGGTTTAGAGGCACCCAATGTCACACTTATCCATCCACACCCTAACAGACAAACAGTGGAAATAAATACATCCGCTCTTCGACTAAACTACAACATCAGCGATGGCAAATGCAGCTGTAAATTGCATTTAAAATGTGAAACAAGCTAGATCCACCTATCGCTAGTGTACTCAATGATTGAGCTGCAAACAGGGTAACTGTAAACAGGTAATAAAGGGTACGACAAAACTGAGTACAGAAATCCGATGTCCTCCTTCCGTTTTCTGATTTTAGAGGGCATCTTCATAGAGTACGAAGTCTTTCCTGTCGGTGTACATGGGGAGGCCAGCGTGATTGCCACTGTAAAAAGGGTTGACAAACAGACATGCAGTATGTTGTAGTACCATAGGATCATGGTCATTAATTTATATTTATGCCCCCGTTGACGATGGTCATGGGGCATTATGTTTTGCACCTGTCTGTCCGTCCGTCTGTCTGTCCGTGTGCACGATTGTCTGTCGGTCTGTCACGCTTATACGTGCAGTTCGTTGTCACAGTTTTTTCATTGTCAAGCACTACTACAGGGAATCGCTGTCTTACAGACACAATTTTCTAGTTTAACATATTTGGCACGTACAATAATTTTACAAAGTTTGCAAATCACATCACCATAAAATTCTCAATGTGAAATACTGTGTCGCAGGAGCGCCTTAAGATTGCATTTATTTTGCCAATAAGTTGGATATTTGAATGGAACAATTTAGAAAATGTGTTTCTTAGTTTAAGTGTAAGCCTTTCATACTGAATGGATTCTGTAGATAAACACTGACAGGTCATTCCATTCTGCATTCGATAATTCAGCACTTAAAGGGTTACCATGCTTTTCATTCATATTTGTCACTACACTTTGTTGTTTTGTATATGGTAAATGTGCGTTTGGCATTGTAGTTTGCCGTTTCGTGTTTGATGGTGTTTTATGTCGTGTCCTTTTGTGTCCCTGTATGACTGTTTTGCCACGTTTGAATCGATATTTTTTATCATTTCTTACGAACTTGAGGGCATATTGCAGCCACTTGTATCATCATTTCATTTTTAGTTTAACTACATCTGGAGAATACGAAACACTCATTTTACAGTCCACTTTTTGCAATATCACTGTAGCCAATTATCGAACAAGTTGATAAAAATAACAGTTCCTTTGTTGGCACATGTTAAAATGTCACGTGACCATACGGTAGTAAGATGTCAGCTCTTCACGAGGTCATATTGATATTTTAGATTCGACCGCTACAAGCAGTTCAAGCGCCCATTGATAGTTACTATTCCACAAATCTGTACAGAATAAGGTCACGCCATCCTGTTCAAGTTACTGGTAGATACAGATTAGATACAGTTTAGAGGCATTGCCTAATTATTGCACTTGAACGAATGTGTGTCTATGACAAACGGTGTCTAATATGAAGTTATCGGTATCCATATACTATTTGCGTTTGGGTGTTAGTCCATACCGTTCAATGCATAGCAAACGCTTGTATAAGGAATGTAAATTACTGCTAAACAAAAACAATCTGTAAAGTTCGGAGAATGAATATAATGATTTAGACAGTAAAAAAGGTACAAAGAACATTAAATTAACTGGACCTAAAACTGTTATGTTTATTTCAGGAAAAACACTGTTATAATGATGAATGTGAATAATGTAGAAACGTTGAAGTATAGACCGTAGAATGTTTCTATGTTGAGGAGTTGGTAAATTGAAAACTTCACCGATGGAATTCATTAAATATCCTGGAATTCCAGTTTGTAATGTATAACACTGGTAATCCTCAAATAGTAACAAAGCAAGTCCAAATGTAAAACGTAACGATATGAAAGTGAAATAATTTAGACGGGATATCCTGAATACTAGTAATCTAGCATGGCCTAAACACGTGTTCCTTTGTCTAACTCTAAATTGTAACTATCTGCAGAAGGGGATCGGGGGACGCCTCTTAGTATATTACGTGACTTTTTGACAGAAGCATTGTACACAAATGATCTGATATTAGCAAGCTTATCTTGATTCTTATCGCGTCTTAATGGATGAAATCTTACGTAATACCCGCCGGTATATGATTGTATATGGCGCCCTGGGTGACATTTATCACATCAGATAATGATCTGGAGAACAACTGTAAATAGAGAAAGTTTTACCGGTGTAAGAGCATGATTTCCCGTCGTTCCGTTTTCCTTTATAATTTCTGGTCCTTCTGAATCATTAGTGTTGATGTTATTAGTTTCCGCTTAAGCCGGGGCTATTAGGGGGGGGGGGGGGTGCGCGTGGCGTTGCACTTTTAATAACAGACTCAATAAATCCGATGCTGCAATTGTCTCTTTTCGCGCCGCTGCTTTTGATTTCGAACGATCTCCTACTTTCTGAACTTTGAAACTTATCTGTAGCTCTGGTGTTCTTCTGACACTGCGATTCGGTATGACAAAATAAATATATTATGTTAATGTGTAAGACATTCATACCGTCAATCCTAAAAACAGAATACCAGGGCTGATTTTGATGCTTTTGCATTACTTTCGTCCTGTATTAAGCTACCTCTTGCGTTTAAAGACCAACGTGCTTATTTACTAAGTGTTCGTTATTGTGTATACGTGTTGGTCTGTTTTAGCATTTCGTTTTAACTGATACTCGCGGCATCTTACTAGCATTTTGCGAGAATCATTTAACCAGAGCAAGAACAAAGACAAAAAGAACTAAGCATAATAGAAAACCACTTAAGTCTAGATAAACGAACCACATCGAACTGTAAGGGTCCAGTAGCTGTGCTACTAACTCTGGGTAAAGTAATTGACACAGTTTACCGAAACAAGCATTATGGAAACAATTACGCCTGAACTGTGAGTAACAGATTCTTCTATACATAAGGATTGTATAGGTCATAATATAGCAATAGTTATCATATGCCAATTGTCTGTTCAAATGTGGAACCCAGCAAAATACTGTTTAAACAATCTAATGCACTGACATATGAATACTTCATAAAACAAATGTGGAATTAAACACAGAATTCATGGTCGAAGCTGATTTTCGAACCAATGTAGTTGTCAAATGACAAAGGTTGGAATAAACATTGCGAATTTCCAAACGCAAGTACAGATAATGATAATAATAGACCTTTTTGTGTAATAAAACCTCTTAAACCGGATGTTGAATTTAGGACAAATATTGGTCTTGGAGACAGGTGGCAGCTTAATACAAGGTTGAAGTCATGCGGAAAGCAGACACCTGCCTAAAATATCCACATTCTCCTTTACTAGGAATCCGGTTTAGAGGGATTTTACTGTATACCATTTTTACAGGGAATGTCCTGTTACCTTGCGTCTGGAGATTGTCACCTGGGACACCGTTCCATTGGATTTGCTCATATTGTTATTGCCTACAAGATATGCCAATTCTGAGAGTAAAGAAAGCACCGCGATGATGGCGAAACCATACTGCATACGAGACAACTAGGTTAGTTATGTTCTGTACTATGAATGATGGCAAATCCGTCATAAAATGTTCTTTGTTCGGGCGGCTGTGTGTTTTGTATGTGGTGTTTCCTGCATGACTCAGACACGTACTTTTATTAATATACATGTACTGTATGCATTGTATTCATATATTCAAAAGTGGTAGTATTTATTTAATGCCGTATTGTTTCAAAGAATTTCGATTACAATTATGATAGTTGTATTTCTTAACCCTTCGCTTGCTGAATTTTAAAATACATATCTCCTTCTTTACCCATGCCCTGCTGTATAATTACATATATCTTCACTGTGTACACGTATTTCGCTGTGCAATCACTGCTGTGGAGTGCACAAGTTTCACAATCAACTTGTAAATAGTGCAGACCCTGATGAGACAGCTCCTGCAGGAGCTGTCTCATCTGGGTCTTCACTATTTACAGGTAGGTATATTGACGTGAATAGCAAGCGAAAGGTTAATGTATACAGTAGAATCTGTCTTAAGCGGTCACCAAAAAGAAATCTAATTATGGGTCTATAACTGATTAATGCAGGTCAAAGGTAATGTAGAAATATGAGCTTTCTGCATTACCTTTGCCACTGCATTAACCCATTCCCTCATATTGACGTCTTTGTAAATGTCAATTTTTGCAACCATTGTTTCACAACGGTTTCAATTCTACATAATGCATTTTCCTTTTCTCTCGTTACTGCTCCTATTCGGTAGATTTATTAAAAGAGGTTTGGTCTAAAACTTAGCCTATGAGGTAATGGGTTAAGCAACCACCTGACGTATAATACGCCTATGTTCAATATATCAAAGGCCGCTTAGGACAGGTTCTACTGCATATGAAATGGTTTGTTTAACCCTTTCCTTGATATACACGCATTTTACACTTTTGCAGAGTAGGCACGGGGCAGATACCTCCTGTAGGGTCTGAACTGTTTGTTTATGGACTTATATAAAACTGATTCAAACATGTGCATAAACCAATTTATAAGACAACAAAATATTCATGATGCCAAGTTGTCTTGCGTAAAAAAATATTACTTAGAGGTATATAAGAAAACAGGCGGGATGTACCTGATTGTATTAGGTTCGTTGACTGCTTAGTACAGTTTATTATGTGTTACTCGGCCGTTACCATAAAGCATCCATCACTGTTTTAATAGTATTTTGGGGTTAAAACCATTTCATATTAAGAACATACATGATGGGTAATAGTTCACACACGTGAAGGGTAACAGTTAACATACGTGAAGGGTAATAGTGTAACATACGTGAAGGATAATAGTGTAACATACGTGAAGGGTAATAGTTCAAATAAGTGTACGGTAATAGTTCACACACGTGTAGGGAAATAGTTAATATACGTGAAGGGTAATAGTGTAACATACGTGAAGCATAATAGTGTAACATATGTGAAGGGAAATAGTTGACATATGTGTAGGGTAATAGTTAACATATGTGTAGGGCAACAGTTAGTATATATGTAGGGTCATAGTTAACATACGTGTAGGGTAATAGTTAACATACGTGTAGGGTAATAGTTAGCATACGTGTAGGGTAATAGTTGACATATGTGTAGGGTAATAGTTAAAATACGTGTAGTGCAATAGTTAACATACGTATAGGCCTTGCATTGTTTCTAAGTGAAAAAAACACTAAATAAAGATTCTTGAATCTTGTAAATCAGTATACTGTGTGGCATGTTTGGTAAACTCTTTCGCTGCCAATGTAACCTCTGTTATTATCTGCACAAATAGTTTGAATCCCTGTAAGACGCCGAGTTACTGCTACGTGAGTCCCCCTTGCGGTGATTTCTAATAACTTGTCTATCGATAGATTTAGCCATTAAAAGGTCACGCGGATAGACTTACTCTTACGTTCTCAATCTGTTTTGTTTTATTTCTGAAGAGAATATTAATACATCATAATAATACCAGAACTTTAAAATGTTTACTAAAGGACCTTTATATTATTGTCCTCGTGCTTTAAGAGGTATATCTCTCATAAGTGTGCATCTGTCAGTATATACTATTTCTTTGTTTGAGTTTGGTTTAATGACACTTCGACACAAGGCACCGGTATATATTAGAGAGTATGTACACTGTGAACGAATAAAAAAATGAAGCAAAGATATAGATAATAGATATTTTTATTCATTCTTACATACGAATTGTTTGGACGGAGTAGATTTTACGTAACTATACACACTGTATTGCTATTCGTATTAACTACTTACCGTTAACCCTTCTCTTGCTGAATTTTAAAATACATTGCTCCTTCTTTACCCACACCCTGTTGTAAAATTACATATATCTTCACTGTGTACAATTATATCGCTGTGCAATCACTTACCGTTAACCCTTCTCTTGCTGAATTTTAAAATACATTGCTCCTTCTTTACCCACACCCTGTTGTAAAATTACATATATCTTCACTGTGTACAATTATATCGCTGTGCAATCACTGCTGTGGAGTGCATTGGTTGCACAATTAATTTGTAAATAGTGCAGACCCTGATGAGACAGCTCCTGCAGGAGCTGTCTCATCTGGGTCTTCACTATTTACAGGTAGGTATATTGACGTGAATAGCAAGCGAAGGGTTAAGACGTGCATATGCTACTGCACGCAGCAATTAAAACCGAGTGCGTGACAGTGAATGATTATCATCTAAGTCTCATTACAAAAATCTAAAACACAACTAGTAGTTGAACCATTCCCTCCTAGACTTTGAAAAGATCAACCGAAAAGAAGCATTTACTAGAGAAAAGGAACATGTTAGAAAATTGTAGTTTTGAAACCATTGTGATAAATAGGGCATTTGCTCCTATAGAGCCAAATGATCTATTTGTTACAATGGTTTCAAAGAAAGGTTATTTTTTACAGAGGTATCAAATGGTTAAATGACACACAAAAATGTTATGTTTTTGTTTCAATCAGAGTACATAACATAGATTGTTTTGAAGAAGCGTTTCGTTTCAGAAAAAGGAAATTGGCATGAGTAAGCACGAAACTACTCTGCAAGGAAGTCACGTGCAGGATAATAGTAACATTTCATCTGTTCGAGATAGAAAGAACGATGGCATTACGAACGAGACACTTACTACACAGGAGTACATCGATGACGCATTCGTAGAATCTTGCATAGTTGATGATCATCAAACAAGAAGAGAAACTTCGGTTCCTGCTCCAGGTGAAGAAGATAACCCGGTAAGACCACTCATATTGCGTGTATCATTCATTATAAATGCACTCAAGTAATTATTTCCTTCGTATCTATTGAAAACAGAACACATCCTGTTCGCTCTTTTACCTGATAGTACCGCCTTTTAACGCTCTTGCTAATAAAGAGGACACATCCTCTGTATGCTCAGAAGGGACTCTGTTTGCCTATATATAAATCAGATCCTACAAATGTTGTTTACTCTAGCACTTCACCTGGAATGTTTACATTATAGAAGTTAAATTAATGAGTATACGTGAAGTAATCAATCCAGGAATAACTCTTCATTAGGGAAAGGGTTAAAACCAACTTATGGGCTTACTCTTTCACTGCCACATTTTGTCGTCTGCAAACTTTGTCGTCTGGTACAATTGTCCAATTTTGTTCTTCATTTTTGTTTCAAGAAACAGTCATACTAATACACCGTTTGGATCCTGATGAGACGACGAGTTACTCGGTGTCTCATCTGGATAAAAATTGTTTGCATAGGTAAGTACAGATGCGACATTGGCAGCGAAAGAATTAATGACGTGTTTCAGTCGATTCATTTTGTTCTAATTAATATATCCTGAAAGGGGGAAATCCTTCGACAGCAAAATGAGCAATGCGAAAAGAGAAACTTGCAGACTCGGTTTTACTTAGTCTGTTTCTGAGTAGTAATTAAAGTACAACACTACCCACGCCCCTAGCACCGGCTTAAGCTGCATTGAATTTTCAAAACTTATAATATCAAAACTAATTATCCCGAAGGAACAGAAAATATAACACTGAGAATGGAGTACGGGCGACTTTTTACGGCCGCCACACAAGCACTGAAAACCTGCCTTTGTGAAATACACACATTATGAAAGCAGGAGATCCTTCTAAAACAAAAGTAGCAATGCGCAAAGATGAACTTGCAGACTCGGTTTTATTGAGTATGTTCAGGAGTAGCAATTAAAAGTGCAACGCTACTCACCCCCACTAGCCCCGGTTTAAGCGTTTATTTTAATTTTCAAAACAAATAACATCGAAACTAATGATCCCGAAGGACAACAAAGTATAACAACACTGAGAATGAAGTCAAGCAGGAAAAGCCACACATAAGACCACAACATCGATAGAAAACAAATAATACACACACAACCATACACACATACAGAAATGAACACACGCACGAGATGAAAATAGAGAGTAAGACACATGTGAATCTCTATAATAATTAGTTTAGAAATGACAGCCCCCCCCCCCCCCCAAAAAAAAAAAAAGAAAGTGTGAACAAAGGGGAATAACTCAAAAGGTATTGCGTGCAGAGTAATGGACCTTAGTTACACCAATGGTCCTCAATGACAGGAAGACACAAGTGATATTTGAAAGCTCAATAATGATTAGAAATGACAGCCAAACAAATGTGGCCGACAGACAGACAGACAGACAGACGACGGAAAAGTGATCCCTAGATTACACACTGCCTCTCGGCAGATGACACAAAAGTAAGGATGACAAAGAGAGTACTGCATTGGAACGGTCAGTGGCAAAACCACCATTTGGAATTTAAACCGGATTATGGACGCTCTAACCCCGAATTTATCTCAACGTCAACCTAGATAAACAAACAGTGTAAATAAAGGTATCCCAGACAACTCCACTTCATAGACAAAATGTAAAACATAGCATAACAAGAACTCTGCCATCAAATAGGCACCAGACAAACATACAAGTAAGGGTGATTTGACCTCTGTATAAATTGTGCCCCTCTTGTTGTAGATTTGTTTTTGTATTGCTATGAGAGACATTTTATGCTTAGCTTAAAATCGAACATTTCCCAACTTATTTGGAAGGAGGATGTCGGATATCTATATTATTTCGTTTTTGTCGCACCCTTTATTACTTTTCCACATTTACTCTGTTTGCAGCTCAATCATTGAGTACACTAGCGATAGGTGGATACAGTTTGTTTCACTCAAATGTTTTCGTTTTACATACACTTTACCACTGTTTTTGCCATCGCGGTTGTTGTACATGGGTCGAAGAGGGGATACGTTTATTTACACTGTCTTTTAGGATTGGGGAAGGAATAAATGTGAGGTTGGGCACCCCTAATCCGGTTTAAACCCCAGTGGTATTTGTCACTGACCGTTCTAAGGCGGTACTTCTACCCTATTGTATGTTTGTTTTGTGTTTGTGCGTCTCTTTATGTGTTTAGTAGTTATGTAGATTGGCTGTGTTTTCTTGTGTTGCTGTTCGGGTGGCTGTTTGTTCTTTATGTGGTGTTTCCTGCATGACTCTTAATTGTACTTTTATTCGCTTCGCCGGAGCCTGTTCTCTGCTAGAATATTTCAAAAGTCGTAATCACAACTGATAAAATTCTTAATCACGGTTATAGATATAATAAAATTTGGAATTATAACTTTATTATCGACATTTAGTCTTATTATTAAATATGATTTGAATATACGGACGTTACGGCAGCAGTGTATTTCTCAACCGGAATTCTGTAGTGATGTTACATATTTTTTACATATTGTCCTGTGTTTACAGTCTTCTATGTTGTGAGGAAGTCTGGTGGGGATACCTTTATTTTACACTTTTTGTTAAGCTAGGGTGACTTTGAGATAAGTGTAAGGTTAGGACATCCCTAAAGCAGTTTAAACCCCTAGAGGTGATTTTGCCACTGGCCGTTCCGAGGCGGTACTCTCTTTGTCACCCTTGCCCTCATGCTTGTTTTGTGTCTTTGTGCGTTTGGCCATGTTTCAAAATTTCATATCGTGCGTGTGTTTGGCTGAGTGTGTGCATCTCGTGTGCGTGTTTATGTATGTCTGTATGCATGTATGTGTGTGTGTGTATGTGTGTGTGGTTGTGTTACTTGCTTACTATCGATGTGTTGGTGATGGTTGCGTCTTGTGTGTTATGTTTCTTTTCCTGCTTGTCTACTCCTTTTTCATTTATACATTTTGTATCAAATTACAGCGGCATTCGGATATAATACCGACAACGGTGGTGAGGAATGTGTCAAATGAGGAACCTGGAACTAGTATTGGAAGGACTGACCCAGAAGAACCAACATACAGGCAAAAGCTAGTGAACACGACTGTTGTTCTATGGAATATGGTTACTGTGGTATATATTTCTTCATTGTCATATGTATGACTAGGCAAACACCTATTGATAATATTACAAAAGTTTAGACTATCAATGTCTTGCAGATGATGCTCTTCAAATCCAGTTCTTGCAGATAATGGCTCGAGCAATTGTTTGTATTATGATTTAATACCATTCTTATTTGTACCAATCTACAGTTTCATTAAAAGTAAAAGTTAATACATGTTTCACCACTCGTTTAATCTCATTTAGAAGTTTGTATTTAATTTTACATTCGTTTGAATCGTGTAAATATACAAAGTATGGTTTTTATAATCATTAACGGGACATTATTCCGAAATGGATGGCACATTTTATATTAGCCCGGAATATATATTTTTAGTTTAAAATGTAGATAGGCGAAGCAACAAATGAGCTTTAGTGCAAGTGCAATCATAACATTTATCACTGACGGTTCGAACAAGCACATCTTACCAAATCCCACTTCTCCACTTGAAAAACTACGAGACACAAAGCAAACAAACGTTCATACATGCATTTCTTTTTTAAAAAAAAAATGGCTTTTGTAGTATTCAAAGTAACACTAGGGACAGAAATCAAAATATAGCTTCCCTAAACCTGAATGATTTTGTTGTCGGGTAGGTTTTTTCCTCAGAATTTGAGTTATTCTTTTATTCAGCAATTTGTGTTACTTGTGTTTGTTTATCTTGATGGTCAAGCAACGGGTTTTGTTTATTATCAACGAATGTTATCGTTTCTCTCCACATGCATTTATTGAAACTATTTGTAATGTGTATGTGTTTGTACTTTCCCCCGTTTACTTAGGTTTGGTTTGCTATGATCCACCTTATATACTACACCAATATCAACCACATTGCAGAATAACGAGTAAACAGATTCCTTCAAAGATAAGTCATCCATGCAAAATATTTCATGGCAGCTATGTCAACGTAATTGTACATAGTCTCGGTTAGTCATCTATCAAATTATTAAACAGTCATTGGACACAACTTCCCTTAAATTGGCTGTTGTAATACGTCCATATGCGGTACATCCATTAATCAATAAATTCATTTGATTAATAAACATGGGTCTTTGGTGCATGCAATTGCTTAATGCAAAAATATCCAATTGGAACGTTATGTATAACTCACTATTAAGTTTCAACATGGTGTCAAAAACTAAGAATGCTTAGTGGTTACTTTAGAGAGTGTTTACTAGATGGCTATATAACGAAACGTTGTAATCGATTGTCCTATTTCTATATAGGCTAACGTCGATTATTTATGATAGCCCTTGATATTAATCCCATGCAGCGTTACAACCTCTGTATCACTTGTGTTTACTTTATCACTTGAGTGAAGGGCACCTATTAACTACGCGGTCAGTGTAGGGCAATGGTGGCATTCGTGTTCCGAGATTTTGGTTTATATTTTGTATGGCTATGCGAGAGATTTCATGCTTAGCCGAAAATCTGATACACAATCTGATAAAACTAATAAAACGTCTTTTGAATTTAGATAATCCTTATTTTGAAAATATGGTTTCTTCTGTTTACCCCAAAGAACTTACTTTAAACAAAGCGAATCGATCCGACTCTATAGCTTCCTCTTTAGATTGGAATCTTTCTATCATAAATGATAAATATATTCTGAAAGTGGGTGATCCTTCGACAGTCCAAAATATACGATAAAAGGGGGATTTTAATTTCAAAATTGTTAGTTATCCTTTTCTAGATGGAGATCACATCTACATTCTACACCTTATAGTGTTTACATTTCTCAACGTATTCGCTTTGTCCGAGCCTATTCTTTGCTAGAAGAGTTTAATAGTCGTAATTTAATTATAACTGATAAACTTCTTAAGCACGGTTACAGATATCGTAAAATTAGGAACGCTTTTTCTAAATTTTATTATCGAAATTTACCTCTCAGGAGTAAATATAATTGCAATCTACGGATGTTACTGCAGCAAGGTATTTCTCACCCAGAATTCTATGGTGATGTTATCTACAAACCAAGGAAAATTTGGGGTCATATCCATTTTCATGATTTATATTAAACGCATTAAAACTGTTTGTCTTAGGTTGGGGTGGAATAAGTGTGAGGTTGGTCCCCCTAAATCGGTTGAAACCCCCAGTGACTTTTGTCACTGACCGTTCAAAGGCGGTACTTCAATATTCCCCTAATATATGCTTGTTTTGTCTTTGTGCGTCTCTTTATGTTTTTGATACGTATGTACATTTCCTGTGTTTTCATGTGTTGCTGTTCGGGCGGCTGTTTGTTCTGTATGTGGTGTTTCCTGCATGACTCATATTTGTACGTTTAAGAAGAAAGGTTATGACCCCATTGTGTCGCAACGCACTACATGTTTGGTCATTGACCCCTTTACAGACGGTAGCTACCCTCTTTGCTTGCACGATGGCAGGCCGAGGGTAGTACTCTATGACGGTATACTCTTAAAATCATAAACTTTTTCAGCTGTCGTGTCCTTAACGGCTTCTCGTAGTTGCTCTGACTTCAGCAAAGTCATTGTGTACATATTTGGCGGACTTTTCACAGTTGTTATGCTTTGTTTTACATATCTTCATGTGTTTACCGTCTTCTATGTTGTGGAAAAGTTCGGCGGGGGACCTTTATTTACACTATTTGCTAAGCTAGGGTGATCTGAGATAAATGTCAGATTAAGACGTCCGTAAACCGGTTTAAACCCCGAATAGTGATATTGCCACTGACCGTTCCAAGGCGGTACTCTCTTTGTCACCCTTACTTTTGTTTGTCTTGTGTCTTTTTACTTGTGCTTTTGTTCATGTTTGGAATTTTTATCTCGTATACTTGTGTGTTTGTTAATGTGTTATGTGTTCATCTCGTGTATGTCCATGTGTTTGGGTGTGTAGCCTGGTGTGTGACATGCTATCGATCGATGTTTTTGGTGGTGGTTGCGTTTTGTGTGTGACATTGCCTGTTTGACTTTACTACATTTCCTATATCTGTGTTTTTTCCGTTGAAATTTGCATTTATATATCTCATTTCCTTATTTTACCAAATGATTTAACAAAAGTGGTTTGCAGACGACAATTAGAAATTTGGCACCGAAAGAGTTAATTTTGTCATAGCGAGGTAAGGATTAATATAAAATGAAATGATCCTTTACAGGGGATGGCTACTGTACAAATGGGACCTGTTCTGCCTGCTCTTCAGCGTATTACAGGCAGTTCTCTACAAGAGGCATCATGGCTATTCACCGGATATGGAATAGGATATATCTTTGGGACTCTGCTGTCAGGATTAGGTGCGATTATACGTTATAAGTATTTTATTTGTCCACCATAATGTAACTTTCAAACATCGATGATATCTATGTTTAGACTACATGTACTAGTTTCTTTCTACAAAACCTTAGTCTCAAGTTAAACGCATATGTTAAAAACTCAGTATATTGCAATTGTGTTTTACAAAGTGCGTTGATACAAACCAGCTGTTATTTGGGCATGCTACTTGTTTATCAAAAAGGCCCTATCATAGAATGCGTGAATAGTATTAATGAAACGTCTAATACTAGTTGAACATTTAAATGATATCATCTCTATGATGACCTTAAGGCAATTAGTTTCAAATATATATATAGAAAGACGTGATGATTCAGCCTAGAGTTTAGTTCGAGAAATATGAATTCGGAGATTATTAGAATGTCATAAACTGAATTGTGAAAATTCATCGAAGTTTGATAAAATTAACGCTAGCAAATATAATGGTGGTAGCTGTGGACCATCTTTATAAAAACAATGAACCAATTCGAGTACAGTGGAATCTGTCTTAAGCGGTCATCAAAAAAGGGTCTTATGGGTATGTAAAGCAGGTGGTAACTTAATGCAAGTCAAAAGTAATACAGGAAGCTTCTACAGATTAGTCGGAGATGGGGATACGTTTATTTACACTGTTTGTCTTTTAGGATTGAAATGGAATAAGAGTGAGGTCGTTTAAATAACCCAGTGACACTCTTCACTGACCGTTCCAATGCGGTACTTTCATTTCCCCCTTATGTTTTGGGCGATTGTGTGTTTTGTATATGGTGTTTCCTATATACTCATACATTTAATTTTGCCCTATATTAAGCAACCGCCTGTATTTTAAGACTCATATGTTCAATAAATATATTGTTGTTTAGGGCAGGTACTTCTGTATTTGCCTTCTAGACGCAAGCATATCCGACCCAATTTAAGTGTATACTTCTTGAAATGATATAAAAAGTACAAGTAAAAGTCATGCAGGTTTATGTTTTGCTCACATTCATGTTTTACTCACCTTCAGGCAAGTCAAAATGTATAGTTAATTCTCATCCCTTAAATTGCAATTGCTGCTTGAATAATGTTATAAGTATATGTATCAGTCATGCAAGAAACACCTCATGCAAAACACAATCGCCCAAACAGCACCGAGACAAAAAGCATAGCAAAAGATACATACCTATGCAAAAACAAAAAAGAGACGCACAAAGACATAACAAGCAATAGGGGAATATTGAAAAACCGCTTTGGAACGGTTAATGATACATGTCAATACCTTGGGGGTTGAAACAGGTTTAGGGGTGCCCGACCTCACACTTATTCCATCTCCACCCTAAAAGACAGCGTAAATAAACATCCGCTCTCTAATCTACAACAATCGCGATAGCAAATACAATGTTAAATTGCATGTAAAAAGAAAACATATACTTTTTAAACAAACTAGACCCGTCTATTGCTAGAGTACTCAATCAAGCTGCTAACAGAGCAACTGCAGAAAAGTATTAAAGATCCGACGTCCTCCTTCCGTTTCCGGATTTATAAGGGCGTCCTTATAGAGTGCCTTTCCAGTCGGCGTACATGAAAAAATGGCAGCGTGAATGCCTACTGTGAAAGGGTTGGCAACCAGGTACACAGTATTTTGTAGTAATATAAGATACAATTCATTTTAGTGAATGTTTTAACATATATTGAAGTACAGTGCAAGACAACGGGTATGCACGATAATGCTTCGAAGTTTGTAAATCACATCAGCGTAAATTTCCGGATGTAAAATACCGTGTCGCAGGAACGCGGTAAGATTGCACTTTTACTTGCCAATAAGATTGCGATGGTAAGATTTAGAAGAAAATGGTTTTCTTAGTTTATGATATGTATTCATTCTCAGTGTTTCTGGTCCTTCAGGATCATTAGTTTCGGTGTTATTTGATTTGAAAATTGAATATCGCTTAGGCCGTTGTTAGGGCGCGTGAGTAGTGTTGCACTTTGAATTACTGCTCATGAACAGACTCAATAAAACCGAGTCTGACATTTCTTGTTTTTCATTGTTGCTTTTGCATTCGAAGGATCTCCCACTTTCAAAAATTTTGCATATCCTTTCTTAAACAGTTTTTCAGTTAAGAAGAAATCTCGACTGTTACAAGCATTAAGAGAAGAAATGACTCTAGCGAAACAAATAAGCTGATATATGTAAACCCCGTAAGATTGAGCACATATCTGTCAAGATTTGGGAAATGTATAATATTAAAACCAAAATCCTCTATTTATGTTTTTGTCAATTTCATGTCAATATGAAAAAGTAGTCAAACACATTTGCAAACAGAGTAGATCCATATCAGACTGATCATATAGGAGCCGTCTGATCAGGGTCTATTTTGTAAGTTGATGTAATTTGAAAAATCTGTTTCATTACTTTCTAGAATGGCTACAATGGGCCACCTTCCATAAATCATTATACCTATTTTGTCAATGAATATCCAGTAGGTAATGAAATTTGGAGTATACATAGAACAGGAAAAGTGGTAACAGTAACCGTTACAATAACTGTAATGATTACCATTAATTGAACCCTTTTTTGTGTAAGCTATGCCATTTTATGTGACTTGTAATTCATTTGTTTTTATTTTAGATTACATGTCAGAAATACTTTTTTCTTTTAAAGAAGGTGTACATTTACATTACCTATTACATTAGTTTAGTAATGACTACATGTGTACATTTGGTGACTGTCGTATATAGTGTGACGTCACTGGTCGATAGTGTTAAGAGACTTGTGACAAAATACAGTTACCTGATTATACAAGCTAACTAAAGGAAGATTATTCGCAATCAAAGAATAAAGCAGTGTTAATGTAAAACGTCTGTCGTTATAGTTTATTTTGTTCCCCTCATTGTAAAGTAAAACATACAAGAAGTCACATTCAAGTTAAATCACTTCGACTCGACCATTTTACGAATTAAAAATATTGCACGTTAGCTGTAAACGACATTTAAAGCTAACATAAAATGTTTCTCATCTGTTTAATATATTAGCGATATGAGCGCACATCCTATTCACAACTGGACTATCACGGGTAAAATTCATAATTTGTTCTCTGCTCATTTAGGCCACGTTTTGTCTTGTAATTCTGGTGTTGTGCTCCCTGTAGGACTGGCTTTCCCACTTTTCCACAAACGTAATCTGACGGATGGTTTTAATATGATTCGCTAGTTACGGGCCTGTTCTTGTTACTTTTCTATACGTCGTCATGTAAGTCATGTCATCAGCAATGTGTTTGCCATTGAAAAACATTTTTACATTTATCTTCATAAAACCAGTATGGAAGCATTGAACGTGACACCATGCCAGAAGGAAACAATTAGTGACTTCTTGAGATTGTAGCATTTCTAGCTTTTGCTATAAACCAGTTGGTCATGTCATTACTGGTAATTTTGATATCATTAAGGATAAACGTATCAGGACCCTCCTAACTAAAGGACCTAAATATAGATTACCTTCCCTTATTGATTTTGACGCTTGTCGAACTCATATTGCGGAAGCTATTCAAGAATTCTGCATCAAATGGTGTCGACGAGAACATGCTGATGTTAATGCCCTTTCGGATTGGAAGAAATGTATTTTCGATATTATTGATACGCGAATAACTTTTTACAAATCAAATTACCATCTTTTACCACCTCGACCTAGAGTTACATTTCGCTACTTGAAGAAAAACATTTCTAAATTTCATTCAGATTATGTTCTTGTTCCTGCTGACAAGGCATCAAACAATGTAATCATTATTTGAAGATTGTATTATGTTGATGTTTTAAAGAAGGAGCTAACTGATTCAAAAACTTATATAACAGTTCAAACACCTGAAAAAGATATAGTCTCGGAACATGTAAATATGTGCAATAATTTTAAGTCTGGTCCTAACATAAAACAACATAAACTTTCTACTTTGTACTGGATTCCGAAACTACATAAAAACCCTTATAAGGCGCGTTTTATTGCCAACTCTAGCTGTTGTACCACTTCTAAATTATCTATACTTTTGACGTCCTGTCTTACTACGATCAAAGAACATGTTAAACGCTACTGTGATAAAATATATGAAAATTCTGGTATTAATGTTTTTTGGTCCATAAAAAATTCAAATGATGTTTTAACAAAACTTGAAAATGAACAGTATAACATTTCTTTACTGAGCTCTTATGATTTCTCTACACTCTATACTACTCTACCTCACCATCTTATAAAGGATAAACTTATTAAATTAATAGAAAAAACCTTTGCCAGAGAAAACAAAATGTTCATTGCTTGTAATGTTCAACGTTCATTCTTCTCGAATTCAGAAGTTGAACATTACACAATGTGGACTTGCCTTGATGTTTGTAGATATCTTACCTTTCTTTTAGATAATATATTTGTGCGTTATGGGGATACCATATATCGTCAAGTTGTTGGTATACCCATGGGTACAAATTGTGCCCCTCTTGTTGCAGATTTGTTTTTGTATTGCTACGAGAGGGATTTTATGCTTAGCTTAAAACCTGATACACAGACCGATATTGTTAATGCTTTTAATAAAACTTCAAGGTATTTAGACGATATTTTGAATTTAGATAATCCTTATTTTGATACTATGGTTTCTTCAATTTACCCAAAAGAACTGTCTTTAAACAAAGCTAATCAATCTGACATTAGTGCTTTATTTTTAGATTTGAATCTTTCAATTACAAAGGATAAAGTTTCGTCCAAAGTATACGATAAAAGAGAAGATTTTAATTTTAAAATTGTTAATTATCCTTTTCTAGATGGGGATGTGCCACGTTCTACATCTTATGGGGTTTATATTTCTCAACTTATTAGGTTTGCCCGAGCCTGTTCTTTGCTTGAAGATTTTAACAGACGTAATTTAGTTATAACTGATAAACTTCTTAAGCAAGGTTACAGATATCACAAACTTCGGAAAACTTTTTCTAAATTTTATTATCGAAATTTACCTCTCATTAGTAAATATAATTGCAATCTACGGGCGTTACTGCGACAAGGCATTTCTCAACGAGAATTTTATGGGGATGTTATCTACAAACTTAGGAAAATTCGGGGTCATATCCATTTTCATGATTTGTTTATAAAACGCATTAAAACATTTAAAAAGAAAGGTTATGATCCTATTATATTGCAACGCACTGCATGTTTGGTTATCGACCATTTTACAGTCGGTAGCTACGCTTCCCTCTTTGCTTGCGCGATGACAGGCCGAGGGTAGTACTCTATGATGGTATACTCTTAAACTTGGATACAGGATGAGCTTACCAGACTCATGTATTACTTTTTCCCTGTCGTGCCCTTAACGGCTTACCTGCAGGTGCTCTGACTTCAGCAAAGTCATTGAGTACATATTTGACGGATTGTCACAGTTATTATGCTATGTTTTACATGTTGTCCTGTGTTCACCGTCGTCTATGTTGTGGGTAAGTCCAGCGGGGATACCTTTATTTACAATATTTGTAAAGCTAGGGTGACTTTGAGAGAAGTGTGAGGTTAGGACGTCCGTAAACAGGTTTAAACCCCCAGTGGTGTTTTGCTACTGACCGTGCCAAGGCGGTACTCTCTTTGTCACCCTTCCTTTTGTTTGCCTTGCGTCTTTGTGCTTGTGATTTGTTCATGTGTGGAACGTTTGTCCCTGGTTCTTGTGTGTCTTTTGGTGTTTTCTGTGTTCATTTCGTGTGTGTGTGTGTGTGTGCGTGCGTTTGGGTGTGTGGTTGTGTGTGTGTGTGTCATGCTGTCTATCGGTGTTTTGGTGGTGGTTGCGTCTTGCATGTGACTTTGCCTGCTTGACTTTACTACTTTTCCATTCACTGTATCAGTCATTCATATTACCCCTTACTGTGCGGGACACGAGTCACTAATGTCTTTTGCAAATAGTATAGACCGAACTCTTAGAGGATCCCTCTCATCAGGATCTGCAATGTTTTTCATGTTACACAGTTCTTTGGAAAAATCAATAAATATTAACAATAAGATTGACCTGTTTGAAATGTGGAATAGTCCATTTGGAAAGTCAGAGTTGTAAGGTATTTGCCATGACGGTTGTTGTAGATTAGTCGATGAGGGGATACGTTTATTTACACTGTTTGTCTTTTAGGGTGGGGATGGAATAAATGTGAGGCTAGGCGCCTTAAACCTGTTTAACCCCCCCCCGGTGACATTTGTCACTGACCGATCGAAGGCGGTACTTCCACCTTCCCCCTATTGTTTGTTTGTTATGTATGTGCGTCTCTTTGTGTCTTTTATATACATGTGCAATTGCTGTTTGTCGTCGTGGTGCTGTTTGGGCGGTTGTGTGTTTTGTATGAGGTGCATGCCTCATACATGTACTTTTAAGGTTACTAAGGAAACTTTTATTTGAAGATTTGGAGACATTCAAAATTATCAGTCGCCCCGTACTTTATTCTCAGTGTTGTTATACTTTCTGATCCTTCGAGATAATGAATTTCAGCACTTTTTGTTCTGAAAATTGAAAACCGCTTAAGCCGGTGCTAGGGGCGTGAGCAGTGTTGCACTTTCAATTACTGCTCATGAACAGACTCAATAAAACCGAGTCTGCAATTGTTTCCTTTTGTGTTGCAATTTTTGCTTGCGGGGGATCACCTCTCCTCAGAATTTATTATTGTATAAAATATTTTTTTGTAGAACGCAATATGTATTATTGCGTTTTGTGTCTCAGTTACAAATCATTTTACATTTTTTTTATAACAATTGAGACCTATTTTTAAATTCATGAGTTACAATGATTAACATGTGACTATATCAACCAGATTGTTCTGTAACTTTCCAATATAAATTTGGGGGAAGTATTAACAACGTGTTATGTGTTATTCTTTCTACAGCATTAATATCGTGTAAACGTTTTTGTTATGTTTTGCTGTCGTATAATTCTCATTGCCTTATGTTTGTCAGTGGTTTTTTATTCCAAACAGACAACAAGACGAATACTGATGCAAGGCATTGGATCGCCGGGAAATTTGTGTGTACAAGGAAGGTTTTTAATAAGGAACTGTTTTGTTAAGACAATTGAAATACAACATTTCATTAAAAACTTAACGAAATATGTAGCCTCTAGAGTGTAATGACGTAGTGACCTAGTTCCGAACCGACATGATCCATATTTGAACTTGACCAATATTGCATCCAAAAATAACGTATAAGTTGAAAGAAAAAACACTTAATATGGATAATTATCATTAACTATCCCAGTAAAAACCCAAACCGCCATTTAAAAAAAATAGAAAGGAAAAAGAGAGAAATTTTTTTTTCGTCAGCGGTGAGAATCGAACCAGGGCTGACTGCACGATAGGCGACCGTGGTAACCACTACACTATCAGGCCAGACATACTTCAAGGGAAATTGAAGATGTATATAAAGTTATCATGCTACTATATTGACGACTTTTTTAAATAAACAAAATAAAACGACTTTTTTAAATAAAAATAAATAAAACAATAAAACTTCATTACAACATTTATCACTCTCATGATAATTTAATCAATACACTCTAACAAGGGCGGTGATGGTCATAGACCTAAATATAGCCTGTTCAGTTCCATTAACGAGTGACGTTAGTCCTATCTAAAAATAGAAACCGAGACGACGGAATTCGATTTTGACCATGTAGAGCCTCCGGTAGAATAATAACCATGTCTGTTTGAATTAACATATCGACTGTCGATTCAAATGATCTTATTTTTCAAATTCGAGCACGTTTTCCCGTCTTATGTCAAAATCTCTGAAGGGCATAATTTAGAACGAGAGCACCGCAAACAGGTGCACGACTACAGTTTTGACCCGGCTTCAATTCTGCGACTTTGACCCGGCTTCATTTATGTTTACAAAACTGTTTTTGGCATTTAATGTCGATACTTCGACGAAAAAAGTGTCATAATTATTGTTATTATTGTACATTTGTTTGATAAATTTCTTTTTAAACATCGTATGAAGGTTTTTACATCACATATTTCACTACATCAATAATGCAGATAGAAACTATTCTCTGCCACGCTCTCATGAGCCAATTTGTAAAACTTGTCGCTACCCCTCGTACATGGGTAAATACTTTTTAGCATTCCATTAGTGATCGCCGCTCATGCGGCGATCAATAAGTTCGATGTTATAGATAAGTTTGCTTGAGTGTGAAGTATCAGGGTTTGAAAGTCCGAGAGATGTTTATGACCGTATATTATTCCTTTGATTACAAATCAGGGGCGGACTCATTGCAAGTAATGGAGTGTAAGACAAAGCACTAAGATAAATCATATACAGTAAACCCCCTCCAGACCAGACATCCCAATCAGTAGTGTTGCCCGTCTGTAAGCCAGGTAGTTTACAGCTTAATGCATGATGAAAATCATGCAGGAAGCATTCACCTGCCCGATAAGATCTTTCACAAAATTCCGCTTTCTGTATGTGATGTGTATTGGATGTGCATCTATTGCAAACATTGACTTTAATTCAGAGCTCCAGATAAGATGCGTAAATTAAAATATTTTTAAGTATAACCTCTTTATTTCTCTACTAAACCCTATTACATTTAGAATTGTCTCCTCGATGCGAGTCTAAAGAGTAGTCACAACATAGGGTTTGGTAGAGAAATGACGGTTTTAGTATCGTAAACTGTAGCTCTGACATTATGTATTGTGGTCTCGTACTATTTCAGTAATGACTCATTTATAACACATTCTACACTGATATTGTAACGGATATCGATTATCACGACAATACGCAAACGCAGTCATAATTGTTCAATTGACAGGGATATAGGTCGTTTATGTGATACATTCAACATATCAAGTTGAAAAAAAACAGTCATACCGGGAACGCCTCCCACAAAAAGGCACGGCACCAAAGATCAGCAAGCATGAAAAGGCACAATAACAAGAGGAAATGTGACGAAACGCACAGAACCACATAAATACAGTAAAACCTCTCAATAACGGCCACTTGTGTTGATTAGTTGGTATTTAGGACAGGTGGCTGCTTAAAGCAAGGTGAAAGTAAAACAGAACGCTCCTATAGGAGCGTTCTGTTTTACTTTCACCTTGATTTAAGCAGCCACCTGCCTTTAACACAAAATACTTGATGTAATTTAGTGTCCGTTATAGTGAGGTTTTACTGTAATTTAGTGTCCGTTATAGAGAGGTTTTACTGTAATTTAGTGTCCGTTATAGATATATTTTACTGTAATTTAGTGTCCGTTATAGAGGGGTTTTACTGTTTTAGCTATAATGTGAAAGCTTGAGTAGCTGCATGGAATGGTGAGTAGCCAAAAAGGTTCATGAGAGCTTAAAACATGTTATATATCTTGCCTTCACTACAGTCAAATTTTAAAAGTGAAATCCCCCTCCAGACAAACTATTTTACATGAGTAACAATGTCAAGACCAAATAATATTTAAATAATCTGTAAAACGTTGAAAATGTAAACCGTCATAAAATTAAATGACGTTGTAGGCACCATCCAGTTATACACCGACGGTTAAAACAATGAAATGAAACAGTTTTATTGTAATTAGAGCAAATGACTTGTACTCGATGACCAGTCAGAGGCCAGCAAAGTTTTGGAGAAGTCATTTTGGATACAACAGAAAATGCAAAATACAAATATCCAGTCCCCCCCCCCCCCCCTGCGTTAGCGGATTTAAGAGGACGCCATTATAAGTATAAGGTCTTTCCCGTCATCACACAAGCAAGGAGAGAAGCATAATGCCTAACTGTAAATGGGTCGACCACTAAGCATGCAGTGCGCTGCAGTATAGAAGGGTTATGACCTTTTATTATCAATGAGTCGTTAATTAGTTTGACAAACAAAGTATCAAAATATATTTGTCCAACAATTTTTCAAAGTTTGAAACGACATCACCGTACAATTCCAGATGTGAAATATCTCAATGTAAAACCAAATACGTAAACTACAGTTCTATTTGTAATGAGCAGAACAGTACGGAGATAAAAAATGAAATAGTCTTTCGAAGTGTATCATATCCGTAGCCCTGTCTCAGCAGTTTGTGACAATAAATAAGATTGCGATTGTTAAACTCATCAACAGAGGAACCAGTTTCCATTCCAATTTTGGTGTCAAATTATGAAAACAAGTAAGGAGAACACTAATGTCATATACTCTATTGAGGATCTTACATGAGTGTTCATTACACATTGCTTTTATGAAACGGGTTTACTATAATAATATGACACGAGCTTTAGCGAGTGTCATATTCATTACAGTAAACGAGTTTCATAAAACCAATGTATAACGAACACGAATGTAAGATTCTTTTTATCACATAATCCTTAAAATGTCATAGAAAATAAAACAGACTAGCTGGCGGCTGTTTCTGCCATTGCTTTACAAACAGCGTAGTAATACAACTGACGACGCGCATGGAGTGATATGATTGGCTAACGCTTTTTAAATGAGCGCTACGATTGGCTAACTTGTTAATTTGCATTAAAAATGCACTAGTGCAATTCTGCGAAATACGACACTCTGTTACGACACTCCCGCATGGTAGATTATGTGATAAATAAAATTATGACACATATGGCACCTCATATATATTATTGTCTGTTTATCCTGTTTCAGTGAATCACGCCATGATATTTCATATATGGGCAAACGCTGGTGGGCCATTTATGCAGTCTATATACACAGCCATTGGTGTGGGTGGAATCTTGTCGCCACTGTTCACTCGACCATTCCTTCAAAATGCGGAAGGTGGGTAGACACAGCACTTAATGTTAAATTCTTTATATCCGTTAATTCGATAATTCTTATCTTTAAAATTTCATTTGTGACACAATTTAGTGCAGAAACATTAAACAATGAAAGAATGATGTCGGTATTTCAATGTTCCACATTCACTATAGATTATCACACAGTTTACGCAAGAAACTTTACCACCGGGTTTTGATGAAGCAGTTTGATAGAGTAATAATAATTTGGAGAATCACCTTACAGGTTTAATTAGCCATATTATGTTTATTTCCGTAAACAACGGTCCAATAGATCCATATGATGTGTTAATCGGTGCAGTAATAGATTCTTTTTTTTAAATATATTTTAAATAAATAATGCTAGAAGTTGATAGTTTGGTCGTTTGCATCTATAAATCACTTTTTAATTTTTCGGGGAAATTGTCGACATTTCTCAGAACCTGCAGATGTCAGCGTCCGAATTAATCGGGATTTATGGCGCTGAAAGGTCATACGGTTTCGATTAATTATAACAATATGATGTTAATGGCCGACATGTATTGTTCCTGTGTTGTTATGTACATGTACTAATAAAGACCAACAGTGAAAGCTTAAATTTAAGTCTCATTAGTATCTTAAATCGTCAAATTAAAATATAATCTATTAATATTCAGCCCGATGAGTACATGTAATTGAAAGGTAAAATCGTCACTTTTCACATTAGAATTATATTGCAATTAGAGCGTCTCTTAGTTTGGATCCATATGAAATGCCGAACTAATCGACCTCTCATTTAGATACAAACTGTTTGCAAATCTAGTTACACATTCTAGCAGTATGGAATACGAGGGGTGTTCCAAAAATAATGTCACTTGCATCGGTGCTCATATAGCGGAAGTGCTTTTGTTCATTTTAATTTTCTCTGCCCTTCAAAATACTCTCCGCCAGTCAGAATACACCTTTTTAGCCGGTCAATCCATTTTTGGAAGCATTTTTCATACTCTTCAATGGGGACACCCATCAGACACTGATAAACAGCAGATCCAAGGGCATTTCTCGAATTGTATCTCCTTCCAGATAAATGATATTTAAGTTTTGGAAAGAGAAAATAGTCGCAGGGGGCCAAGTCTGGCAAATACGGAAGGTGCGGAAGGACGTTAACCTTCTCCGACTTTTTGGAGTCCTGTTTAGGGGCGGCTACTTTTGTAGTAGTTCTTCAATTTTCTCAGAACAACGTTTTTATAGAACTTGCCTGTGACCGTTCTGCCTTTTGGCACCGGGATTTGAATAGCTGGAACCTTTTAAGTGAAAAAAAATAGCATACAAAACCTTCTTTACCGTTCGTATTCGTTTGGCAATACTTGGGCGTCTGGCATTTTTAATGGCCCATATTCGGTTGGAAACCTTCCGCTTTGGTTCAAAATAATACACCCAGGTCTCATCACCAGTGACTATATTATCAAAAACCTTTTTACTATATTTTGGGTACATTTTGAGAAGTTTTTTTGCCATTGTTACACGCGTCTTCTTTTACTCATCCGATAACAAATGGGGTATCCATCTTGCATTTATCTTTCTAACTTTTAGGTGTTTCTTCAAAATTGCATGAACTCTTGCTAACGACAAGTTTGTCATTCGAGCCAATTGTCTTACGGTGAATCGAACATCAGTTTTGAGGATATTTCGGATTTTTTCTATGTTACCTTTGGTCGTAGTTGTTGCAGGACGACCTGGGCGAGCAGCATCTTTCAGTTGCTGCTGCCCAGCACTAAATTTAGCTACCCACCTACAAACAGTCCTGTGGGACATTTGGCCATACCTCGCGGTGAATATCTACAGCCTTTATGCCGAGTAATGACCTACCTTTTATATAGGCCCTAATTTCAAGAACATTTTCAGCTCGTTTTCCTGTCATTTTGTGTATAGTCTAACGAATAGGCTATGGAACGATGTACACTGTACCGAGGCAAGTGAACGTGTGGACGAGATATTTACCTGTGTCACGAGCCAGTGATCACTCAATCGACACGAGGTGGTTTTGTGCATGAATTGCACGATTTCCGCGAAATAAAGCACAGATGACATTATTTATGGAACACCCTTCGTACCTTTTGAATGTTGTCCTGACTTTTCAGAATACCCAGTATTGCCCAGATATTAATATAAATTTTAAAGATCTCTCTTCACCAAATTCAAATAATTAAGGTGACTATCCAGATACGGTACGGTACGTTTAAGCCAATCCTTTATTCATTTATGGATGGATTAATCTTTCATTGCCATACATTCGTAATGCGCTGTATTATTGTGAATCGGATTTAAAGTGATATTTATGAGGCATGGTGATTAAAACATTTATTAAGAATAGGTCTACAAAAAATACTAACCAAGCCAGTATAGTCTAGCAAAATATTCATTGCAAAATATAATTATTTCCACAATTCTCTTATTTATAAATAACAATAACGTTACAATAGCGACCAGATGATAGGGACACACTTAAATAATTGTTTTCCATGCCGATGACGTCAACCTGTCATAGGGCATGTATTGGTTGTTGTTTTCTAGCTCAAATATCTACATATTTGCGTTAAAGGTTAAAGAAAAGCGTGCCGTCATGATTGTATCTTAATAGTTTTCAAACCCCGCTTTGACGGCTGCAGTATTTAAAAGTTTAGAATATCACTTGACGGGGTGAGAGAGGTATGATCTCATGCGCTGCATCTTAAATCATTGCTCTACGAAAAAGCATTATCATCAACCACATAATTGGCGCTTCATGACCTTTTTGAATAGCAGCATTTCACTCAATATTAAAAGACATCACACGTTTATTTGGATGTCATAATTATTTCATTTTAATATTGTGTATTTCAGAATCCAATAATGACCTCGATACCCAAACAGGAAATCTGACGACTATGTCAATGATCACCTTAAACACAACTGAAACGGCAGATCTGGCCACGGACGTTCGTGTTCACTACGCCTTACTCATCACTGCAGCGTTGTCTTTGTCATCGGCATTCCCATATCTTCTTTTGTATACACCTGAACTTAAAGACATTTCATCACAAGTCCACCAATGCCAGGAGTCAAGCAAAAGAGAATATTTGCACTTTAAAATGAAGATTTTCATTTTGGCTATATTGCACTGTATTTTCCTTGTAACACGTGGCTGCGTTTTGAATTTCCCAAATTTTCTCCCAACGTTTGCCATTCAACAACTTAAATGGTCTCCGAAATCCGCATCGGCATTAGTTTCATTAGAGTATGCGACTTTTACACTTGGTAGTGTGCTTGGTACCATTTTTTTGAAGCTCTCCTCCACGAATAAACTTATTCTGGCAGCTTATGGCATTTCTATAATAGGCCTTGCTTGTTGTATAGTAGGGTCCATATTTAGACAGACAGTTATCATTTGGGTCAGTATCGGCATACTTGGCTTGGCAATGTCTGTGTCCATACCAACACAGTTCACATGGATAGAAGAAAACGTGACACATGTTTCTGGTAGAATAACTTCAACTATACAGTTTACTAGCGCTATAGGACTTGTGTTATTTCCAGTCCTTGCTGGATATCTGATGGACATGTATAGTCCGATGTGGTTCCTTTATTTAAATATAGGCGGTGTTTCACTCTGCTTTGCTGTTTTCATGTTAGCTTTTGCTGTTGTTAAACATTTCAAGCAAGCAGCCTAAGGCTGATATAAAAGGGTAGGTTGCTTTGTACAGATACGTTGAACTTGGATATCTCATCTTTCAAGGGACCATACAAATCACCACAGGTTCGAGTCATATGCTTTCTATTTTGAACAGTTTCTCAAGTTCACAGCTTAACTCATTCTCTCCCAGGCTATTTTTAGACCCAACCTCTTTGAATGTATCTACCGAAAAGGAGCATTAACTAGAGGAAAGGAAAAATATAGAATCTTGTAGTTTGAAACCATTGTGATAAATAGAGCATTTGCTCCTATAGGAGTAAATGCTCTATTTATCACAATGGTTTCATAAGTGACTTTTATAGATGCGCAAAAATGCATCACAAGGGAATAATGTTTTAACACAGGTCTAATAAAATGCTTAAAGCTCATGTAGGATCTTTCTGAATTATTACATGCGTTTCTAGATATGCGTAGTGATACTGTTTAGAACAATCCTGTATTGTAACTTTTGGAAGGAACTTCGAATCATTTAGTTTTTAAACAGCTTGTATCAAAGTGAGATGTAGGATACCTCGGTTTCTAATCGGGAGCACAGTCATTTGAAACATGATTTTTGTTCAATCATAGTGAGATGCAGGGTATCTCGGTTTCTAATCGGAAGCACAACCATTTGTTGATTTTCGTTTCAGAGAAGAAATGTAAAGAACTACACCCCATAATTTAAGGACGACCTTCTTTACAGATGAACGGTATTTGGCATTAAGCATCTTGTGAAACGGAATGCCGAAACGTTTAACTGTAATTTTGCAGTAAAGCATTTAAGAACCTTGCATATTTAGTGTTGTAATGTTCAATATCTATACAGGTATATGCTTCTTTTGTTTGTGCTAATTAACGTCGGTTTCTGTTCACAGAGAGGATACAGAGAAATCCGGGCGCGATGCCCTACTCTTATTATCTGAGGTTCTGTGGTTGTGCTGTGGTTCTTCGGACATCGGTTTATAGTCACGTTCGAAGGACTTGGTCCGGCGGGGGATCGAACCATTGACTCCTGGTATTGTAATCGTGCGCGTTAATCGCTCGATCTGGTCTGCCGGTATGGCAGCATTACCATATTATATTGCACTAAAGTTTAAATCATCTATAGATTGTATTAAAAGATGTAATTATACGCATCTAATTTCATCAATGAAACTACTTCATTTACCAATACAAAAGCATGCTGAAATTTTACATTGCCCCGAAATTTAACTAAACATATTAATTTATGTGATTTCTAGCACTTTACATGGAACGATGGGGACAATTATCCCATACTATATATTACATACCCTAGACACGTCGCACGTGGGTTTTAGAACAATTGTTTAAATTATAGTAAAACAGCAGTCAAAGAACATTCAAAGGACCCTATGTCGAAACCCAGACAGAGGCATATCACTAGTTCCTTTAAAAAGGTTGTAAACGATCCATACCAACCATTACTTCATATTTCCATAATTCAATTTAGGGAGCAGTGGTAATGTTAGACAACCGTTACATACAACTTGTCAGTTACATGTATTGTATTTTTGTCATGTTAATTCTTAATGTAGTTGTTTCTCTACAGTTGTTATGTGCACTTGGTGATCACTTTGCAAGCAAACCCCTTTGTTGCTTTTGAAATAATACTCAGAACTTTTAATGCATACTGCTTGGTAATGGACACTGTACCTCGTTGCTCAAACTGATTTCTCCCTGTTGTCTCAATTTGATTAAACATATTCTTGTACTTTACCAACGTGTTTTCATGTATAAAGTTCCAATCAAGGCCCGTCTGTGTATTATGCCCATGTCAAGGCATAAACGACATTGTCCGGTTTTTCAGTCTTCTTTTATAGTATCGGACCAGTCAAAAAGCCTTCGCGATAGATAGAGCAAATTCTCGCTAATTCGACCTCACATCCTAATTGATTCTTCAAATGTTGAAAATGACCCGTTTAGATTGCCTCGTATTTAAGTAGGTGTTTCTAGATGGATATGTGCCCCGTTCTCCATCTTATGGGGTTTATATTTCTCAACTTATACGGTTTGTCAGAGCCTGTTCTTTGCTTGAAGATTTTAACAGTCGTAATTTAGTTATAACTGATAAACTTCTTAAGCAATGTTACAGATATCACAAACTTCGGAAAACGTTTTCCAAATTTTAATATCGAAATTTACCACTTATTAGTAAATATAATTGAAATCTATGGACGTTACTGCAACAAGGCATTTCTCAACCAGACGTTTATGGGGATGTTATCTACAAACATTGGGGTCATATCCATTTTCATGATTTGTTCATACAACGCATTAAAACATTTAAGAAGAAAGGTTATGATCCCATTATATTGAAACGCACTGCATGTTTGGTTATCGACACCTTTACAGTCGGTAGCTACGCTTCCCTCTTTGCTTGCGCGATGACAGGCCGAGGGTAGTACTCTATGATGGTATACTCTTAAACTCATATACGGGATGAGCTTTCCAGACTCATGTATTACTTTTTCCCTGTCATGCCCTTAACGGCTTCCCTGCAGGTGCTCTGACTTCAGCAAAGTCATTGAGTACGTATTTGACGGATTGTCAGTTATTATTCTATGTTTTACATGTTGTCCTGTGTTCACCGTCGTCTATGTTGTGGGTAAGTCCGGCGGATATACCTTTATTTACACTATTTGTAAAGCAAGGATGACTTTGAGAGAAGTGTGAGATTAGGACGTCCGTTAACCGGTTTAAAAACCCAGTGGTGTTTTGCTACTGACCGTGCCAAGGTGGCACTCTCTTTGTCATCCTTCCTTTTGTTTGCCTTACGCCTTTGTGCTTGTGATTTTATTCATGTGTGGAGTGTTTGTCTCTAGTTCTTGTGTGTCTGTTGGTGTTTTCTGTGACGTCCGTAAACCGGTTTAAACCCCCAGTTCACTCGGAACACCTCGGCTATTTCTATCGAACTCTGACGGAATACGGCGAGTAATTACGATTGCCCCCAGTTGTGTTTTTGCTGCTGACCGTGCCAAGGCGGTACTCTCTTTGTCACCCTTCCTTTTGTTTGCCTTGCGTCTTTGTGCTTGTGGTTTGTTCATGTTGTTGAACGTTTGTCCCTGTTTCTTGTGTGTCTTTTGGTGTTTTCTGTGTTCATTTCGTGTGTGTGTGTGCGTTTGGGTGTGTGGTTGTGTGTGTGTGTGTGTGTCATGCTGTCTATCGGTGTTTTGGTGGTGGTTGCGTCTTGCATGTGGCTTTGCCTGCTGGACTTTACTACTTTTCCATTCATATCATGTGTGAGTGTGCGTTTGGGTTTGTGGTTGTGTGTGTGTGATGCTATCTATGGTATTTTGGTGGTGGTTGTGTCTTGTATGTGGCTTTGTCTGCTTGACTTTACTACTTTTCGAATTAAGAGTATACCATCATAGAGTAATATCCTCCGCCTGTCATCGCGCAAGCAGAGAGGGAAGCTTTGCAACCGACTGTAAATTGTTCAATAAACATGCAGTGCGTAGCAATATAATGGGGTTATAACCTTTCTTCCTAAAATATTTAATGTTGTATCACCTGGATCCTGGATCACATGAATTCAGCCTTATTTACTCCCATATCCTGCCGTCACCTCTTTTCGTGACGTCACCTCCTTTGGTGACGTCCCCTCAATTGGTGACTCCAGATTCCTGCCGTCACCTCCGCTGGTTACGTCACCTCCACCAATGACTCCATTTCCCAGCCATCACCTCCGCTGGTGACTCAAAATTCCTGCCGTCACCTCTGCTGGTGACATGACAGCCATGTTTTAGCTACCTAATAAAATATTATTGCCGAAATATTGGGGGATACACAGACGATACCAAGTGTCCTGACACTGTTCCGGGCTTCTCCCTGGCCCCCAATCTACTGAATGATATGAATTTGGTTCTAAAGGATAAACCTCCTTTGCTAGGAATTGTGCCATAGTCAAAGGAGGGTTTAATATTATATACTTGATTGCGGTTTGATATGCGCTAATTAACTGATCATTAGGTGCGCGAGCGTGCCATCCAGAATTTTCCGCATTGCGACTTATTTAAATAGAGTTCAATGCCCAAGTAGCAGAACCTGCAATGGAAGTTTTTCTTGCTAATGCCTCAATGGAATTAAAGTATTTACCAATTACTATAATAACTACACTTTCACAGCAAACACACTTAGTCTAGTGTTCATAGTTCACAATAAAGGCCCTTAGTGTCCAAACTTGAGCTACTGCCATATCGTTTGTTCGACTAGACCGATGTAAGATGAGAACTCCAGCACACTGGAGAGGTGCTTCTGCCAGAAGTTCTACCATCGATACTGAAGTAATTGCTGGGTTTAGTAAGGGCATTCTCCTGTCAGTCTGGCCATCGTCCTTGACCTTGTACTGTAAAATAACACAGCAACACTCTTTTCACAGCAAGAGCAGGTCAATATACACAAAGAACTATAAGAGGTAATGCATTTGCAGATTTTAAATTTTTGCCTCTACTGCCTCACGGGGGCAATCATAATGAAGCGGAAACCCGTATCTAAAACCACTCAAAATTTAATCTGCCTTGATAGGCTCATAGCCTTATAATACATTTTCAAGCATGTTCGCATCTATAGGGGACTTCGCCAAAGAACTGATATCACATGTTTTAGCGCTAACCTTAATATGTACGTTTGAAGGATTGACCAAAACCTCTACCGGCCTGTGCACCGCCACGAAATGGAGCATTTTTGCTTATATTTGGCAATGGTGGCTGACATGACTTAACTTTAGCAAAAGCCCATCTGCCGTGATCATACGACCCACAGAATGCACACATGTGTGAACATTTGCAATTTCTCCAACTGCATGATCCTTTGTTAGAATCTAGGCAACGTGGAGCACGAAAGGGGGAAGCGGAAGGGGAGGGAGACGCAGCAATATGCCTGGGCAGAGTCATGATCTTAAGCCAAAGATTACTATGGATTCTGCCCCAATCCCCGACTGTGTCTCCTGCCTAATCCGAAACTTCTCATCATTCTTAATCGAGACATCGCCAGGCTTACCATTAGCAGCTTCTCTAATTAGTGACATCCACTGCACCATTTCTTGTATTTTTTGCGGATATTTCCGTATGTATATGCTCATAAAAATCAGAAATGCGTCTGTCTGTTTCTCAATAGTAGTAATTTTGCGACTGGAGCAGGACCAACACTAACCGGACCAAACATGCTCTCTTACTCCACAATGCCCTTCAATAAGCATGCAAGATTAATACATTTCCCCTGCCATATTTTCTCGCAAAGCTGGCCACACCACACCCGAAGAAATCAAGGTCTGACGATGAACTCGGCACAGTCATTTCCGGATATAGGACCGCTCCGAATCGCTCATCCGTTTCAGTCTGGTCATCATATGCCCATTGTGGCCTCAATATTTGTTCAAAATCAATGAAATCACGTCTAGCATCACTTTTGTTTCGACCCTCGCCCTCTCGAAGAGATTCTAGAGACACGACGTCAACTTCCTCCGGCTTTTGGGTTTCCTTCCGAACCTTTTTCCCAACCGCCGCTGTTGATGCCCTAGTTGGCATTGGCTTAGAACCTTTCCTGCGGCTAGACATTTGTCTATAAGGTAAATTATGTTGTTTATTTTGAAAATGCTGCTTGCAGCTTAGTCACGAAAAACCGAAAGTGATCGCGAAAGTGTTCGCCAGAAAGGTTAACATTCAGTTTCACTTTTAGTAATTGATTCGTCCCCACACTTATTCACCTATGTCACTTTCGTCCCCTAAAAGTACTTAACTACTAGCTTGTGCAAAAATAAGGCTGATTATGATATGTTATCATAATAATTCTTATAGTATATTTGTTGTGTTTCTCCGTGAATATGAAACCTGTGAATTCGTGGATCAGTTAACTCCATGTAGATTCGCCGGATCTAGGTCTGCATTGTGTTCTAAACTACACTGTTTTCGCTTTAGCTACTCTGGTTATACTTGGACGTGACAACGGTGTATTCGTGGATCAGGCGACTCCTGGGGGAGTCACCGGTCCTGGATCTTCACAGTTGATTCATCTATATTTTGACCTTGGTATATAGGAAAACGATGCCGTCGTGGATCGAGCGATTCATCTGGGAGTCGCCGCATCAGTGTCTACACTAGTCCTACCCTGCAGTTCAACTATATGCCATTCATACTACTACATATACTGCATAAGTGCAGTTTGCATTGATTATTTGAATCTGTTGTCTATTGTTACTTTTTCCCTGTCGTGCCCTTAACGGCTTACCTGCAGGTGCTCTGACTTCAGCAAAGTCATTGAGTACATATTTGACGGATTGTCACAGTTATTATGCTATGTTTTACATGTTGTCCTGTGTTCACCGTCGTCTATGTTGTGGGTAAGTCCAGCGGGGATACCTTTATTTACAATATTTGTAAAGCTAGGGTGACTTTGAGAGAAGTGTGAGGTTAGGACGTCCGTAAACCGGTTTAAACCCCCAGTGGTGTTTTTGCTGCTGACCGTGCCAAGGCGGTACTCTCTTTGTCACCCTTCCTTTTGTTTGCATTGCGTCTTTGTGCTTGTGGTTTGTTCATGTTGTGGAACGTTTGTCCCTGTTTCTTGTGTATCTTTTGGTGTTTTCTGTGTTCATTTCGTCTGTGTGTGTGTGTGTGCGTTAGGGTGTGTGGTTGTGTGTGTGTGTGTGTGTGTGTGTGTGTGTCATGCTGTCTATCGGTGTTTTGGTGGTGGTTGCGTCTTGCATGTGGCTTTGCCTGCTTGACTTTACTACTTTTCCATTATTATTGGATATAAAAACAGTTCACTCGCGGATCTGGCGACTCCTAGGGGAGTTGCTGGTTCTGAGTCTTCGCTGGTGTACAACTTGTTGAACACTTTGTGCTGTTACAGTCTGCTGGTTTTATCTGTTCGATTTGTGGTCGTTTCGTTATGGATATGTATCTGCGGCAGGCTACTCTAATGGATCTAGTATAACCTATAGTATGTATGTATGTACGTTGATGTTGATTAAAACTGTGCAAACGCAAATCGGGAGAATCGAGTTCGAACTTCCTCGAACTTGGTCAACCCCGTTTTACAACAGACCTGGGTCTGATTTATGCATGTTGTATACTGTACAAAATGGCCGTTATGGAACATGTTCACTTGCGGATCAGATAAATCCATCTTGGCCGTTCGATCTGCAGAGTTGTCCATCTTATATGTTATTATTTTTGTCCGTAAAAATATATCGTATTCGATAAGTCATGACTGAAGACATTTGCATTTTATATCTCCTAACGCCCAATGGCTAAGATAAAGAGGTAAAAGACACGTCTTAACCAATGGCTTTTACATCAACATGCTGACATAGCTCTACTACAAGAAACTAATTTCCCCAATGATCTTTTTAAGAATTTAAAAGACGATTTTCCAATCTGGAATCTTTATCTTTCATTTGGGAATTCAAATAGTAAAGGTGTATCTATTTTAATCAATAGTCACCTAGATTGTACAATTATTGATCCCATACAAGATGATGAAGGCAGGTTTTATTTTATGAACATCGAGGTTTTGTAACTATACATTCTCCATTTTAAGTATATATGCGCCAAACGATAGAAATACAAGGGCAGTTTTTATTTTAAATAATATTTGTCTTTGTCTATTCGAAAATGCAGTTGGGGTTAAAATAGTTGGTGATTTTAATGAAATAAATAGTATAAAGGATAGACAGTAAGTTCTTCGAAAAAACAAATGAAACTTAACGAAAGTTTAACAAATATGAAAAAAGAATAATAGTTTGATTGCCATTTGGAGACACCTTAACAGCGATAAAAGTCAATTCTTTTCGCGAATGCGAATATGTTTTGTATGTTTCTGTTTAGTTTGTAGTTACCTTATTGCTCCGCTGACAAAGGTCACTAAGTAAAGTATTTTAAGTGCAAGTTCAACGGAGCTCAACGGAGCTAAGTGCAACGGAGCAGCTTAGTAACTACGTGAAATTGATGTTTCTCGTGACAATTGTGTTTCCCATGTTTCCTTTACAAGGGGTATATAAGGAAGAGACAAACGGCCTCGTGGGTTTTTGGAGTACAGAAATCAGAACGAAGGTGTTAATGATAGGTGATCCAAGATAAAAGTGAAATTGAAAATTTAAAGGGAAAAATTAAAAGTGTGGAAATCAGATAAAACTTGTTGTTAGTTTCAGTCAGTAAATAAAATTACGATGTGGCAAATGTGTCCGCCACATTGTTTGGTGCCGGAACCCGGGAACGCTTCGGGAGCTTAGAAACAAAATAAAACGTGACAGGCTTCGTGAGTTTGAAGGAAAACCAGGAGCACGTGGTCGGTGTAACAGATAGCGGAGTTTAATATTCAGTGTGTGACATTGTTGGAATATAGCAATGGCTGGTGTGTCTTCATTGAAAGCGGTGAGGACAAGATACCGTAACACATTGATCAACGAAATAGACAAGGCAAAGGTATTTATCTATTCTGATATAAGTACCATTGACCCTGGTGAGGCTGTGCAACATGCAAATCTTTCTATAAACATTGTAAAGACTTATATTTTGAAAGTAAATGAACAGATGAACAAGTTGCTAGCTGCGTTAAAAGATGAAGATGAAGATTTTAGAGTGATTATAGCAGATGAAGACTGTTCGCTTATGTTTAGAGCAGAAAAGTGTGTGATTAGAATTTCACAATTCATTGAAATGGTAAAAAAGAACAAAAAGGAATATGAAGAGGAAAAAGTTCATGTTCCCACAGAGAGTGAACGTATGGTTCAAGAAATGCACAAACTTATGATAGCTCAAATGAGCCAGCAAAAGGAATACTTTGAATACCAAACAAATCGGGATAAAGGTACTTCAGCAAATTCCGTAAAACTCCCTGAATTAGAGTTGAATTCTTTCAGTGGAAATAAGTTAAAGTGGACGGAGTTTTGGGATGCATTCGAGTGCACCGTACATTCAAACAAAAAGCTCTCCGACATTGAAAAGTTTAATTATCTCCTGAGCAAGCTTACAGGAGAGGTCTATCGTGCAGTGTCTGGACTAGCTTTATCAAACGACAACTACGGTGTTGCCGTCGACATCCTGAAACAAAGATTTGGAAAGAAACAGGAAATTATTTATATGCACTATAAAGAATTAATGAATATTCCTGCTCTAAGAAATAAAGTAGAAAGTGTGAAAATATTCTTTGATTCCATTGAAAGACATATCAGAAGCTTGGAAGTCTTGAAAGAAAACGTAAACCAGCAAGTGTTTGTTTCGATGATTCGATCAAAACTACCAGAGAATGTCCTCTACCAGTTAGAACTCATGAAAGGACCTACCAACGCGTGGTCAGTAACAAAACTGAGAGAAATGTTACGAGAATATGTGTCGGCATGTGAACATTCTCAAGACAAAGGTAAAACCAAGATGGAAAGTGAAAAAGTGAAAGAGTTCAATCATCGACCCGCCAGGTATCAGAATCAACAATTTGCTCGAGCTCCGCCAAGACATTCCGCTCAGGCACTGTTCTCGAATACTCCTCCTGTTTCTGGTGATTCTGTGGTGAAACGAGTTCACTGCAGATATTGTGACCAAAGACATTGGAGTGATGAATGCTTTAAATACAGGACAATTGAGGATCGAAAAAAGTGTAAGTGGAGCGGAGCAAAACGTGTGTTCATTGTGGTGAGCTTAATGTACTTACCGTAGTTTGTGCCCGAATAAATTCAAACGGAGTATAAAAAGTGAACCAAAAAGAAAAGTGAAACGTGAGAGTGTCCATTATATGGAGGAAGAAATGTCAGATGAAGAAAATGTTTCATCAAAAGTGGCAGCTGTGCCAAGAGAAAATGTAATGATTTCGTCTGGCGAAATTGTCTTAATGCAGACTGCTACAACGAAGGTTGGTAATCCTCGAACGAATCAAACCGAGGATGTAAGGCTACTTCTTGACTGTGGCTCACAGAGAACTTACATAACTCAAAAACTGGCGGACAAGTTAGGTCTGAAAGAAGAAAAAGAAGACGAACTTAAACTGATTACTTTTGGAAGTAGTCATCCAACTACAGTGAAAACAAAATCAACAACGATGAACCTGCAATTGCTTGATGGCACTCAAATTAAGATAAAAGCCAACATTGTGCCAATAATTAGTGGAAGCATTCAAAGAAATCGTGTAGACCTGGCTGCTCACAAAAATATGAATAGCCTTGTTCAAAGTGTGAAGTTAGCAGATACTCTTCCTGATGAAAGAGAAGTGGCAAGCATTGAACTGTTGATAGGGAAAGATTACTACCTGGATTTAGTACTCTCACAGAAGGTAGAAGTTCAACCGGGACTTTATCTACTAGGGTCAAAGTTCGGATGGCTTCTTACTGGAAGGACAAGTGACAAAGAAGAGATAAGTGAAAGCCCAAATATGCTTATACTTACTTTTGGACAAAATATTGCAAAAACCGAAGTGTTCCAAAGTGTTGATAACTGTGTGCCTCGAAAACCTGATCTAGAGGATTTTTGGAACGTCGAAGCAATATGTATAAGAGACAATCCTATTTCAAGTGATGATGATTTGGCTTTGGAAAAAATTAAAGAAACGTTAATGTTTGAAGATGGGAGATATCAGGTGACATGGCCGTGGATCGAAGAGAGTCCAGAGCTTCCAGAGAATAGAAAACTCGCATTAGGACGTTTGAAGTCATGTGTGAAACGAATGAGGAGCAAGCCAGAATTCATGAAGAAATACGATTCCGTCATACAAGACCAGATTGAGAAAGGAGTAATCGAAAAAGTTCAGACTGATGATGGAATTAAACATTACATACCACACCATGCTGTTATCAAGCCAGGAAGCAAAACAACTAAACTCAGAGTCGTGTATGACGCATCAGCAAAAGCAAAACATGAAAACAAATCTCTCAATGAATGTCTTAGAAGAGGTCCAGTGATGCTTCATGATCTTTGTGCTATGCTTATGAGATTTAGGACGAAAAAAGTAGCGCTTGTGGCTGATATCAACGGAGCCAGACAACATAGAGGAATTTAGGTTTTGCCGTGTACCATTCGGTGTGATATCCAGTCCTTTCCTTCTCGGTGCAACGGTAGATTCCCATTTAGAATCACAAGGCAGTGATATAGCAAACAAACTCAGAAATGACATTTACGTCGATAATGTCATTACTGGGACAAACAGTGATAGTGAAGCTATTCTTCTTTACGGAGAAGCTAAGTCGATGTTCAATACAGCGTCAATGAATTTACGCGAGTGGTTGTGCAACAGCAAAACTGTAAGTGGCATGATACCTTCTGAAGATAAAGCAAAAGAAACACTAATGAAAGTTCTTGGACACATTTGGTATTCTGAAAGTGATACTTTAGCGGTGAGAAACCCAAGTGTTCTTTTCAAAGCCGACGAAGACAAACTAACAAAGCGAGTAATGTTGAAAGTGATAGCACAAGTGCAAGCAATATGGAAGTTACAGTATGACTGGGACGATTCCATTGAAGACGATGCCATTCGTTCAACATGGTTTAAGACGTATCCAGTCCTCGAAAGACTGCTAGAACTTCCGTTTCAGAGGCATATTCTCAGCGGCATGGGTGAAAGTGCAGTGTATACATTGTTGTGCTTTTGTGACGCCTCGTCTTATTCATATTTTGCAGCAGTGTACATTCATGAGCTGTGCAATGGAATAGCAACAACAAATCTTGTGTTTGCTAAAACACGACTTGCGCCCGTTAAAGTTATCACAATTCCAAGATTAGAACTGATGGCAGTGTTGACAGGTGTGAGGTGTTTGGCATTTGTGAAAAGCTAACTGGATATTCAGATAGATGGACAATACCTCTGGACAGACTCCCAGTGTGTGTTAGGTTGGATAAAGAGTGACAACAAACTTCCCGTGTTTGTTCATAACCGTGTGAAGGAAATAAAACAACACAAGGATGTGACGGTGGACTATGTTAACACAAAAGAAAATCCTGCTGACGTAGCTACTCGAGGAACAAGTGTTAAGGACCTTGCAAATTATAGTCTGTGGTGTCATGGTCCTGATTGGCTGAAAGATCCAGCGATTCCATGGGCCAGAAAAGAAAACAACAATGTAGAAAAGGTCGACGATACGGAGCAAAACAATGGAGAAATAGAAGAGTCTCTTACAGTGGCAGAATCAGAGCAAACAGAATGCCACGCTCCGTTCGATATAGATGAACAAAGATATTCTACAGTGAAAAGACTACTTCGTGTAACAGCGTATGTGTTACGTTTTGTGAGAAAACTTCGGAAACAAGATAGCGAATCAGGCTGTTTGAATAGTTCAGAAATTCAAGCAGCTGAGAACATGTGGATTTACTATGTGCAGAAAAAGAACTATTCAGCTGTGATCAATGGCATAGTGAACAAGAAACCAACAAATCTACAAACACAACTAGGGATTGTCATTGACGACAACATCATTCTGAGGAGCAAAGGTAGACTTGAGAATGCAAGCCTTAGTGAGGGAGCAAAGTGTCCGATTCTGCTTCCTCCTAAGGAGCGATTTGCAAGGTTGGTAGTAGCAGATGTGCATACAGAGAATTTACACACTGGAGTTTCACAAACTCTGGCATTAGTGCCACACATATTTTGGATCCCAAATGGTCGTGCGACAGGACGATTAGTGACTCAACAGTGCAGAGTATGTCGTAAGTTTCAGGGAGGGCCATACAAAATGCCCCCAATGCCAGCTTTACCTAAAGCTAGAGTCTCAGAGGCTAGCCCTTTCAGTCATATTGGTTTGGACTATTTGGGACCTTTGCATATCAAAACATCTGACGGAGCAAAGAAAGTGTGGATTTGTCTGTTTACATGCCTAGTAACACGAGCAATTCACTTGGAGCTTATTCAAAACATGTCTGCTGAGGAATTTCTTATGGCATTCAGGAGATTCATTTCTCAAAGAGGAACACCATGTCAGATAATCAGTGATAATGCTTTTCAGTTTAAAGCTGCAAGTGTGACATTAAATTCTATTTGGAAAAGTGTAATCCACGATGAAGACGTTCAAAACTTTACTTCTATAAAAGGAATCAAATGGTCTTTTATTCTTGAATTAGCACCATGGATGGGAGGCTTTTATGAACGTCTAGTAGGCATTGTGAAAAGAACCCTTCGCAAAACTCTCAGTCGAAGATTGCTGACATTAATCCAACTACAGACTGTTCTGAAGGAAGTGGAGGCCGTTGTGAATTCAAGGCCACTTGTTTACGCCGGCGATGACGTCAATTCTAGAATAACGTTAACTCCAAATCATTTTCTAACACTAAATCCTGGTACAGGTATCCCAGATATAGGTAGTGATGATGAGGACAGTGAGTTTACTCATCGAAAAAGTTCTGGGCAAAAGTTATTGCGAACATGGAAAAAGGTGTTAAACTGTTGAAAATGTTCTGGGAGAGTTGGCGAGATGACTATCTACTTAGTCTACGTGAAAGAACACAGACAAAGCTCAAAGCAAACAGGATACAATCTCCATTTCAAGTACAGATTGGATATGTTGTCTTGATTAAAGAAGAGTTACCTAGAGGATGTTGGAGAACGGGACGTATAGTTCAACTGGTTCAAAGTCGAGATAATTCTGTTCGTGCTGCAAGGGTAAAGCTACCTTCTGGCAGTGTGTTGAATAGGCCATTAAATCAACTTTATCCAATAGAGTGTTCGGAAATAGAAAGCAGAGAGGAAACAGTACAACCTTTAAAGTTTGACATTTCCAAGCACCGGAGCATTGTCAGTGTTCCCACAGTCCTTCCCGTTCGTCCACAGCGTAAAGCTGCATTAGACGCTAGAAAAAAGTTTCAAGACCAGTAGAGTTTAGTACGTGAATGATTAGACAAAGTAACTTTAATTTTATACATCAGCGTGTATATGTATATAAATGTGTGCGTATTTCTTATCTTTGTTAAAGAAAATAGCTACATAATGGTGTAACCAAAACTTTAAGTGACAATAATTAAAAACAATGATGAAGTCGTTTGGAATTCAGTGGAGAATAGAACAGTACTTTTATGAACTTATTAAGTAAATGAGCATATGTCTTTTTACAGGTTTTTTCCTTCTCACTTCTCCAGGCCGGAGTGTCGCGAATGCGAGTATGTTTTGTATGTTTCTGTTTAGTTTGTTGTTACCTTATTGCTCCGCTGACAAAGGTCACTGAGTAAAGTATTTTAAGTGCAAGTTCAACGGAGCTCAACGGAGCTAAGTGCAACGGAGCAGCTTGGTAACTACGTGAAATTGATGTTTCTCGTGACAATTGTGTTTCCCATGTTTCCTTTACAAGGGGTATATAAGGAAGAGACAAACGGCCTCGTGGGGTTTTGGAGTACAGAAATCAGAACCAAAGTGTTAATGTTAGGTGATCCAAGATAAAAGTGAAATTGTAAATTTAAAGGGAAAAATTAAAAGTGTGGAAATCAGATAAAACTTGTTGTTAGTTTCAGTCAGTAAATAGAATTACGATGTGGCAAATGTGTCCACCACAATTCTCATTGATAGTAATATAATCCCTCTCATAACAACTACCGAATATATAACCTGCGATGACATCTTTAACTGACAATTTAGCCATTTCTCTTAAAGTAAAAAATGAAGAATATTGTAACATAATACTTAAAACCATTAATGACGTTAAGCAATTAAATGTTAATAACACAATGAAATGGAAAATTTGTAAATATGAAACCAAACAAGTATCTATCTATTACTCAACTCAAAACGGAAATCAAGACATGAAAAAGCTAATGGAGCACAAATTCGAGCTACAATTCAATACTTAGAAGAAGGTGAAAAAAGTAGCAAATACTTTTTAAGTCTTGAAAAATCAAAACACAGTAGGATAAATATTACATCTCTTGTTCTAAATGGAAATCGCATTACAGAAGTTGAAGATATTTTAAACGCTGAAGTTAAGTTTTATGAAATTTTATTCTCATCCAAATATAATCAAAATAACATACAATACTATTTAGATACTTTAATTCCTGAACATATTCTATCTGATAAAGAAGCAAATGATTGTGAGGGCCCTATTACAATACAGGAATGCTGGAATGTCTTAAATGGAATGAAATTAAATAAAAGTCCAGGACTGGATGGTTTAACAGTTGAATTTTACACTACATTTTGGACTCATTTATCTAACCTGGTGTATAACTAGTTTTTGGAACGTCTACAAAACCAAGAATTATCTCGTACACAAAAGCAGTGTGTGATTTCTTTATTATATAAAAAGGTGATTCGGAAATATCCCTTCTAAATATCCCTTCTAAATATTGACTATAATATTTTAGCTAGAGTGTTCGCTCAACGTCTCCAAAAGGTAGTACCAAATATTATAAGTTAAGATCAGCAGGGATACATCAAGAATAGGTATATTAGATATAACATTAGACAAATACAAGATACTATTGACTATTCGGAATTGATTAATATAGATGGTGGTATACTATTTATTGATTTCTAAAACGCATTCAGTTGAACGGGAATTTATGTATAAAGTTTCAAATAAATTCGGTTTTAAAGATGATTTTACAAAATGGGTCAAAATATTGTATACAAATATTTGTTTATCAGTAATAAATAACGAATGGCGGTCAAACTTTGGTTATCGACCCTTTTACAGTCGTAAGCTACGCTTCCCACTTTGCTTGCGCGATTACAGACCGAGGGTAGTATTCTCTGATGGTATACTCTTAAACTCAGACACGGGATATGCTTACCAGACTCATGTATTACATTTTCCCTGTCGTGTCCTTAACGGCTTCCCTGCAAGTGCTCTGACTTCAGTAAAGTCATTGAGTACATATTTGATCGATTGTCACAGTTAGTATGCTATGTTTTACATGTTGTCATGTGTTCACCGTCGTCTATGTTGTGGGTAGGTCCGGCGGGGATATCTTTATTTATACTATTTGCAAAGATATGGTGATTTTGAGAGAAGTGTGAGGTTAAGACTTTCGTAAACCGGTTTATTCTTGATGGGTGTCATGCTATCTATCGGTGTTTTGGTAGTGGTTGTGTCTTGTATGTGGCTTTGCCTACTTGACTTTACTACTTTTTCATTTATAAGTACAATAGTGTTGTTTGTCCAGTGTGGCTGCCGTGAAATGTCTCCTCGTACATTCAATTAATATCATTTTCTTCCTCTTGCAGGAATTACTCTACATTTAATGCGTTTTTTCATACCTTAACAGTAAGTTAACACCGTACTTTGCACTTCATGGTGGCTTCGGTACTCACCGACATATTGTGCGACTATTTAAATTTCCCTTTTAAGATGTATGCCCTTTACGTTTTTTCTAGTGTGACTTTAACAGCAGGTGTTAAGTGCTTGTGTGGCGGCCGTAAAAAGTCGCCCCGTACTTCATTCTCAGTGTTGTTATATTTTCTGGTCCTTCGGGATCATTGGTTTTCATGTTATTAGTTTTGAAAATTGAATACTGCTTAAACCGTTGCTAGGGGGCGTGAGTAGTGTTGCACTTTTAATTACTACTCATGAACAGACTCAATAAAACCGAGTCTGCAATTTTCTCTTTGCATTTCTACTTTTGCTTTCGAGGGATCACCCATTTTCAGAATATATTTACCTTACTCGTTTTTCTTACTTCTTATCAATTCAATGTTTTCCTAATATCATTAGTCTTCTTTTGGCTACATATGTATACCTTTTTGTAGTCTACCTATATGTCGCTTTTTACGGAAGGGTGCTACGATTATTACATAAATTATGAATAGTCTCCCTATTCTTAAAATTACAAACTTACACATGTGTGTCTTCTGTTCAGATTCCTCATAATCTGGCTAATTTACAATCACTACAGCCGTCAGTTTGTATTAAATCTCTAAACTTGTCTTCTGCTTCATATTTTCATGTTCCCTCTTCTATTAGTAATAACATTTTTCATAATGGACCAAAAAATCGTTCTGTCTCCTTTAAAGCAATATATCCTTCGTTATAGTAAAGCCCATCTAAGTTCACATTATTTGAACAAAAGACAGAGAGTGTATCCAATAATTACTATGTGCAATAGTAAGAGGTGTATGTGTTGCAATTTCGTTTCTACTAGATCAACAATGAAATCTCTTGTTAATGGTAGAGTGTTTAGTGTGAAGATTAATTCTGATTTAGACTGAAATTCATCTAATATTATATATGTTCTTAATGCGTCGCACTGTGACATTCTATATGTAGGTCAGACAAGACGTACTTTAAAAACTAGGTTTTGTGAACACAGTTGTCATTGCCGGATAAAAAAGTACGCAATTTTCTTTACCAGCATTTTCGTCATACAGGACCTTATTTCAAATATGTATACGATAAAAGAGAAGATTTTAATTTTAAAATTGTTAATTATCCTTTTCTAGATGGGGATGTGCCACGTTCTACATCTTATGGGGTTTATATTTCTCCCAGTGGTGTTTTTGCTGCTGACCGTGCCAAGGCGGTACTCTCTTTGTCACCCTTCCTTTTGTTTGCATTGCGTCTTTGTGCTTGTGGTTTGTTCATGTTGTGGAACGTTTGTCCCTGGTTCTTGTGTGTCTTTTGGTGTTTTCTGTGTTCATTTCGTGTGTGTGTGTGTGCGTGTGCGTTTGGGTGTGTGGTTGTGTGTGTGTGTGTCATGCTGTCTATCGGTGTTTTGGTGGTGGTTGCGTCTTGCATGTGGCTTTGCCTGCTTGACTTTACTACTTTTCCATTTATTAGGTTTGCCCGAGCCTGTTCTTTGCTTGAAGATTTTAACAGACGTAATTTAGTTATAACTGATAAACTTCTTAAGCAAGGTTACAGATATCACAAACTTCGGAAAACCTTTTCTAAATTTTATTATCGAAATTTACCTCTCATTAGTAAATATAATTGCAATCTACGGACGTTACTGCGACAAGGCATTTCTCAACCAGAATTTTATGGGGATGTTATCTACAAACTTAGGAAAATTTGGGGTCATATCCATTTTCATGATTTGTTTATAAAACGCATTAAAACATTTAAAAAGAAAGGTTATGATCCTATTATATTGCAACACACTGCATGTTTGGTTATCGACCCTTTTACAGTCGGTAGCTACGCTTCCCTCTTTGCTTGCGCGATGACAGGCCGAGGGTAGTACTCTATGATGGTATACTCTTAAACTTGGATACAGGAGGAGCTTACCAGACTCATGTATTATTTTTTCCCTGTCGTGCCCTTAACGGCTTACCTGCAGGTGCTCTGACTTCAGCAAAGTCATTGAGTACATATTTGACGGATTGTCACAGTTATTATGCTATGTTTTACATGTTGTCCTGTGTTCACCGTCGTCTATGTTGTGGGTAAGTCCAGCGGGGATACCTTTATTTACAATATTTGTAAAGCTAGGGTGACTTTGAGAGAAGTGTGAGGTTAGGACGTCCGTAAACCGGTTTAAACCCCCAGTGGTGTTTTTGCTGCTGACCGTGCCAAGGCGGTACTCTCTTTGTCACCCTTCCTTTTGTTTGCCTTGCGTCTTTGTGCTTGTGGTTGTTCATGTTGTGGGACATTTGTCCCTGTTTCTTGTGTGTCTTTTGGTGTTTTCTGTGTTCATTTCGCGTGTGTGTGTGTGTGCGTTTGGGTGTGTGGTTGTGTTTGTGTGTGTGTCATGCTGTCTATCGGTGTTTTGGTGGTGGTTGCGTATTGCATGTGGCTTTGCCTGCTTGACTTTACTACTTTTCCATCAACCAGTAGAACAAATTCATTATGATTCTAAAACTACTAGCAATTTCAAATCTAAAACTCGTTTTTATCACAGATCTAGACTGGATAAAGAAGTTACAAACAACTTTTCCTTTAGGCCTTAATGATAACATTTTCCCAAGCGGCAAAATTTCTAAAGATCCAAGCATTGATATTTTCTATTCGAAAACGCAAAAGAAGATCACATAGTAGACGTCGAAATGGTAATATTAAGCGTAAATTACGTCGTAATATGTCTATTCATGATTTACATACTATTCTAAAACAAACTGGCAAAACTCCTATGCTATCTTGTTTATCGTCTTTACCCTTTTCCTGTCTCAGGTCCATAGACGAAGAGGCTGATAAAATCTATATGCATACAGGTCCATTAATTAATACTGCCTCACTTATACAAAGTTACACATAGCATGTTCATCGTCCTCGTATTGATATAGAATCTGAACATAAAAGACAGTTTCTGAAACTTCAATTCCTAAATAAAGGTATCGATTTTATTAATATTCAAAGTATATTTCGTGACAAGAATGTAATCGATACTATTCCCAAATATTTCATTAACTCTGAATCACCTATCATCTGCTATAAATATAATACAACTATTAGGAATGTCATTTTTAACTACAATAAAATTGTCTCTGACTTAAATATTGATGTCAATACCCCAATTTCTTGAGATTGTAGCATTTCTAGCTTTTGCTATAAACCAGTTGGTCATGCCATTACTGGCAATTTCGATATCATTAAAGATACATGTCTCAGGACCCTCCTAACTATAGAATCTAAATATAGATTACATTCCCTTATTGATTTTGAAGCTTGTCGAACTCATATTGCTGAAGCTATTCAAGAATTCTGCATCAAATGGTGTCGACAAGAATATGCTCATGTTAATGCCCTTTCGGATTGGAAGAGATGTATTTTTGATATTATTGATACGCGTATTGCTTTTTACAAATCAAATTACCAGCTTTAACCACCTCGACCTAGAATTATATGTTGCTATTTGAAGAAAAACATTTCTAATTTTCATTCAAATTATGTTCTTGCTCCTGCTGAGAAGGCATCACATAATGTAAATATTATTTGACTATTGTATTGTGTTGATGTTTTAAAGAAGGAGCTAACTGATTCACAAACTTATAAAAACAGTTTAAACACCCGAAAAAGATATAGTCTCGGAACATGTAAAAATGTGCAATACTTTTAAGTCTGATCCTAACTTAAAACAACATAAACTTTCTACTTGTACTGGATTACGAAACTGCATAGAAACCATTATAAGGCGCGTACTATTGCCAACTCTAGCTGTTGTACCACTACTAAAATATCTAAACTTTTGACGTCCTGTCTTACTACGATCAAAGGACATGTAAAACGTTACTGTGATAAAATGTATGAAAATTCCAGTAGTAATGTTTTTAGTCCATACAAATTTCAAATGATGTTTTAACTAAACTTGAAAATGAACAGTATAACATTTCTCCACTGAGCTTTTATGATTAATTTTATCTACACTCTATACTACTCTACCTCACCATCTTAAAAATGATAAACTGGTTAAATTAATATAAAAAATCTTTGACAGAGAAAACAAAATGTTCATTGCTTGAAATGTTCAACGTTCATTCTTTTCGAATTCAGATGTTGAACATGACACAATGTTGACTTGCCTTGATGTTTGTAGATCTCTTTCTTTTAGATAATATATTTGTGCGTTATGGGGATACCATGTATCGTCAAGTTGTTGGTATACCCAAGTGTACAAATTGTGCCCCTCTTGTTGCAGATTGTTTTTTTATTGCTATGAGAGGGATTTTATGCTTAGCTTAAAACCTGATACACAAATATACTGGAAATGGGTGATCCTTCGAAAGCAAAAGTAGAACTGCAAAAAGAGAAAATTGCAGACTCGGTTTATGGAGTCTGTTCATGAGTAGTAATTAAACGTGAAACACTAATCACGCCTCCTAGCACCGGCTTAAGCAGTTTTCAATTTTTATACGCCCGTTTGAAAAAACGGGACGTATTATGGAATGGCGCTGTCTGTCCGTCTGTCCGTCTGGTTGTCTGGTTGTCTGTCCGTCTGTAACATCTCTAACTCAAGTTCCGCTTGGTGGATCCTTCTCAAATTTAGCCACAATGTTTATCTAGACATGCTACAGTAGCCTGCCAAGTCCCGGTTTGTTTATCCAAGGTCAAGGTCACACAATTGGACTTAGAATTTGCGTTTAGCAAAAATGTTAACCGGTCTGTCTGTCTGTAACATCTCTAACTCAAGTTCCGCTTGGTGGATCCTTGCCAAATTTAACCAAAATGTTTATCTAGACATGCTACAGTAGCCTACCAAGTCCCGGCTCATTTATCCAAGGTCAAGGTCGCTTAATTGGACTTAGAATTTGCGTTTAGCATTTGCGTTAAGCAAAAATGTTAACCTCAATTTATGTGGAACAAGTCCACTTATTTACATAACACTTTGTGATAAAGCTTTGAAACTTGGAACACTTGTTCACCGTCACAACCTTCACCTGTAGGCAAGAGTAAATAACTCTGTCAAGCATTTTGACTGAATTATGCCCCTTTTTAACTTAGAATTTTTGGTTAAGGCTTTGTTAAAGTCCATTTATTTACATAACCCTTTGAGATAAAGCTTTTAAACTTAGAACAATTGTTCACCGTCACAACCTTCACCTGTAGGCAAGAGAAAATAACTCTGTCAAGCATTTTGACCGAATTATGCCCCTTTTTAACTTAGAATTTTTGGTTAAGGCTTTGTTAAAGTCCATTTATTTACATAACCCTTTGAAATAAAGCTTTTAACCTTGGAACACTTGTTCACCATCACAAGCTTTACCTGTAGGGAAGAGTACATAACTCTGTCTAACATTTTGACAGAATTATGACCCCTTTTAACTTAGAAATTTTGGTTAAAGTTTTGGTTAAAGTCCACTTATTTACATAACCCTTTTAGATTAAGCTTTTAAACTTGGAACACTTGCTCACCATCACAAGCTTTACCTGTAGGCAAGAGTACATAACACTGTCTAACATTTTGACATAATTATGACGCTTTTTAGCTTGGAATTTTTGGTTAAAGTCCACTTATTTACATAATCCTTTCAGATAAAGCTTTTAAACTTGAAACATTTGTTCACCATCACAAGCTTCATCTTCATCTCAAGCATTTAGACACAATTATGGCACTTTTTAATTTAGAATTTTCAGTTATGGTTTTTTGTTAAAGTATGCCTATTTACAACCTTGAAACTTGGTCGCAAAATTGGACATAGAATTTGAATTTAGCAAATACGTTAACCCCAGTTTATGTTGAACAAAACCTCGACGGGCGTATATTGTGCCCACTGGCACTCTTGTTAAAACTAATAACATGAAAACTAATGATCACGAAAGACCAGAAAATATAACAACACTGATAATGAAGAACGGGGCGACTTTTTACGGCCGCCACACAAGCACTTAACACCTGCTGTTGTGAAGTAACTATATTCTGAAAATGGATTATCCTTCGAAAGCAAAAGTAGAAATGCAAAAAGAGAAAATTTGCTGACTCAGTTTTATTAAGTCTGTTCATGAGTAGTAATTCAACGTGCAACACTACTCACGCCCACTAGCACCGGCTTAAGCAGTATTCAATTTTCAAAACGAATAACATGAAAACTAATGATCCCGAAGGACCAGAAAATATAACACTGAGAATGAAGAACGTAGCGACTTTTTACGGCCGCCACACAAGCACTTAACACCTGCTGTTCTGATGTACATATATTCTAAAAATGGGTGATCCCGATATTGTTAATGCTTTTAAGGTATTTAGATGATATTTTGAATTTTGATAATCCTTATTTTGAAACTATGATTTCTTCAATTTACCCAAAAGAAAGTTTCGATAAGTTTCCAAAATATACGATAAAAGGGACGATATTAATTTTAAAATGGTTAATTATATTTTTCTAGATGTTGATGTGCCCCGTTCTGCATCTTATGGGGTGTATATTTCTCAACTTATTCGGTTTGCCAGAGCCTGTTCTTTGCTAGAAGATTTTAACAATTCTAATTTAGTTATAACTGATAAACTTCTTAAGCTAGGGTACAGATATCACAAACTTCGGAAAACGTTTTCTAAATTTTAGTATCGAAAATTACCACTCATTAGTAAATATAATTGCAATCAACGGACGTTACTGCAACAAGGCATTTCTCAGCCAGACTTTTATTGTGATGTTATCTACAAACTTAGGACAATTTGGAGTCATTTCTATTTTCATGATTTGTTCATAAAACGCATTAAAACATTTAAGAAGAAATGTTATGATTTCGTTATATTGCAACGCACTACATATTTGGTTATCGACCCTTTTAAAGTCGGTAGCTACGCGTCTCTCTTTGCTTGCGCGATGACAGGCCGAGGGTACACTCTTAAACTCAAATACGGGATGAGCTTACCAGATTTACTTATTACTTTTTCCCTGTCGTGTCCTTAACGGCTTCCCTGCAGGTGCTCTGACCTCAGTAAAGTCATAGAGTACATTTTTGACGGATTGACATAGTTGTGCTATGTTTTGCTACTGACCGTGCCAATGCGATACTCTCTTTATCACCCTTCTTTTTTGTTTGCCTTGCGTCTTTGTGCTTGTGATTTTGTTCATGTGTGGAGTGCTTGTCTCTAGTTCTTGTGTGTTTGTTGGTGTTTTCTGTGTTCATCTCATGTGTGAGTGTGCATTTGGATGTGTAGTTTTGTGTGGGTGTCATGCTATCTATCTATCGGTGTTTTGGTAATAGTTGCGTCTTGTATGTGGCTTTGCTTGCTTGACTTTACCACTTTTCCATTCTTTAACATAATTAGAGGAATCAGGCAAGGCTGCCCTCTATTTGCACTCCTATTTATAATCATAGTAGAAATATTGGCAAACAAAATTAGACAATCCGATGGCATTGAAGGTATAAAGGTTAAACTTAACAAAACAAATCAGCATATAAAAATTACACAATTGGCCGATGACACGACTCTGTTTCTAAAAAATCAAAATGAAATTCCAGCAGAAATTAAAGTAGTGGAAAAATTTGGACATTTTATAGGACTTAAATTGAATAAAATGAAAACGTAAGGGGAAACATGAACAGTCAGATGAAATCACTATTAATGATATTAAGTTCAGCGCGAAAGTAAAAACACTTGGTATATATTTTGGAATAAACAAGCTTGAATGTGAAGAGCTTAACTGGTCCGAAAATATAGAGTCTTGCAGAAAACTAATCAATAGCTGGAAGCAAGGAAACTTTACAATGTTTGGAAAAATTACAATAATAAAATCGTTGATCCTACCAAAATTTGCATTCCTAATACAAGCATTGCCGTTTCCAGATAAAGTAATAAAACAGATAAATTCATTAATTTTATCTTTTAATGGGGAAGTAACAGTGAATAAATAAAAAGAAATATATTAATTGGAGATAAATTTGACGGGGTTTAGAAATGCCACCTTTAGAAATATACGAAACGACCTTAAAACTCAAATGGGTAAAATCACTATGTTCTAACGAAAATGCCAATTGGAAAGTCATTCCATTTTTTTTAAATCAGTACGGTGAAAAATCTGTTAATATTTAAAATGAACACTGACTCTATAAAACCCCTTCCATCCGTCCAGTACATAATTCCGACCTATTATAAAGACATTTTAAAACATAAATTTATTTAAATTAATTTATATTAATTTTATTTATTTAAATTGAATAACTGAAAAGCTTGAAATATGCAATCTGTGTCGTCTGTACAAGTACCCAGAAATATTTCTAATTTCTCTTCCCTTCAACCTTTTGTTCGTTTAAAACAACTTAATCTTCAGTCGGCATCATCTTTTCAAATACCATCTCTTTCTATTAATAAATGTTTTTTCAATGGACCAAGAGTTGTACTTTCACCTTTAAAATCTGTTATCCAAAATGTTTCTTCTATTCGTAAACGGTCCTTATGCAGGCGACACAGAGTGTATCCAATTATCCAAAAGTGCTTTGCTAAGAGGTGCATATGTTGTAGTAACATTTCTTGTAATTCCACTATAAAATCTACAGTTAATGGTAGAACATTTAATGTCAAGATAAACTCAGACGTTGATTGTACTACTACTAACGTTATTTATGTTTTAACTTGAAACGCGCCTAGTTGCGGTATACAGTACGTAGGACAAACAGGACGTGCTTTGAAAACTCGATTTCGTGATCATGCATATCAGTGTCGAAATCGTAAACTAAACAATTTTTTATACCAACACTTTCGGAAATCTGGCCATTCTTTTAAAGATGTTTTAGTACAAATTGTTGAGCATATAACATATGATAAGGAGGCCACTTGTAGCTTTAAATCGAAAGCTAGATTTATATCTGAATTAAATTGGATCAAAAAATTGCAAACACATTTTCCTTTAGGACTGAATGATAATATTTACCAGACTGGAAATATTTCAAAAGAACCAGATATAGATATTTTTTCAATTTTTTCTATTAGAAAACGCAAATCTCGATCGCATGGCATTCGCAAAAATGGTAATATTAAACGAAAATTTCGTTTGAAAATGACTCTTCTTGATCTACATACTTTACGCCTAACTTCGGGTAAACATGCCATGCTTTCTAGACTTTCCTCCTTATCTATATGTTCATTAAAAGAAATTGACGAGCAAGCCGATAAAATTATTTTTCGATCAGATCCTCTCATAGGAACGGCTAGTTTGATACAAAGCTTTACTCTACATGTTCTCAGACCGCACATCGACAAATTATCTGAACACCAAAGATTCTTCTTGAAAATTCCTTTTATTAGTAAAGGTATTGATTTTATTGACCTCCAAAGTATTTTTAGAGACAAAAATGTAATTGACACTATTCCTAAATACTTTAAAAATACAGAACCACCTATCATCTGCTACAAATATAACAAACCCATCAGAAATACAATTTTCAACTATAATAAAATTGTGGCGGACCTTAATATTAATGATAATATTCCTGATAATTGAGATTGCGCCACCTCAAAATTTTGCTATTCTCCGGCTGGTCATGTGATTACTGGTAATTTTGAGATAATTAAAGATAAACGACTACGATCTCTTTTAAATAAAGGTCCCAAATAAAGAATACCATCCTTGATAGATTTTAACTCTTGTCGAGTTCAGATTGCGGAGGCTTTACAAAATTTTAGGATTAAATGGTGTCGAAGAGAACATGTTGAGTCTAATGCCCATTCTTGTTGGAAAAAACTAATTTTTGATATAATTGATAAACGCATTTCCTTTTACAGCTCTAATAAACACCTTCTTCCACCTAAACCTAGAACTTCATTTAGACATCTTAAAAAGGGTTTACAGGACTTCCATTCAAAATACGTGTTTGTTCCTGCTGATAAGGCATCAAATAATGTGATTATTATTTGACGATTACATTATATCGATGTCTTGAAGCAGGAAATTATTAATACCAAGTCATACATTTCAGTTACCACTGACGAAAAGACCATCATTTCAGATCATGTCAAAAAGTGTGAACAATTTGGAACCGATATTAAAATTACACAACATAAACTTCCTACTATGTATTGGTTACCAAAACTACATAAAAAACCATATAAAGCGCATTTCATTGCAAATTCTAGTTCATGTACAACTACTAAATTGTCTATACTTTTGACTTCTTGTTTATCGAAGGTAAAGGAACATGTAAACTTTTACTGTGATAAGACTTATGAAAATTCTGGAATAAATCTCTTCTGGTCTATTAAGAACTCTTCAGAAGTCTTAAACAAACTTAAGAACAAAAGGTATCTTGCATCCACTGTAAGCACGTACGATTTTTCTACTCTGTACACAACTCTTCCTCATATTTTAATTAAGGATACGCTTACTAACTTGATCCAGAAAGTATTTGCCCGAGAAAAAACATCATTCTTGGCATGTAATGCTGAAAAAGCTTTCTTTACTGACGAGCAAATGAAATATTACACCAATTGGACTTGCTCAGAAGTTTGCGAAGCACTAACCTTTCTTTTGGATAACATATTTGTACGTTATGGGAATGCTATATACCGTCAGGTAATTGGTATTCCCATGGGTACGAATTGTGCATCACTTGTCGCAGATTTGTTTTTGTACTGCTATGAGAGAGATTTCATGTTGAGTTTGAATCCTCAATCACAATTTCATGTTGAGTTTGAATCCTCAATCACAAGAAGATGTTATAAAAGCCTTCAATGAAACTTGTCGATATTTGGATGATATTTTTAACTTAGATAACCCTTTCTTTGATGCTCTGATTCCTACAATTTATCCTAAAGAACTCAAATTGAATAAAGCTAACCCGTCCGACAATTATGCAGTGTTTCTTGACCTAGACCTTAAAATTAATAATGGAATGATTTCTTCTAAAATATATGACAAAAGAGATGATTTTGATTTTAATATTGTAAATTTTCCTCATCTTGACGAGGATGTTCCCCGTGCTCCATCTTACGGGGTTTATATATCTCAACTTATTCGTTTTGCTAGAGCTTGTTCATCTATTGACGATTTTAACAGTCGACATCTCATTTTAACTGAAAAACTGCTTAAACAAGGATATAGATACCATAAACTAAGAAAAACTTTCTCTAAATTTTACTATCGAAATCTCTCGCTTATTGGCAAGTACAAATGTAATCTCAAGGTACTTTTGCGACACGGTATTTCACATCCTGAATTTTATGGTGATGTGATTTACAAACTTCGTAAAATTATTGGACATACCCATTTTCTCACTTTGTTCATCAAATATATAAAACAATTCATTAAAAAGGGATATGATCCTGTATTACTACAACATACTGCATGTTTGGTTGTGAACCCTTTTACAGTTGGCAATCACGCTGGCCTCTTTGCATGTACGCCGACAAGAAAGGTTTAGTACTCTATGAAGGCGACCTCTTAAATCCAGAAATGGAAGGAGAACGTCGGATATCTGTACTATTTCATTTTTGTCGTACCCTTTATTACTTTTCTACAGTTACTCTGTTTGCAGCTCAATCATTGAGTACACTAGCGATATGTGGATACAGTATGTTCAATTAAATGTTTTTTTGTTATACATGCACTTTACCACTGTATTTGCTGTCGCGGTTGTTGTAGATTAGTCGGAGAGGGGATACGTTTATTTACACTGTTTGTCTTTTAGGATGGGGATGGAATAAGGATGAGGTTTTTGCGCCCATAAACCGGTTTAAACCCCCGGTGACTTGTCACTGACCGTTCCAAGGCGGTACTTCCATCTTCCTCCTATTGTATGTTTGTTTTGTCTTTGTGCGTCTCTTGTTGTTTTTTCTGCCTATGTACATTTGCTGTTTCCTTGTGTTGCTGTTCGGGCGAGTGTTTGTTCTGTATGTGGTGTTTCCTGCATGACTCATTTTTGTACTTTTAAATATAATATCAAAACCAAACACATTCTTTGATGTCAAAACACAGGTTAAACGGGGTAACAAACGTATAAAATACAAGGGGAAATGTTTAGTTTTTAATACCTGGATCAAATCAGGATTACTGTTTATTGATAACATAATAGATGTAAATGGGGAAATAAAAGAAACACTGAATGATAAGCTTACGATTAAAACAAACTGGATATCTGAAATAACAAAAATGAATCAAATATCCCTCGTAACTGGAAACAACTATTAATTTCCAAAGTCTCAAGAACGACGAGGGTAAAACTGATAGGAAACTCAAATTATACTAAACAATGTGATATTCAAATATTAAATAATAGAGATATAAAACAACGTTTTGTGAAAAAGAAGTTTGGACATCCTTATATACATGCATTTTGGGACAGAAAGTTTAATCGTACAATAAACTGGAATTCGCTGTATTTTATAATTAATAATGTTTTGATAGACAATAGAATAAAACAGCTAAAAGTTAAACGTATCAATAGAATTGTTCCAACAAACGAAAACCTTTTTAAATGGAAGTTAATTAAATCAACCCTCTGAAAGTACTGCGGTGAATTAGAAACATAAGAACATTTCTTTCTTCGCTGTTCGTATATCAAAATATTTTTGGCTAAAATACATAGCCTATTTAACAGCTTGATATCAACACAAGAGTCAAGATGTTTAATGTTATTGTTGGTTACAAAACCCAATACAAAGGATATCAAGACATCAATATAATCTTATGCCAAATAATATATTCAGTCTATAAAGGTTATACGAAGAGTGAATGAAGAGAGAAACACACAAACATACTGAGAATACTTTAAAACGATTAAATTAACAGTTATGAGATATTTTGAGAACAAAACTCATCAGCATATTATTATATCCAAATTTATCAATGTGTTGCGAGACATTATCTAAATGTACGAACAGATTTGTTTTAAAATCAAACACGTTTAATGCACAATGTCTGCAGTACCTTTGGAAGCTCTTGGTTTCTCCTGTGTGGGTTCATAAGGTTAACAAACTGTTACTGTATATTTTTATATGTTTAGTTATATACAGCTTTCTTTCATCTTATTATTTAGTGTAGTTATACACTTAAAAGCAAACTGCGCGGTCCTCTTTCAGAAATATACTTACAACCTTTCTGAAACGAAGTATCTGCAGTTCGCGCCTCGTTATTTCCAATGGGAAACATACTGAAACCAGAAATAGGTTTAAACCGCTTGCCATATGGATATTCATGATAAGGTATTGCATTATGTAATCTGTTTTCATAAATTTATGCAGGTCAAACCTGGGTGAAACAATTCCACGCGTATGCGTCTTATCTCGGTTTACGTTGTAAACAACTTTACTCTAAGCTAACGTACACTTATTACACTATATAACAGAGAACAAACGACTATATATGTCGCAATGATCTGTAATAATATTGGTTGCCGTCAGATTATGTTGACTGTATGTATGTACATATGTAAATAATAAACTATATTGAATAAAAGAAGCCTAAACTTCTGAAAAAGCTTTCTTAACTGACGAGCAAATGAAATATTACACTAATTGGATGAGCTCAGAAGTTTGCGAATCACTAACCTTTCTTTTGGATAACACATTTGTACGTTATGGGAATGCTATATACCGTCAGGTAATTGGTATTCCATTGGGTAAGAATTGTGCACCACTTGTCGCGGATTTGTTTTTGTACTGCTATAAGAGATATTTCATGTTGCGTTAGAATCCTCAATCACAAGAAAATGTTATAAAAGCCTTCAATGAAACTTGTCGATATTTGGATAATATATTTAACTTAGATAACCCTTTCTTTGATGCTCTGATCCCTACAATTTATCCTAAAATACTCAAATTGAATAAAGCTTACCTGCCCGACAATTATGCAGCGTTTCTTGATCTAGACCTTAAAATTGATAATGGAATGTTTTCTTCTAAAATATATGACAAAAGAGACGATTTTGATTTTAATATTGTAAATTTTTCTCATCTTGACGAGGATGTTCCCCGTGTCCCATTTTACGGGGTTTATATAAGTTTCAACTTATTCGTTTTGCTAGAGTTTGTTCATCTATTGACGATTTTAACAGTCGAAATCTCATTTTAACTGAAAAAAACTGCTTAAGCAAGGATATAGATACCATAAACTAAGAAAAACTTTCTCTAAATTTTACTATCGCAATCTCCCGCTTATTGGCAAATACCTATGTAATCTCAAGGCGTTTCTGCGACACGGTATTTCACATTCTGAATTTTATGGTGATGTGATTTACAAACTACGTTAAATTATTTGACATACCCATTTTCTCACTTTGTTCATCAAATATGTTAAAAATTCATTAAAAAGGGATATGTAGTACTACAACATACTGCATGTTTGGTTGTCAACCCTTTCACAGTTGGCAATCACGCTGGCCTCTTTGCATGTACGCCGACAAGAAAGGTTTAGTACTCTATGAATCCAGAAACGGAAGGAGAACGTCGGATATCTGTACTATTTCGTTTTTGTCGTACCCTTTATTACTCTTCTACAGTTACTCTGTTTGCAGCACAATCATTTAGTACACTAGCGATAGGTCGATACAGTTTGTTCACTTAAATGTTTTCGTTATACATGTACTTTACCACTGTATTTGCCATCGCGGTTGTTGTAGATTAGTCGGAGATGAGATACGTTTATATACACTGATAGTCTATTAGGGTGGGCATGGAACAAGTGTGAGGTTTTTGCACCCATAAACCGGTTTAACCCCCCAGTGATTTTTGTCACTGACCGTTCCAAGGCGGTACTTCCATCTTCCCCCTATTGTTTGTTTGTTTTGTCTTTGTGCGTCTCTTGATGTTTTTTAGCTATGTTCATTTGCTGTTTCCTTGTGTTGCTGTTAGGGCGACTGTTTGTTTCCTGCATGACTCATATTTGTTCTTTCACCAAAAAACCCTTTGATTAACTATTTGTAATGTATAGGTTTTGTCTTTCGTTTATGTTCTCAACTCACTCGCTCACTCGTTTATGGTTTCTAAACTCATGCCAGCAACATCAAACTTAAATTTTATCAAACAACATTTTAATCCTCGTCTTGAAATGGCTGTTTGAAATATTTAAAAAGTGCAAGTGCTGAAATGAAAAGTATGAAACAAAGAATAAAACCACCAAAGTTTAAATAAAGGAACCAAAGTGGACTATACGAATCCATCAGATATCCGGCCAAAATGGGAAATAGCACGAAACCAGAGGCGCCTGTAAAGATCATGGTAGAAGCAATTCTGCCTGAAATGTGTGTCACATTCTCTTCTATCCACGTGTACTGTGTAGGCAGGGACACAGCCATTGTTATATTACATACGACGATTGTTACCCAAATAACAACGGTCTGTCCAAATATAGACCCTACTATACAACATGCGAGGGTTACAATGGACATTACATACGCCGCTAGGATAACTTTATTCGTGGAGGTGAGCTTCAGGAAAATGAAACCCAATACATTACCAACGGAGAAAGACATGTACCGAATTGAAACTAAGGTGGCAGCAGACTGTTGAGTCCACTGAAGTTGCCGAATGACAAATGTTGGAAGGAAATTTGCGAAATTAAAAGGCAGCCACGTGTAATAAATGATACACAGCACATTAAAGCTAGGATTAAATATTTCATTTTTAAAGGCAACATTGTTTTACTGTTGCTTTCCTCCTTGCCCGTTTGTACTGAATAAGAAATGTGTTTTAATTTGCATGTATAAGCTATAATAAACGACAGCGCTGAAGACAAACACGCCATTGCAGTAATGAAGAAAGCGTAATGAACAAGAATATCTGTCGTCAAATGTTCCATGTTAGTTGTGTTTGATGTGGTAAATGACACAGTTGTCAGGTTTTCTGAAGGAGTATCGATGTCGCCCTCGGATTCTGAAATATATAACAGAGAAAGCTTTGAATAAAATATTAAACAAGCATTTATAGTTTTCAGATACAGGTGCTACATATGCAGTGCTGATATTAAAAGGTGATTTGTAAAATCATGAAAAAGGAAAGGCAAACATTCTGAAAGTAGGAAATAAATTAAAATAATTTATAGCAAAGATAATAGAGACAAGAGCAGACCCGGTTTTATTGAGCCTGTTCATGAGCAGTTAAAAGTGTTAAACTACTTACGTCTCCTTATATCGGCTGAAGCGGTGTTCCATTTTCATAGCTAAAACCATTGACACTAAATATCCCGAAATACCAGAAAATATAACAAAATGAAGTACGGGGCGACTTTTTACGGCCGCCACACAAGCAGTTTACACCTGTAATTGTGAGATACAGAAATCTGAAAATAGTAGAGCCTTCGAAAACAACAGTGGCAATGAGAAAACAGAAAATTGCAGACTGTATTATTGAGTCTAACCATGAACAGCTATTAATAGTGCAACACTGCTAGCACCACTTTATCCGGATTTTCATAACTTAAGTCGCCTCGTCCTTCATTCTCAATGTTGTTATATTCGCAAGGCTACTTTTGCTTTCGAAGGATCTCCTACTTTCAGAATTAAGGTTAACGGTAGTTTTCTGCAAACGGCATTAGTAATACAGAACCGATAATTGATGCTAAGCTAAGGTCGGAGAGCAAGATAATTACAGAACTGCTTTAGCTGAGCCACATGATGTATAGTATTCTTTCAGATTGCAAAGAATTGAGCTGAAACCATTAACATGCTGAATGATAAAAACAGCCTGTTCCCTTTCCGAACATTTTATAACTGAACCAAGCTCTGATCTAAGGGCTTCCTTGTGAGCATTTGGATCTGGGTCTTCACTGTTTGCAAAGGTGAACAAAGGTAAATCCAAAACTCTAAGACCAAATTCAACATTAAAACACATGTTCTAAGTCGTCGAATGTTACATTTGACTTAAAATAAACGGAAACAGATAAATGGCGGTGGCTAGGAGCTCACCAGTGAACGATTTTCCGTCTATAAGATCGACATTTGTTAATTGGCACGACAAGATATCGCCAAAGAAGTGGTCGTCCTCATGTTACAACGCCTCACTCTTGTACGTCGCCGCTTTTCACAAAGAGCAGACAACTCAGAATATACACTTGAACCAAATGAGTACAGATACAGTTCTGCTTCGTGAAGTTTGATAACAACCGTAACGTCCATACGTTGGTTGCTTTTAATCCCCGTCGCCGTAAGGCTCAGAGGTAACTGACTGAATAGGCAAATGCCAAATGCTCCATTTGATCATTTATACATTGCATGCATCTAATTAAAACAGTGGTTCATTATATTTGCATTTTGATTGAACTACATATAACCGATGTAAAAATGCATGCATGAATTATTCAGGAAACACCACATGCAAAACACACAGCCGCCCGAACATCACCACATCAAAAACAGTAAATGTGCATGCTTATCATCAAAAGAAAGGCACAAAGACATGACAAACAAACAATAGGGGGAATAAGGAAGTACCGCTTTGGAACGGTCAGTCAGTGAAAATAGTCTACTTTTCACTTATTCAATCCCCAACCTTAAAAGACAAACAGTGCAAATACCCATATCTCCTCTCCGTCTAATCTACAACCATCGCAATGGCAAATGCAGTGGTCAGTTGCATGTAAAACGAAAACAAATTTAAACAAAACAACTGGATCCACCTATCGCGCTAGTGCACTAAATGGCAAAACGAGTTCCGAGGTCCTCCTTTCATTTCCAGATTTATGAGGTCGTCGTCATAGAATACTAAGCCTTTCTTGTCGGCATACATGATTGCCAACCGTAAAAGATTGACTTGTAGACATGCAGTATGTTGTACTAATATAGGATACTATCCTTTTTAATTAATGTTGTAACGTTTTTGATGAACAAAGTGGGAAAATGGGTATATCTAATAATTTTGCGAAGTTTTTAATTGAAAAAGTAGTAAAGTCAAGCAGGAAAAGCCACACACAAAACGCCACCATCACCAAAATACCCTACAGAAGGCATAGCAATTTACACTCGTACACACACATACAGTAGAAAGTCACACACAAGACGCAATCACCACAAACACATATGTCACACACACACAACCAAAGACACGAGAAGAACACAGAAAACACCAACAAATACACAAGCTCCAGAGACAAACATGAACAAAACACAATCACAAAGACACAAGACAAACAAAAGTAATGGTGGCAAAGAGAGAACCGCCTTGGCACGGTCAGTAGCAAAATCCTCACTGGGGTTTAAACCGGTTTACGGACGTCCTAACCTCACACTAATCTCAAAGTCACCCTAGCTAAACAAACATTGTAAATAAAGGTATCCCCGCCGGACTTCCCCATAACATAGAAGACAGTTATCACAGTACAAAATGTAAAACATAGCATAACAACTGTGAAAGCCCGTCAAATATGTACTCAATGACTCAATGAAGACAGAGCAACTGCAGGGAAGCCGTTAAGGGCACGACAGAGAAAAGGTAATACATGAGTCTGGTAAGCTCATCCCATTTCTGGGTTTAAGAGTATACCATCATAGAGTACTACCCTCGGCATGTCATCGAGCAAGTAAAGAGGAAAGCGTAGCTACCGACTGTAAAGGGGTCGATAACCAAACATGCTGTGTGTTGCAACATAAAGGGTCATAACCTTTCTTCCCAAAAGTTTTAATGCGTTTAATAAACAAATCGTGAAAATTGATATGACCATGAATTTTCCTAAGTTTGTAGATATCATCACCATAGAAATCTGGATGAGAAATACCTTGTTGCAGTAACGTCCGTAAACTGCAGTTATATTTACTATTGAGGGGTAAATTTCGATAATAAAATTTTGAAAAAGCTTTCCGAATTTCATGATATCTGTAGCCTTGCTTAAGAAGTTTATGAGCTTACGACTATTAGAATCTACTATTAAAGAACAGGCTCGGGCAAAGCGAGTAAGTTGAGAAATGTAAACCCCATAAGATGTAGACTGGGGAACATCTCCATCTAGAAAAGGATAATTAACAATTTTGAAATCGAAATCTTCCCTTTTATCGTATATTTTAGACTAAACTTTTTCATTAGTGATGGAAAGATTCAAATCTAAAAAGGAAGCCTGAATGTCAGATGGGTTCGCTTTGTTTAAAGTAAGTGCTTTTGGGTAAATAGAAGAAACCGTATTTTCAAAATAAGGATTATCCAAATTCAAAATATCGTCTAAATACCTAGACGTTTTGTTAAAAGCACTAACAATGTCAGATTGTGTATCAGGTTTTAAACTAAGCATGGAATCCTTCTCATAGCAATACAAAAACAAATCTGCAACAAGAAGGGCACAATTTGTACCCAAAGGTATACCAACAACTTGACGATATATGGTATCCCTATAGCGCACAAATATGTTATCTAAAAAAATGTTAAAGATCTACAAACATCAAGGCAAGTCCACATTGTGTAAATTTCAACTTCAGAATTCGAAAAGAATGAACGTTGAACATTACAAGCAAGGAACATTTTATTTTCTCTGGCAAAGGTTTTTCTATCAATTTAATCAGTTTATCCTTTATAAGATGGTGAGGTAGAGTAGTATAGAGTGTAGAGAAATCGTAAGAGCTCAATTAAGAAATGTTATACTGTTCATTTTCAAGTTTAGTTAAAATATCATTTGAATTGTTTATGGACCAAAAAACATTAATACCTGAATTGTCATATATTTTATCACAGTAACGTTTAACATGTTCTTTGATAGTAGTAAGACACGGCGTTAAAAGTTTAGATAGTTTAGTAGTTGTACAACAACTAGAGTAGTAAAACACGCCTTATACGGATTTTAATGTAGCGTAGGAATCCAGTACATAGTAGAAAGTTTACGTTATTTTACATTATAATTAGACTTAAACGTATTGCACATTTGTACATGTTCCATGACTATATCTTTTTCAGGGGTTTGCACTGTAATAAATGTTTGTGAACCAGTTAATTCCTTCTTCAAAACATCAACATAATACAATCGTCACATAATTACTACATTATTTAATGCCTTGTCAGCAGGAGCAAAAACATAATTAGAATGAAAATTTGAAATGTTTTTCTTCAGATATCGAAATGTAATTCTAGGTCGAGGTGGTAATAGATGGTAATTAGATTTATAAAAAGCAATTCGTGTATCAATAATGTCAAAAACATGTTATTTCCAATCCGAAAGGGCATTTACATCAGCATGCTCTCGTCGACACCATTTGATGCAGAATTCTTGAATAGCTTCAGTAATATGAGTACGACAAGTGGGTATTTGGGTCCTTTAGTAAGGAGTGTCCAGAGACGTTTATCTTTAATAATATTAAAATTACCAGTAATGACGTGACCAACTGGTTTATAACAAAAGCTTGAAGTGCTACAGTCTCAAGAAGTAAGGGTATTGACATCAATATTTAAGTCGGATACAATTTTATTGTAGTTAAAAATAACGTTCCTTATTGGTTTATTGTATTTATAACAGATGATAGGTGATTCAGAATTTATGAAATATTTAGGAATAGTATCGATTACATTCTTATCACGAAATATACTTTGAATATCAATAAAGTCGATACCTTTATTTATGAATTGAAGTTTAAGAAAATGTCTTTTATGTTCAGAGTCTTTATCAATATGAGGACGAAGAACATGCTGGGTGTAACTTTGTGTACTAGAGGCAGTTTTGATCAGTGGGTCTGTACGCATAAATTTTTATCAGCCTCCTCGTCAATGGACTGAATACAAGAAAATGGCTAAGATGATAAACAAGAAAGCATAGCATGTTTGCCAGTTTCTTTAAGAATAGTATGTAAATCTAAATCGTGAACCGACATAATTATTAAGACGTAAATTGCGCTTAATATTACCATGTCTACGTTTACCATGCGATCTGCTTTTACGTTTACTATTGAAAAAATATCGATGTTACGATCTTAAGATATATTACCACTTTGGAAAATGTTGCCATTCAAACTCAAAGGGAATGGTGTTTTTTTTAATCCAGTCTAGCTCTGGGATAAAATCAGCTTTAGATTGCAAACTACCTGTAGTATTAGAAACATAATACATTTGCTCCACTGGTTGAACCGAAATATTTTTAAATGAATGTCCTGCATGACGAAAATGTTGGTAAAGAAAATTGCGAACTTTATTGATACGAGAATGGTAATTATGTTCCCGAAACCTTGTTTTTAAAGAGCGACCCGTCTGACCTAAATACTGAATACCACAGCGTGGCGCATTTCAGGTTATAACATAACCACAGCAACATAAATCCAGGTGTGTGAAATACCGTGTCGCAGGAGCGCCTTAAGATTACACTTGCTCTTGTCAATAAGTGAGATATTTCTATGTTAAACTTTAGAGAATATTCTTCTTAGTTTATGATATTTATATACTTGCTTAAGCAACTTTTCACTTAAAATGAGATTTCGGGGAACATTTCCGTCAAGATGAGGAAATTTTACGATATTTTAGAATAAGTTTTAGGTCTAGATCAACAAAAGTGTCGTAAGGGTAAGCTTTATTCAATCTGAGTTCTTTTGGTTAAATTGTATGACTCATAACGTCAATGAAAGTGTTATCTGAGTTGAAAATATAATTTAAATACCGATAAGTTTCATTGAAGACATTTTTGTGATTGTAATTGCGGGTTCAATCTTAAAATGAAATCTCTTTCATAGTAGTACAAAAAAAATCTGCTACCAGTGGTGCACAATTCGTACCCATTAAGGAATACGAATCACATTACGGTATATTACATTCCCATAACGTACGAATATGTTATCTAGAAGAAATATTAATTGCAAATGTCAGAGCAAGTCCAATTGTTGTAACATTTCATTGGCTCATCAGTAAAGAAATATTTTCAGTATCACATAAAATTAAACCTAATTTACGTGACCAATTTCATCGAAATACTTTTACATTTCATAGGATTTTTTACATATCCACTGTAGGGTAATATTAACATATGTTAAATGGAAACTAAATTCAAGCAGGAATAGTCACAAACAAGACGCAATCACCAACAAAACATCGACAGATAACCCATGCACGCACGCTCGAGCGCACCCACCCACACACGTACACACTGCTTTACAAAAGTAGCATCTGATCATGGACTACACTATTTGTAATTCTGTATTTGACAAATGTATCAATCATTTCCCCTTGAATGCATAATCTGTTACATCTGTTTTTATGTAAATGGATGAAACGGATTAACAGACGGTGTTTTCTCTTACCGGGATTAGGGTCCACACTATCTTCATTCTATTGGTGACAGATGAAATAACAATATGTTATATGGTTACAATGGTTGCAAATTGGTAAACCTGTATTGTATTGTATGTATATACTGATGTTACTTGTGTATGAGCCGGATGCCTTAAATACTTAATGAAAGTAAAAGTAATGAGAAGAAAAAGCCACACCGAAGACGCAGCCACCACCAAATCATCGATAGAAGTTACCTTCGTCAGAAAGAAATGGTTTGGTGTACAGTGGCGACAATATTCCACCTAAACCAAGGGCTATATATAACATTTGTACATATGGTCCACCAGCGGCCGCCCATACTTGGAATACAATTGCGAGGTTGACTGAAAGAAACGAAATACAATAATAGATAAACCATTTAAAACTAAGGTCTTGTTTAAAGTGATTATTTATCAACAAATGCGTCTTGTATCTGTAAGTGAAGTAACTACATAGTTTTTTACCATTGTTTGCCAGAAAGTAAAAAGGGTTAAATGTGTTTTAATACAGTTATTCGTGAAAAGTACCCAATGTGTTAAATTTAAACAAATGCAGAGATCTGTATTGATTGGGTGTCTTTCGTTTACTTTAAATGTTTCTTATGTATGTGCATAAATATTCCACCAAATGAACATGCTGATGATTGTGAAACAATTTATAAAAGTACTTCACTCAACATTATCGCCGTCCTAATGAATGCATGAACGAAGTCCAAATGGATGCCAATGTACTTTTAAATGTGACACAAACACCTATATGTATTAGTTTAAGGTCATATGTCTGGTATTGGAAACATAACCTCCCAAATTGTCTTCCAGACACAATGATTCCCCTCATGTGACTTTCTCGCTATTTGATTAGTATGTGATATTTTTAAACATTAGTGGGGCTTACCAGTTTCCTGTCCACTAATGGTAATTCCTTGTAGAACCCGTACGAGAACTGAGACGAAAACGATTGGTACCCATGGCAGCACAGCTAATGTAACTGTTGTACAGAGAGTAAGTGCAAACTGAATAAGTCTAGAATTGAATCTATCCAATGCTGAAATCAAACAAAATAAATGCAAATTCACAGATCAAAGCGAAACTACCAGTTTATTGATGCATATATAATCAATAAACTGTATTATCTATAAAACAATTACTTAGTCAATAGTTGTTTTCCATTGTCACATCTTGGATTATTGTGTTATCACAGCACTGTATAAACTGTAAAGCAACCGAAAATGTTTGACGCCCGGATATGACTGATCATAGCTAAAATTTTGAAAATGTAGTTGGTGAAGAGTTATTTAAAATAAATAGCTCAGCAAGCTAAATATTAATCACAAACCACGAGGCCAATTCACCCTAGTCAAGGTACATGGTAGTAATATTTTAGTTATGTGGTATATTGTCCAGCTGTAACTACATCTATTAACATCCGTGTGAAACATGGTGCTTTCTCATGTTTTGAATGTGCGTTTTATTGCTTAACACATATTAAACGACAAATAATTTAATGTCGAAAGGTTTTTGTATTGAATCTGTTCGTCAACAGTTATTATAAGCGCAGCACAATCTTATTGATTTCAATTTTCATAACTTAAAACTCTGACATTCATCATCCGGAAGCACAAGAAAATATACTTCTGGGACTGAAATTACAAATATGAGTCATTCAGGAAACACCACATACAGAACAAACAGCCCACCGAACAACAACACAAGAAAACATATATGTACATAACTATCAAAAACATAAAGCGACGCACAAAGACAAACAAATACACAATATGGAATGGGGAGATGGAAGTACTGCCTTTGACCGGTCAGTTACAAAATTCACTGGGGTTAAACCGGTTTTCGGGCGCCCAATCTCACACTTATTCCATCCACACCCTAAAAGACAAACAGTGTAAATAAACGTACCCCCTCTCCGACTAATCTACAACAACCGCGATGGCAAATTCAGTGATAAAGTGCATGTAAGTGAAACATTTAAGTCAAACAATCTGTATCCACCAATCGCTAGTGTACTCATTAATTGAGCTACAAACAGTGTAACTGTAGAAAGGTAATACATGTAAATGGTACGACAAAAACGAAATAGTACAGTTATCCGACGTCCTCCTTCCGTTTCCGGATTTAAGGGGTCGCTTTCATAGAGTATTAAACCGTTCTTGTCGGCGTACATGCAAAGAGGCTAATGTGATTGCCAATTGTAAAAGGGTTGACAACCAAACGTCGAGTATACTGTAGTACTATAGGCTCATATATCTCTTTAAATGAGTTTTACATAAACGGTGAACAAAGTGAGAAAATTGGTATGTCCAATAGTCTTACGAAGTTTGTAAATCAAACCACCGTAAACTTCAGGATGTGAAATACCGTGTCGCAGGAGCGCCTTGAGATTACATTTGTACTTGTAAATAAGTGAGAGAGTTCGATAATAAAATTTAGAGAGGGTTTCTCTTAGTTTATAGTATCTATATCCTTACTTAGGCAGATTTTTAGTTAAAATGAGATTTCGACTGTTACAATGATCAATAGATGAACTAAGTCTAGCAAAACGAATAAGTTTAGATATATAAACCCCGTAAGATGGGACACGGGGAACATCTCCTTCAAGATGAGGGAAATTTACAATATTGAAATCAAAACCATTTCGTTTGTCATATATCTTAGAAGAAATCATTCCATTATCAATTTTAAGGTCTAGATCAAGAAAAGCTCAATAAGTGTCGGCAGGGTTAGCCTTTTTTCAATATGAATTCTTTTGGATAAACTGTAGTAATCAGAGCATCAAACAAAGGGTTATCTAAGTTAATAATATCATCCAAATATCGAGAATTGTCATTGAAATCTTTCATAACTTCTTCTTGTGAAGTTCCACCTTTACTAGTTAACAAATGTTTGAACCCTTATAATTATATATTTATCTCCCATGCATAGCTTCAGTGTCAACTCCGGGTGTATGTGTAATTATGAATAGTTCCGACAAATAGACCAAATGAGAAAGTACCTCTCACCTGATTTAAAAGGGTGCTGTGAACTAAAGTGGTGTAACCGAATAACCTTTAGAACTATCGACCTAAATTGATGTTCAGCATAAAGAAGCAGAAATGTATTGCAAGCATGCGTCAAGTACACACTTATGTGTTATATCTTGCTAGATTGTATATGTTAGACACAATTTGTCAATGTGTTGAACAAAAGAGCCACCGTTATTTTGAAAACGGAATGAAAAAGTATCAAAGTCAAGCAGGCAAAGCTACATACAAGACACAACCACCACCAAAACATCGATAGATAGCATGACACCCACACCTACACACCTTAACACACGCACATACACGAAATGAACACGGAAAAAACCCAACAAACACACAAAGATTATAGAATAAAAATCAACATTCCACACATGAACAAAGGCACAAGTACAAAGGCACAAGACGAACAAAAGCCTTGGCACGGTCAGTAGCAAAAACACGGTTTGCGGACGTCCTAACCTCATGTTTCTCTCAAAATCAAACCAAACTTTACAAACGGTGCAAATTAAGGTATCACCGCCGGAATAACCCTCAACATAGAATACGGAAAACAGATGACAATTTGTGTAAACAATTTGACTAAAGTGTACATTTTGGTCATTATTACTTTCTGGGTGAACTTATATAGACATGTATTCCAAATCGGTAATTTGTCTCAGAACTTAAGATTCCGCCTAAACTCTAGGGGTACACAAGAGCAAAGGTCTGTTTAAATAGGGATATTTTCGCACAGAAAGACGCGTTTGTCGCAAAGACCAAACTGTTTTGATTTACATCGACTCATTTGTATTTCCATATTGATTAATCAATGGCCGAAATCGATAAAAAGTATGAAAGCTTACTGCATCACAGTGGCTCTGCCTCGATTGCTGGACGACATAAACCTTGTGAGTGGAACAAATTAACACACGATGCTTTCAATTATAATTTTAGTTTATCTAACGCATTTTAATTTCATAATGTACCTGACAACAGCAGATGTTAAGTGCTAGTGTGACTGCTGTAAAGTGTCGCCCCATACTCCATTCTCAGTGTTGTAATGGTGAATGGAAAAGTAGTAAAGTCAAGCAGGCAAAGCCACATGCAAGACGCAACCACCACCAAAACACCGATAGACAGCATGACACACACACACACAACCACACACCCAAACGCACATACACACACACACGAAATGAACACAGAAAACACCAAAAGACACACAAGAAACAGGGACAAACGTTCCACAACATGGACAAACCACAAGCACAAAGACGCAAGGCAAACAAAAGGAAGGGTGACAAAGAGAGTACCGCCTTGGCACGGTCAGCAGCAAAAACACCACTGGGGTTTAAACCGGTTTACGGACGTCCTAACCTCACACTTCTCACAAAGTCACCCTAGCTTTACAAATATTGTAAATAAAGGTGTCCCCGCTGGACTTACCCACAACATAGACGACGATGAACACAGGACAACATGTAAAACATAGCATAATAACTGTGACAAACCGTCAGATATGTACTCAATGACTTTGCTGAAGTCAGAGCACCTGCAGCTAAGCCGTTAAGGGCACGACAGGGAAAAAGTAATACATGAGTCTGGTAAGCTCCTCCTGCATCCAAGTTTAAAAGTATACCATCATAGAGTACTACCCTCGGCCTGTCATCGCGCAAGCAAAGAGGGAAGCGTAGCTACCGACTGTAAAAGGGTCGATAACCAAACATGCAGTGTGTTGTAATATAATAGGATCATAACCTTTCTTTTTAAATGTTTTAATGCGTTTTATAAACAAATCATGAAATTGGATATGACCCCGAATTTTCCTAAGTTTGTAGATAACATCCCCATAAAATTCTGGTTGAGAAATGCCTTGTCGCAGTAACGTCCGTAAATTGCAATTATATTTACTAATGAGAGGTAAATTTCGATAATAAAATTTAGAAAAGGTTTTCCGAAGTTTCCGAAGTCACTTTGTCTTTGTCACACTTACTTTTGCTTGTTTCTGGTGCCTGTGTGTTTGTTGGTGTTTTCTGTGTTTTTCTCTTGTGTATGTGTGTGTGTGATTGGTTGCTGTCTATCGATTGCTGTATGTGTGTATGTATAAATGTGTGTGATTGGTTGTTTTCTTTCGATGACACTGTGTGTGTATAAATTGCTATATAAATTGCTTTCTGTCGGTGGTTTGGTGGTGGTGACGTTTTGTGTGTGGCTTTTTCTGCTTCACTTTACTACTTGTTCATTCGATGGTGTTAAGTGCAAGTGTCGGAGTCGTAAAAGGTCGCACATACTTCATTGTCCTTGTTATTATATTTTCTTGTCCGTCGGTATCAGGAGTTTCGATATTATTAGCTATGAAAATTTGTTATCTCTTAAGCCGATGCTAGGGGCGTAAATAAAACGGGGTCTGCAATTTTCTTTTCGCAATGCGATTTGTACCTTCGGGGGATGTATTACCTTCAAAATCTACGTACGTATTGAATATTCAATACAGCTTAAGCTGGTGCTAGGGGGTGCGTGAGTAGTGTTGCACTGTTAATAACTGCCCGTGAATAGACTCAATAAAACCGAATCTGCAATTGTCTCTTTTCGCATTACTGCTTTTGTAAAATCAAAAAAGCTCTTACCAACATAATGTGAGCAAACATACACACTTGCTAGAACTAGGTTGTTATCAAGCCTTACGCGAAATATACCGAAAACAGACTTTCTTCTCAACTGAACTTTGCCTACACTGAGACAAGCAGTCAATCCCATGGGGAGTGTCATAAAAATCCACGACACACAAACACCACCAAACAGTAAAGCGCACACGCTTGTCGCAAAGAGCAAACTGTTTTGATTTAAATCGACTCATTTGTATTTCCATATTGATAAATCAATGGCCGAAATCGATAAAAAGTATGAAAGCTTACTGCAGCGCAGTGGCTCTGCCTCGATTGCTGGACGACATAAACCTTGTGAGTGGAACAAATTAACACGCGATGCTTTCAGTTATAATTTTAGTTTATCTAACTCATTTTAATTTCATAATGTACCTGACAACAGCAGATGTTAAGTGCTAGTGTAACTGCCGTAAAGTGTCGCCCCATACTCCATTTTCAGTGTTGTAATGGTGAAGTCCGGCGGGGATACCTTTATTTACAATGTCACTTTGTCTTTGTCACACTTACTTTTGTTTGTTTCTGGTGCCTGTGTCTTTGTTGGTGTTTTCAGTGTTTTTCTCGTGTGTGTGTGTGTGATTGGTTGCTTTCTATCGATTGCTGTATGTGTGTGTATGTATAAATATGGAAAAATAGTAAAACAGGGAGAGCCACACGCGAAATGACACCGCACCAAACACCATCTTACAAGAAACGGTAAAGCCACAAGACAAAACATAACAGGACGCATATCAAGACGAAACACATTAAACATTAAGCATATTAAACAACAAAATTGACCGTAGGCTGAAAGCAGGAGTGCCGCCTTGGAACGGCCAGCAGCCAAAAAAAGGGCTACTGGGGGCTTTAACCTGGTTTACGGGTACCCAACCTCGTCCTTATCCCAATTTCAACAAAGTCAAAATGTAAATAAAATTCAATCCAGACAACTCCACAGCATGCATAACGATGTCTGCCTAAATGAAAATGATTTGAAAATAAACGTTATAGGTTAACAAGCGACGTCATCATGTAAATGACGTCATAATTTAAAAGTACGGGAAAACTATTTGAAACACTTCTACACCGACATTTAACAAAAGATAAATCGCAAGAAGATACAATTACTAGTAGATATTAATGCACAACTGTTTTGTTTGAAAATGAATAAACTTGACATCGTAGACATGTACTCGATAACTATTCAGGTCAGAGCAGCTGTGGAGAAGTCATTTGGGGTACGACAGAACTGTGTGATTGGTTGCTGTCTTTCGATGGCTCTGTGTGTGTAAAAATTGCTATATAAATTGCTTTCTGTCGGTGGTTTGGTGGTGGTGACGTTTTGTGTGTGACTTTTTCTGCTTGACTTTACTACTTTTTCATTCGATGGTATTAATTATAAAACATTGAATAATGCTTAAACCGGTACTAGTGAGTAGTGCAGCATATAACCGCTCATGAACAGACTCAGTAATACCGAGTCTATTTTCTCTATTTTCTCTATTCATATTGCTGCTTTTGCAGCATCCCTTACTTTCAGAATGTATATACTTCACAACAGCATGTGTTAAGTGCAAGTGTCGGAGTCGTCAAAGGTCGCACATACTTCATTGTCTGTGTTGTTATATTTTCTTGTCCGTCGGTTTCAGAAGTTTCGATATAATTAGCTATGAAAATGTGTCATCTCTTAAGCGGATGCTAGGGGAGTAAATAAAATGGGGTCTGCAATTTTCTTTTTTCGCAATGCGGTTTGTACCTCTGGAGGATGTATTACCTTCAAAATCTACGTACGTAGTTATGAATATTCAATACAGCTTAAGCTGGTGCTAGGGGTGCGTGAGTAGTGCTGCACTGTTAATAACTGCTTATGAATAGACTCAATAAAACCCACTCTGCAATTGTGTCTTTTCGCATTACTGTTTTTGTAAAATCAAAAAAGCTCTTACAAACATAATTTGATCAAACATACACACTTGATAGAACTAGGTTGTTATCAAACCTTACGCGAAATATACCGATAACAGACTTTCTTCTCAACTGAACTTTGCTTAAAAGTGAGACAAGCAGTCAGTCCTATGGGGAGTGCCATAAAAATCCACGGCACACAAATACCACCAAACAGTAAGGCGCACAGCTACCAGACAAAGTGTGACGAAACGCACCAAACACAACAATTTAAGATATAAAAAGAAGACTACATGGCTGGTAGGGTGCTGAATGATGCCCCAATGACAAGACCCAACCTCAGACCTGTTTTTTAAATGTTTTGGTCGTTCTGTGAGGTGACAATGTCTTTGTCTTGAGCAAAACACATAACGCGAGGCTTGATGAGGCTGGGCTATGCTAGCCGATGATGATAGTATGGTGTTCTGAGGCTCCCTTGCCTGGGACTATGAAAGCATGAACCATTAATTATACACAAAATACCTTACCTATGATATGCTATTTCTGCTTCGGGGCCAACAATAAAAAAAAAACTATAACTTTGAACAACTACTACAGCCCCGAGCTAGCGAGACGGCAGGTCAATGCTTCATCTTCAAAATGTTGCTTGGAACACAATTTTCAAGCTACATCATGAACGTGTATTAATGTGAGCTATATAACCCTAGCACATGCGAATTGCGACTCTAAGCATCAAACCCTGTTGAAACCCTGGTGTAACCGAATAACCTTTAGAACTATCGACCTAAATTGATGTTCAGCATAAAGAAGCAGAAATGTATTGCAAGCATGCGTCAAGTACACACTTATGTGTTATATCTTGCTAGATTGTATATGTTAGACACAATTTGTCAATGTGTTGAACAAAAGAGCCACCGTTATTTTGAAAACGGAATGAAAAAGTATCAAAGTCAAGCAGGCAAAGCTACATACAAGACACAACCACCACCAAAACATCGATAGATAGCATGACACCCACACCTACACACCTTAACACACGCACATACACGAAATGAACACGGAAAAAACCCAACAAACACACAAAGATTATAGAATAAAAATCAACATTCCACACATGAACAAAGGCACAAGTACAAAGGCACAAGACGAACAAAAGCCTTGGCACGGTCAGTAGCAAAAACACGGTTTGCGGACGTCCTAACCTCATGTTTCTCTCAAAATCAAACCAAACTTTACAAACGGTGCAAATTAAGGTATCACCGCCGGAATAACCCTCAACATAGAATACGGAAAACAGATGACAATTTGTGTAAACAATTTGACTAAAGTGTACATTTTGGTCATTATTACTTTCTGGGTGAACTTATATAGACATGTATTCCAAATCGGTAATTTGTCTCAGAACTTAAGATTCCGCCTAAACTCTAGGGGTACACAAGAGCAAAGGTCTGTTTAAATAGGGATATTTTCGCACAGAAAGACACGTTTGTCGCAAAGACCAAACTGTTTTGATTTACATCGACTCATTTGTATTTCCATATTGATTAATCAATGGCCGAAATCGATAAAAAGTATGAAAGCTTACTGCATCACAGTGGCTCTGCCTCGATTGCTGGACGACATAAACCTTGTGAGTGGAACAAATTAACACACGATGCTTTCAATTATAATTTTAGTTTATCTAACGCATTTTAATTTCATAATGTACCTGACAACAGCAGATGTTAAGTGCTAGTGTGACTGCTGTAAAGTGTCGCCCCATACTCCATTCTCAGTGTTGTAATGGTGAATGGAAAAGTAGTAAAGTCAAGCAGGCAAAGCCACATGCAAGACGCAACCACCACCAAAACACCGATAGACAGCATGACACACACACACACAACCACACACCCAAACGCACATACACACACACACGAAATGAACACAGAAAACACCAAAAGACACACAAGAAACAGGGACAAACGTTCCACAACATGGACAAACCACAAGCACAAAGACGCAAGGCAAACAAAAGGAAGGGTGACAAAGAGAGTACCGCCTTGGCACGGTCAGCAGCAAAAACACCACTGGGGTTTAAACCGGTTTACGGACGTCCTAACCTCACACTTCTCACAAAGTCACCCTAGCTTTACAAATATTGTAAATAAAGGTGTCCCCGCTGGACTTACCCACAACATAGACGACGATGAACACAGGACAACATGTAAAACATAGCATAATAACTGTGACAAACCGTCAGATATGTACTCAATGACTTTGCTGAAGTCAGAGCACCTGCAGCTAAGCCGTTAAGGGCACGACAGGGAAAAAGTAATACATGAGTCTGGTAAGCTCCTCCTGCATCCAAGTTTAAAAGTATACCATCATAGAGTACTACCCTCGGCCTGTCATCGCGCAAGCAAAGAGGGAAGCGTAGCTACCGACTGTAAAAGGGTCGATAACCAAACATGCAGTGTGTTGTAATATAATAGGATCATAACCTTTCTTTTTAAATGTTTTAATGCGTTTTATAAACAAATCATGAAATTGGATATGACCCCGAATTTTCCTAAGTTTGTAGATAACATCCCCATAAAATTCTGGTTGAGAAATGCCTTGTCGCAGTAACGTCCGTAAATTGCAATTATATTTACTAATGAGAGGTAAATTTCGATAATAAAATTTAGAAAAGGTTTTCCGAAGTTTCCGAAGTCACTTTGTCTTTGTCACACTTACTTTTGCTTGTTTCTGGTGCCTGTGTGTTTGTTGGTGTTTTCTGTGTTTTTCTCTTGTGTATGTGTGTGTGTGATTGGTTGCTGTCTATCGATTGCTGTATGTGTGTATGTATAAATGTGTGTGATTGGTTGTTTTCTTTCGATGACACTGTGTGTGTATAAATTGCTATATAAATTGCTTTCTGTCGGTGGTTTGGTGGTGGTGACGTTTTGTGTGTGGCTTTTTCTGCTTCACTTTACTACTTGTTCATTCGATGGTGTTAAGTGCAAGTGTCGGAGTCGTAAAAGGTCGCACATACTTCATTGTCCTTGTTATTATATTTTCTTGTCCGTCGGTATCAGGAGTTTCGATATTATTAGCTATGAAAATTTGTTATCTCTTAAGCCGATGCTAGGGGCGTAAATAAAACGGGGTCTGCAATTTTCTTTTCGCAATGCGATTTGTACCTTCGGGGGATGTATTACCTTCAAAATCTACGTACGTATTGAATATTCAATACAGCTTAAGCTGGGGCTAGGGGGTGCGTGAGTAGTGTTGCACTGTTAATAACTGCCCGTGAATAGACTCAATAAAACCGAATCTGCAATTGTCTCTTTTCGCATTACTGCTTTTGTAAAATCAAAAAAGCTCTTACCAACATAATGTGAGCAAACATACACACTTGCTAGAACTAGGTTGTTATCAAGCCTTACGCGAAATATACCGAAAACAGACTTTCTTCTCAACTGAACTTTGCCTACACTGAGACAAGCAGTCAATCCCATGGGGAGTGTCATAAAAATCCACGACACACAAACACCACCAAACAGTAAAGCGCACACGCTTGTCGCAAAGAGCAAACTGTTTTGATTTAAATCGACTCATTTGTATTTCCATATTGATAAATCAATGGCCGAAATCGATAAAAAGTATGAAAGCTTACTGCAGCGCAGTGGCTCTGCCTCGATTGCTGGACGACATAAACCTTGTGAGTGGAACAAATTAACACGCGATGCTTTCAGTTATAATTTTAGTTTATCTAACTCATTTTAATTTCATAATGTACCTGACAACAGCAGATGTTAAGTGCTAGTGTAACTGCCGTAAAGTGTCGCCCCATACTCCATTTTCAGTGTTGTAATGGTGAAGTCCGGCGGGGATACCTTTATTTACAATGTCACTTTGTCTTTGTCACACTTACTTTTGTTTGTTTCTGGTGCCTGTGTCTTTGTTGGTGTTTTCAGTGTTTTTCTCGTGTGTGTGTGTGTGATTGGTTGCTTTCTATCGATTGCTGTATGTGTGTGTATGTATAAATATGGAAAAATAGTAAAACAGGGAGAGCCACACGCGAAATGACACCGCACCAAACACCATCTTACAAGAAACGGTAAAGCCACAAGACAAAACATAACAGGACGCATATCAAGACGAAACACATTAAACATTAAGCATATTAAACAACAAAATTGACCGTAGGCTGAAAGCAGGAGTGCCGCCTTGGAACGGCCAGCAGCCAAAAAAAGGGCTACTGGGGGCTTTAACCTGGTTTACGGGTACCCAACCTCGTCCTTATCCCAATTTCAACAAAGTCAAAATGTAAATAAAATTCAATCCAGACAACTCCACAGCATGCATAACGATGTCTGCCTAAATGAAAATGATTTGAAAATAAACGTTATAGGTTAACAAGCGACGTCATCATGTAAATGACGTCATAATTTAAAAGTACGGGAAAACTATTTGAAACACTTCTACACCGACATTTAACAAAAGATAAATCGCAAGAAGATACAATTACTAGTAGATATTAATGCACAACTGTTTTGTTTGAAAATGAATAAACTTGACATCGTAGACATGTACTCGATAACTATTCAGGTCAGAGCAGCTGTGGAGAAGTCATTTGGGGTACGACAGAACTGTGTGATTGGTTGCTGTCTTTCGATGGCTCTGTGTGTGTAAAAATTGCTATATAAATTGCTTTCTGTCGGTGGTTTGGTGGTGGTGACGTTTTGTGTGTGACTTTTTCTGCTTGACTTTACTACTTTTTCATTCGATGGTATTAATTATAAAACATTGAATAATGCTTAAACCGGTACTAGTGAGTAGTGCAGCATATAACCGCTCATGAACAGACTCAGTAATACCGAGTCTATTTTCTCTATTTTCTCTATTCATATTGCTGCTTTTGCAGCATCCCTTACTTTCAGAATGTATATACTTCACAACAGCATGTGTTAAGTGCAAGTGTCGGAGTCGTCAAAGGTCGCACATACTTCATTGTCTGTGTTGTTATATTTTCTTGTCCGTCGGTTTCAGAAGTTTCGATATAATTAGCTATGAAAATGTGTCATCTCTTAAGCGGATGCTAGGGGAGTAAATAAAATGGGGTCTGCAATTTTCTTTTTTCGCAATGCGGTTTGTACCTCTGGAGGATGTATTACCTTCAAAATCTACGTACGTAGTTATGAATATTCAATACAGCTTAAGCTGGTGCTAGGGGTGCGTGAGTAGTGCTGCACTGTTAATAACTGCTTATGAATAGACTCAATAAAACCCACTCTGCAATTGTGTCTTTTCGCATTACTGTTTTTGTAAAATCAAAAAAGCTCTTACAAACATAATTTGATCAAACATACACACTTGATAGAACTAGGTTGTTATCAAACCTTACGCGAAATATACCGATAACAGACTTTCTTCTCAACTGAACTTTGCTTAAAAGTGAGACAAGCAGTCAGTCCTATGGGGAGTGCCATAAAAATCCACGGCACACAAATACCACCAAACAGTAAGGCGCACAGCTACCAGACAAAGTGTGACGAAACGCACCAAACACAACAATTTAAGATATAAAAAGAAGACTACATGGCTGGTAGGGTGCTGAATGATGCCCCAATGACAAGACCCAACCTCAGACCTGTTTTTTAAATGTTTTGGTCGTTCTGTGAGGTGACAATGTCTTTGTCTTGAGCAAAACACATAACGCGAGGCTTGATGAGGCTGGGCTATGCTAGCCGATGATGATAGTATGGTGTTCTGAGGCTCCCTTGCCTGGGACTATGAAAGCATGAACCATTAATTATACACAAAATACCTTACCTATGATATGCTATTTCTGCTTCGGGGCCAACAATAAAAAAAAAACTATAACTTTGAACAACTACTACAGCCCCGAGCTAGCGAGACGGCAGGTCAATGCTTCATCTTCAAAATGTTGCTTGGAACACAATTTTCAAGCTACATCATGAACGTGTATTAATGTGAGCTATATAACCCTAGCACATGCGAATTGCGACTCTAAGCATCAAACCCTGTTGAAACCCTGGTGTAACCGAATAACCTTTAGAACTATCGACCTAAATTGATGTTCAGCATAAAGAAGCAGAAATGTATTGCAAGCATGCGTCAAGTACACACTTATGTGTTATATCTTGCTAGATTGTATATGTTAGACACAATTTGTCAATGTGTTGAACAAAAGAGCCACCGTTATTTTGAAAACGGAATGAAAAAGTATCAAAGTCAAGCAGGCAAAGCTACATACAAGACACAACCACCACCAAAACATCGATAGATAGCATGACACCCACACCTACACACCTTAACACACGCACATACACGAAATGAACACGGAAAAAACCCAACAAACACACAAAGATTATAGAATAAAAATCAACATTCCACACATGAACAAAGGCACAAGTACAAAGGCACAAGACGAACAAAAGCCTTGGCACGGTCAGTAGCAAAAACACGGTTTGCGGACGTCCTAACCTCATGTTTCTCTCAAAATCAAACCAAACTTTACAAACGGTGCAAATTAAGGTATCACCGCCGGAATAACCCTCAACATAGAATACGGAAAACAGATGACAATTTGTGTAAACAATTTGACTAAAGTGTACATTTTGGTCATTATTACTTTCTGGGTGAACTTATATAGACATGTATTCCAAATCGGTAATTTGTCTCAGAACTTAAGATTCCGCCTAAACTCTAGGGGTACACAAGAGCAAAGGTCTGTTTAAATAGGGATATTTTCGCACAGAAAGACACGTTTGTCGCAAAGACCAAACTGTTTTGATTTACATCGACTCATTTGTATTTCCATATTGATTAATCAATGGCCGAAATCGATAAAAAGTATGAAAGCTTACTGCATCACAGTGGCTCTGCCTCGATTGCTGGACGACATAAACCTTGTGAGTGGAACAAATTAACACACGATGCTTTCAATTATAATTTTAGTTTATCTAACGCATTTTAATTTCATAATGTACCTGACAACAGCAGATGTTAAGTGCTAGTGTGACTGCTGTAAAGTGTCGCCCCATACTCCATTCTCAGTGTTGTAATGGTGAATGGAAAAGTAGTAAAGTCAAGCAGGCAAAGCCACATGCAAGACGCAACCACCACCAAAACACCGATAGACAGCATGACACACACACACACAACCACACACCCAAACGCACATACACACACACACGAAATGAACACAGAAAACACCAAAAGACACACAAGAAACAGGGACAAACGTTCCACAACATGGACAAACCACAAGCACAAAGACGCAAGGCAAACAAAAGGAAGGGTGACAAAGAGAGTACCGCCTTGGCACGGTCAGCAGCAAAAACACCACTGGGGTTTAAACCGGTTTACGGACGTCCTAACCTCACACTTCTCACAAAGTCACCCTAGCTTTACAAATATTGTAAATAAAGGTGTCCCCGCTGGACTTACCCACAACATAGACGACGATGAACACAGGACAACATGTAAAACATAGCATAATAACTGTGACAAACCGTCAGATATGTACTCAATGACTTTGCTGAAGTCAGAGCACCTGCAGCTAAGCCGTTAAGGGCACGACAGGGAAAAAGTAATACATGAGTCTGGTAAGCTCCTCCTGCATCCAAGTTTAAAAGTATACCATCATAGAGTACTACCCTCGGCCTGTCATCGCGCAAGCAAAGAGGGAAGCGTAGCTACCGACTGTAAAAGGGTCGATAACCAAACATGCAGTGTGTTGTAATATAATAGGATCATAACCTTTCTTTTTAAATGTTTTAATGCGTTTTATAAACAAATCATGAAATTGGATATGACCCCGAATTTTCCTAAGTTTGTAGATAACATCCCCATAAAATTCTGGTTGAGAAATGCCTTGTCGCAGTAACGTCCGTAAATTGCAATTATATTTACTAATGAGAGGTAAATTTCGATAATAAAATTTAGAAAAGGTTTTCCGAAGTTTCCGAAGTCACTTTGTCTTTGTCACACTTACTTTTGCTTGTTTCTGGTGCCTGTGTGTTTGTTGGTGTTTTCTGTGTTTTTCTCTTGTGTATGTGTGTGTGTGATTGGTTGCTGTCTATCGATTGCTGTATGTGTGTATGTATAAATGTGTGTGATTGGTTGTTTTCTTTCGATGACACTGTGTGTGTATAAATTGCTATATAAATTGCTTTCTGTCGGTGGTTTGGTGGTGGTGACGTTTTGTGTGTGGCTTTTTCTGCTTCACTTTACTACTTGTTCATTCGATGGTGTTAAGTGCAAGTGTCGGAGTCGTAAAAGGTCGCACATACTTCATTGTCCTTGTTATTATATTTTCTTGTCCGTCGGTATCAGGAGTTTCGATATTATTAGCTATGAAAATTTGTTATCTCTTAAGCCGATGCTAGGGGCGTAAATAAAACGGGGTCTGCAATTTTCTTTTCGCAATGCGATTTGTACCTTCGGGGGATGTATTACCTTCAAAATCTACGTACGTATTGAATATTCAATACAGCTTAAGCTGGTGCTAGGGGGTGCGTGAGTAGTGTTGCACTGTTAATAACTGCCCGTGAATAGACTCAATAAAACCGAATCTGCAATTGTCTCTTTTCGCATTACTGCTTTTGTAAAATCAAAAAAGCTCTTACCAACATAATGTGAGCAAACATACACACTTGCTAGAACTAGGTTGTTATCAAGCCTTACGCGAAATATACCGAAAACAGACTTTCTTCTCAACTGAACTTTGCCTACACTGAGACAAGCAGTCAATCCCATGGGGAGTGTCATAAAAATCCACGACACACAAACACCACCAAACAGTAAAGCGCACACGCTTGTCGCAAAGAGCAAACTGTTTTGATTTAAATCGACTCATTTGTATTTCCATATTGATAAATCAATGGCCGAAATCGATAAAAAGTATGAAAGCTTACTGCAGCGCAGTGGCTCTGCCTCGATTGCTGGACGACATAAACCTTGTGAGTGGAACAAATTAACACGCGATGCTTTCAGTTATAATTTTAGTTTATCTAACTCATTTTAATTTCATAATGTACCTGACAACAGCAGATGTTAAGTGCTAGTGTAACTGCCGTAAAGTGTCGCCCCATACTCCATTTTCAGTGTTGTAATGGTGAAGTCCGGCGGGGATACCTTTATTTACAATGTCACTTTGTCTTTGTCACACTTACTTTTGTTTGTTTCTGGTGCCTGTGTCTTTGTTGGTGTTTTCAGTGTTTTTCTCGTGTGTGTGTGTGTGTGATTGGTTGCTTTCTATCGATTGCTGTATGTGTGTGTATGTATAAATATGGAAAAATAGTAAAACAGGGAGAGCCACACGCGAAATGACACCGCACCAAACACCATCTTACAAGAAACGGTAAAGCCACAAGACAAAACATAACAGGACGCATATCAAGACGAAACACATTAAACATTAAGCATATTAAACAACAAAATTGACCGTAGGCTGAAAGCAGGAGTGCCGCCTTGGAACGGCCAGCAGCCAAAAAAAGGGCTACTGGGGGCTTTAACCTGGTTTACGGGTACCCAACCTCGTCCTTATCCCAATTTCAACAAAGTCAAAATGTAAATAAAATTCAATCCAGACAACTCCACAGCATGCATAACGATGTCTGCCTAAATGAAAATGATTTGAAAATAAACGTTATAGGTTAACAAGCGACGTCATCATGTAAATGACGTCATAATTTAAAAGTACGGGAAAACTATTTGAAACACTTCTACACCGACATTTAACAAAAGATAAATCGCAAGAAGATACAATTACTAGTAGATATTAATGCACAACTGTTTTGTTTGAAAATGAATAAACTTGACATCGTAGACATGTACTCGATAACTATTCAGGTCAGAGCAGCTGTGGAGAAGTCATTTGGGGTACGACAGAACTGTGTGATTGGTTGCTGTCTTTCGATGGCTCTGTGTGTGTAAAAATTGCTATATAAATTGCTTTCTGTCGGTGGTTTGGTGGTGGTGACGTTTTGTGTGTGACTTTTTCTGCTTGACTTTACTACTTTTTCATTCGATGGTATTAATTATAAAACATTGAATAATGCTTAAACCGGTACTAGTGAGTAGTGCAGCATATAACCGCTCATGAACAGACTCAGTAATACCGAGTCTATTTTCTCTATTTTCTCTATTCATATTGCTGCTTTTGCAGCATCCCTTACTTTCAGAATGTATATACTTCACAACAGCATGTGTTAAGTGCAAGTGTCGGAGTCGTCAAAGGTCGCACATACTTCATTGTCTGTGTTGTTATATTTTCTTGTCCGTCGGTTTCAGAAGTTTCGATATAATTAGCTATGAAAATGTGTCATCTCTTAAGCGGATGCTAGGGGAGTAAATAAAATGGGGTCTGCAATTTTCTTTTTTCGCAATGCGGTTTGTACCTCTGGAGGATGTATTACCTTCAAAATCTACGTACGTAGTTATGAATATTCAATACAGCTTAAGCTGGTGCTAGGGGTGCGTGAGTAGTGCTGCACTGTTAATAACTGCTTATGAATAGACTCAATAAAACCCACTCTGCAATTGTGTCTTTTCGCATTACTGTTTTTGTAAAATCAAAAAAGCTCTTACAAACATAATTTGATCAAACATACACACTTGATAGAACTAGGTTGTTATCAAACCTTACGCGAAATATACCGATAACAGACTTTCTTCTCAACTGAACTTTGCTTAAAAGTGAGACAAGCAGTCAGTCCTATGGGGAGTGCCATAAAAATCCACGGCACACAAATACCACCAAACAGTAAGGCGCACAGCTACCAGACAAAGTGTGACGAAACGCACCAAACACAACAATTTAAGATATAAAAAGAAGACTACATGGCTGGTAGGGTGCTGAATGATGCCCCAATGACAAGACCCAACCTCAGACCTGTTTTTTAAATGTTTTGGTCGTTCTGTGAGGTGACAATGTCTTTGTCTTGAGCAAAACACATAACGCGAGGCTTGATGAGGCTGGGCTATGCTAGCCGATGATGATAGTATGGTGTTCTGAGGCTCCCTTGCCTGGGACTATGAAAGCATGAACCATTAATTATACACAAAATACCTTACCTATGATATGCTATTTCTGCTTCGGGGCCAACAATAAAAAAAAAACTATAACTTTGAACAACTACTACAGCCCCGAGCTAGCGAGACGGCAGGTCAATGCTTCATCTTCAAAATGTTGCTTGGAACACAATTTTCAAGCTACATCATGAACGTGTATTAATGTGAGCTATATAACCCTAGCACATGCGAATTGCGACTCTAAGCATCAAACCCTGTTGAAACATTTGGTTAGAAGCTATCTCAACCATACTGTGACTTCAACCGTATGTCTTGAAGCACGTATGCAACCCTATGCTCTGAAACCTATCTTGAGTAGTTTATGAAATTTGTTTCAAGAAGCTATTAATACCTAACATTTTGAAGCCTGCATAGAATACGATACGATTCCGTGGTCGAAACACTGCCTCAGGAATAAAGCCTCAGGAAGACGGCTCAGCAACACTCCGAACCCTGAGCACTACGTGTCTTCACTTCAGTAAACCTGCTTCAAACCAAATATAACCCCAGGCTATATCAGTCTGAGCAACACTATCTCAATGCCTCAGCAAAGCTGAGGCCACTAAATTCATAAGGTGGTTACACAGTCGAAACGTGCAATTTTCATGCCCAATGAGAGAACTCCAGGGACAGTTACATAGACCATTCCAAACAAAAGGTAACTGCACAATTACGTTGCCGAAACAGTCAATATATTCGCCAGTTATGTTATTAATTTTGAATTAGTGCAATACTCTATCAGTGAAAACAGCGAGATTTACTGAAGATTGCTATGGATATTCAGTGCTACCTGATCATAAAAAACCAGCAGTAATCGTTAAAATAGTTTGCAACACTCTCAGCATTTCTTAATCTGAGTAATTTGAACAAATTAGCTTATTAACAGTATTTTATAAATGATTTCGATTCACCAACCGCCTCACACATTTGAATATATACACAGTAATACATTTTATATGGTATAAAACAAACAAAATCAAGTTTAAAAGTGAACTAACTTTATCAACCAGACTTTTATGGGGATGTTATCTACAAACTTAGGAAAATTCGGGGGTTGTATCAAATTTCATGATTTGTTCAGAACGCATTAAAAGATTTAAGAAGAAAGGTTATTATCCCATTATATTGCAACGCACTTCATGTTTGGTTATCAACCCTTTTACAGTCGGTAGCTACGCTTCCCTCTTTGCTTGCGCGATGACAGGCCGAAGGTAGTACTCTATGATGGTATACTCTTAAACTCAGATACGGGATGAGCTTACCAGACTCATGTATTACTTTTTCCCTGTCATTCCCTTAACGGCTTCCCTGCAGGTGCTCTGACTTCAGCAAAGTCTTTGAGTACATTTTTGACAGATTGTCACAGTTATTATGCTATGTTTTACATGCTGGCATGTGTTCATCGCCTTTTATGTTACGGGTAAGTCCGGCGGGGAAACCTTCATTTACACTATCTGTAAAGCTAGGTTGACTTTGAGAGAAGTGTGAGGTAAGGACGTCCGTATATCTGTTTAAACCCTCAGTGGTGTTTCGGTACTGACCGTGCCAAGGTGGTACTCTCTTTGTCACCCTTCCTTTTGTTTGCATTACGTCTTTGTGCTTGTGATTTTGTTCATGTGTGGAGCGCTTGTCTCTAGTTCTTGTGTGTTTGTTGGTGTTTTCTGCTGCGTTTGGGTGTATTGTTGTGTATTTGTGTGTCATGCTTTCTAGCTTTCTATCGGTGTTTTGGTGGTGGTTGCGTCTTGCATACACAGCAAATTCATACCAACAGTCAAAACGGGAGATAATCCTGTATATACAGATCATAAGATTCCTTACGTAGCAATATTTACATGTTGTCTTGACACAGGATAAATACAGGGTTACCGTCATGGAACAGCCAATAGCCATACAAGGTTAAACCAGGTTTCAGGGTACACAACGTAAATATGCACCCCGCACAACTCCACAACATGAGTCACGACGCCAATACAAAACAAAGTATTCAAGTAAACCGTAAACTATGAGTTAAATTATAAAGTTAAGTGACGTTGTATGCACCAACCATTACTACACCGATATTATAAAGAGATGGGAATAAATTAACGCAGAGGATTCATAAAACATAACTGTTTATATTGCAAATAAAACATATAATAAGCTCGTTGCACGATGGGTCATATGGCAGAGGGGCAACTAACTGTAATGACTCGTACCATATCCGGACAGCAGACACCCGACCATGAATCCTATACCATATCCAGTGAATAGCCATGATGCTTCATGGAGAGAACTTTCTGTAATACGCTGAAGATCTGGTAGAGCCGGTCCAATCTGTCCCATCAGCATACCCTTAGGAAACAGTGCAAGGTAAATATATTAAGATATATAAACTTAGGTAGTATGCTTACAATTGCGATTCTTATACTTCACTGACTACCATAATATAATATGTATTTATTTTTTGTCAAATTTAAAATGTAGTACAACTGTTTGGGATTTCCTTCGTATATATACGTGACCTCTAAAATGATTGACGAACGTTCGGCTCTTAAATGATAGTCCGACCCATACCGATATATCCAAATATACTGTTAAACCCATTACAGTAAGGGAAATACACATAATGTCTTATTTAAGTATGTCATGTATCGCAGACACATTGCTTTCATTAATCGTAAATCAATTTATTGGTGCTAGTTACACAAATAAACAGTTTCAGACTGTATTGCATAGAATTATGAAAGTGAAGACACGTACTGACGTCACCATATTCCATAAAGCTAATGTTGTGTTTGCAAGTTTATGTTTGTATGTAGGTTCTTCAATCTTACAGACTTCCGGCTCCTGTCCTTGATTATTCCTTCCAAACGAATTTGGATTTTCAACCGAATCCTGTGGCAGGGAAATAGTAAACATAACACGTAGCATGTGAAACTCAATCCGTACGTTTGTTAATACACAACGGTTGACAATTTCCGACCATACTAAATAACCCCATTTCATTATGGATTATGTTGTTTAAAAAGAATGAAAAATATTAATTCTAACCATCACGTATTAACAATCCATCAATCACCATAGATATACACAAACACCATTTGAAAATCAGTGATATTAACCACGTGTATAAGGAAGACTCTATAACGATAACCAACGCTTTCTGTTGGTGTTTTGGTGTTGGTTGCGCTTTGTACGTGTAATTTCCTGCTTGACTTAACTACTTTTTTCATTCCCAGAAACATCGTTTGTTCTACAATTAGATAATAATAAAACAAAGGCTGAATGAAATATGTTAATTATAACAGGATTTTGAATCAAGTCATCCATCATGAACTTTGTATAATAAGTATACCATAAAAGTGTCACCTAAACATTGTATTTATAATGAAATATAAGCTTTAGACGAGGTACCTCAATTTCTATGCTGATATCCGGAACCTCAGATATGCAATCTTCAATGAATGCCTCATTAGTAAATGTCTGTTTCATTCTTGTCTCGCTATTAGATTCGCCATTACTTCTATCCTGAATGATTGAAATAGTGCTTGTCGCCTGTGTATGTTTGCCTTTCATGCCTTTGTCCATCTCTTTATTTCCAATTCTGAAAAAAACCCACCTGTTGAACAACTAAACATTTAAAGCTTAATCTGATTAAACGAAGCAGGATCGTTCGAAAACAGTCATATATATATACCACGATCAGGTACGTTTAACGCATGCCGTTACATATCAATGCATATTTTAAGTTGTTATCTCCATTTGATTCACTCAGTAAACTACATTGTTTTTGCTTAGCGTCAATGCTATAGACGCTTTGCATTTTATTGTCGATTTGGAACTAAAAACTCTACCAATCATGACTATTTGACCCGACGAGTAGTTGCAAATAGTTTGTATCCAGATTAGACGCCGAATAACTCGGCGTTCTAGCTGGATCCAAGCTCTTTGACACTCACTCAATAGTTTCTGGAAAACTCGAATCGGTAAAGTAAAGAGAAAATTGTAACAGAATACAGATCAAGCATTTATTATTTTTGTAGCAGGCAAAGCATTAATGCACAAGTCCGATATATACACAACACTGACATAGATTGCTCTATCCTGCATTACATTTAACTTTGCTACACAAAACTCCCATAATATACGTAAGCACACAACACAAATGAATGTGTTCCCTTTATATACAATTCACTGCATTGCTTACGAGGATAATTTTTATCGGGGATCTCATGACACTAACTGTATTTGTTTTTAAGCATTGGTATATATACAAATTTATCGATTTTGTATTAACGCATTATCTCATAGGCTATTTTAGATTCAACCTCTTTGAATACATCTACCGAAAAGGAGCATTAACTAGTGAAAAGGAAATGTTGTAGTTTGAAACTATTGTGATAAATAAGAGTATTTTGAGTAGGAGCAAATGCTCTATTAATCACAATGGTTTCGGCAGGTGACTTTTGCAGAGGCGTCAATATGATGGAATGGGTTAATAATTACATGCCATACCATATCATCCCTATAGGTGATCTTTATTTCTGGTTCCTCTATTGAACCATTCCTCAAAACCGATATCGGTCTCGGTCCCCCTCCAGACAACTCCACAACATGCATAACGATGTCTGCCAAAATGAAAATGATTTGAAAATAAACGTTATAGGTAAACAAGCGACGTCATCATGTAAATGACGTCATAATTTAAAAGTACGGGAAAACTATTTGAAACACTTCTACACCGACATTTAATAAAAGATAAATCGCAAGAAGATACAATTACTAGTGGATATTAAGCATGCACAACTGTTTTGTTTGAAAAAGAATAAACTTGACATCGTAGACATGTACTCGATGACTATTCAGGTCAGAGCAGCTGTGGAGAAGTCATTTGGGGTACGACAGAACTGGCAAAATACAAATATCTAATTTCCTCCCTCCGTAAACGGGTTTAAGAGGGAACCTTCATAGAGTATTAAGCCTTTTCCGTCGTCGCACAAGCAAAGCATAATGACCAACTGTAAAGGGGTCGACCACCAAGCATGTAGTGTGCTGCAATATAGAGGGGTCATATCCCTTTTTAATGAATTGTTGTATACGTTTGACAAACAAAGTATCAAAATATGTGTGTCCAATAATTTTTCGAAGTTTGTAAATGACATCACCGTAAAACTCCGGATGTGAAATACCTAACTTTAGAAAAGTACGTGAATTACAATTGTATTTGCTGATGAGTAGAACATGAGTTGATATTTCGTTATCTATACAATGTTTGAGCGACCAGTACTGTATATTTGTTGCACAACGATCATGACCGACGACGTGATTCAAAACCGTTTTAATGAGAAACAGCTGTAATTCTGTTTTAGTTATAAATATCGTAGAAGGTAAGCTTTCTCTATGTTTCATACGTTAATGAGCCATTTCTTACACATGTGGACAAGGTTATTTGATTTTTTTGTCTTCTGTCTTTGTACGTGTGCTTTTGTTAAAGTTTTGAATGTTTCTCTGGTGCGTGTATGTATGTTGGTGTTTTGCGTGTTCATTTCGTGTGTGCGTGTGTGTGTGAGTGAGTGTGTATGTGTGTGTGACATGCTGTCTATCGATGTTTTAGTGGTGGTTGCGTCTTGTATGTGGCTTTGCCTGCTTGACTTTACTACTTTTTAATTCAAATATTTGTGTATATCTGTGATGATTGGTGATTCTTAATGTATTTCCATATTTCTCTTTTGTCCAAAACACAAACAAAAAACATTCAATTTATTGCATTACTTGACCAAATTAAACTGAGATTCATCAATTTCCGTTAGCGTTTCCGATTCTACTCGGATGAATTCGATTGCCATACATACCAATACATGGCTTATGCGTTGAGACCAATATACGGCCTAAAGTGGCGCAGTAGAAAGACCTTCGCCTGTCATTCTAGCGGTTGTAGGTTCGAATCCAACTGCAGCCATTGGATTTTGTTTTAAATTTCTATTATTTGTTTGTACTTGATTTTTCAAGAATATATTATCATATATCAGATATTTTATTATATACATATACGTATTTTATATACTTATATATTGAAATTCAAACAAAGAATTCCCCCAATACGGGATAGAATACAGGAAAAGGTGGAACTCCGATAAGACACAGTCGTACTACATTTTAAATTTAATAACAAAATGAATATATATAGACAAATTCTTCAACCGGTTTCACGTATTGATCAACGGGAGGATTGCTCTTCAACTATGACACCAATGTCGTCAATGACGGCACCCAACGTAATTATGTCTCCCCCCATATTTATATGGGGGAGACATATTGTTTTCGTGAGAGTTGTCTGTCTGTCTGTCTGTCCGTCTGTCCGTCTGTCTGTCCGTCTGTCCGTCTGTCTGTCTGTCCGTCACACTTTTTGTCCGGACGATAACTTCAATATGCCTGATGCCAGTTGATTGAAACTTCATATATGGAAAGAGTATAATGAGAGGAAGTGTCATGCACAAGGTCCATAACTCTGGCTTCACTAATATTGGAGTTATTGCCCTTTGAAAAAAAATCACACTTTTTTGTCCGGACGATAACTCCTATATGGCTCATGCCATTGGATTGAAACTTCATATATGGAAAGATCATGACAAGAGAAAGTGTCATGCACAAGGTCCATAACTCTGGCTTCACTAATATTGGAGTTATTGCCCTTTGTAAAAAATATCATAATTTTTTGTCCAGACAATAACTTCAATATGCCTGATGCCAGTTGATTGAAACTTCATATATGGAAAGAGCATAATTAAAGGAAGTGTCATGCAGAAGGTACATAACTCTGGCTTCACTAATATAGGAGTTATTGCCCTTTGTAAAAAAATTCACACTTTTTTGTCCGGACGATAACTTCTATATGGCTCATGCCATTGGATTGAAACTTCATATATGGAAAGATCATAATGAGAGGAAGTGTCATGCACAAAGTCCATAACTCTCGCTTCACTAATATTGGATTATTGCCCTTTGTAAAACAAAATCACAATTTTTTGTCCGGATGATTACTCCTATGTGACACATGCCATTGGAGTGAAACTTCATACATGGAATGATCATGATAAGAGAAAGTGTCATGCATAAGATCCTTAACTCGAGCTTCAATAAATTTAGAGTTATTGCCCCTTGTACATTTGTTTAATTCTTTCTTGTCCGGACGATAACTCCTACATGGCTCTTGCCATCGTATTGAAACTTCATACATGGAAAGAGCATGATGAGAGAAAGTGTCATGAACAAGGGCCATAATTCTGGCTTCAATACTTTTGGAGTTATTGCCCTTTGTTACATTTTTTGGCCGATTAATAACTCCTGTTCGACTGATGCTATTGGAATGACATTTTATTTTTGGAAAGAGCATGATGAAAGTAAGTGTCATGCACAAGGGCTATAAATCTGGTATCAGTATTTTTGGAGTTATTAGCTGTTATCATTTTCTTCTTGAAAAATGTAGTGTGGGAAACGCATAATGAGGGGAAGTATCATTCATCAAGACCATAACATTTTTGGTGATTTCCCTTTACATATTGTTTTTATTAGAGGGGAGACATCCGTTTTTGTGACAAAAACCTCTAGTTTGTAGACGACGTCATTACAGTGACGATAAATGGCGGCGCTCAATGTATCTATAAGGCAATGTCAACAAGGGGAACAACTCTCATGTATCAGAAAGCGGAATGAATGACCTGTCATGATTTAAAAATATCTATATGCGCACTTATAGAAACTGACATATTTTATAAGGCAACTGACAGCCGGGCGTATCTTCTATTTCAATCATGTCACCCGAAACATACTAGAACCAATATCCAATTCCCTCTAGCCAGGCGTCTTCGGAAAATTATTTCTGACGACGCAACATAGAAGGTGCGACTTGAAGAATTGAAGACCTTTTTAAAACGGCAAAAGTATCCAGAAGAGCTCATCAATGCCAGTATTGAAAAGGCATAGGCCATGGACCTACGGGAAGCCAAGACCGTAAAGGAGAATGTACAAATGGAAGTTATTACCTACATCTCGACAAACAACCAAAGGAATGAAGAGATGTTTCCACAAATTAGAAATAACCTTTAGCTCCTTAAGCGGGACCAACATATGAAAGAGGTAGTGAATAACTATAAAATATTCAAATGCAAAAGACAGGCACCAAATTTGAAAAAACTGCTGGCGCAAAGCCACATACAAGACGCAACCACCACCAAAACACCGATAGATAGCATGACACACACACAACACACTCAAACGCACACACACACGAAATGAACACAGAAAACACCAACAGACACACAAGAACTAGAGACAAACACTCCACACATGAACAAAATCACAAGCACAAAGACGTTAGGCAAACAAAAGGAAGGGTGATAAAGAGAGTACCGCCTTGGCACGGTCAATAGCAAAAACACCACTGGGGGTTTAAACCGGTTTCCTAACCTAACACTTCTCTCAAAGTCACCCTAGCTTTACAAATAGTGTAAATAAAGGTATCCCCGCCGGACATACCCACAACATAGACGACGGTGAACACAGGACAACATGTAAAACATAGCATAATAACTTAGATAATCCGTCAAATATGTACTCAATGACTTTGCTGAAGTCAGAGCACCTGCAGGGAAGCCGTTAAGGGCACGACAGGGAAAAAGTAATGCATGAGTCTGGTAAGCTCATCCCGTATCTGAGTTTAAGAGTATACCATCATAGAGTACTACCTTCGGCCTGTCATCGCGCAAGCAAAGAGGGGAGCGTAGCTACCGACTGTAAAATGGTCGATAACCAAACATGCAGTGCGTTGCAATATAATGGGATCATAGCCTTTCTTAAATGATTTAATGCGTTTTAAAAACAAATCATGAAAATGGATATGACCCCGAATTTTCCTAAGTTTGTAGATACCAACCCCCTAAAAGTATGGTTGAGAAATGCCTTGTACGTGTGCTTTTGTTTAGTAAGGTCCGTAGATTGCAATTATGTTTACTAATGAGTGTAAATTTCGATAATAAAATTTAGAAAACGTTTTCCGAATTTGTGATATCTGTAACCATGCTTAAAAAGTTTAACAGTTATAACTAAATTACGACTGTTAGAATCTCCAAGCAAAGAACAGGTTCGGGCAAACAGAATAAGTTGAGAAATATAAACCCCATAAGATGTAGAACGGGGCACATCTCCATCTAGAAAAGGATAATTAACAATTTTAAAATTAAAATCTTCTTTTATCGTATATTTTGGACGAAACTTTATCATTTGTAATTGAAATATTCAAATCTAGATTCTAATCTATAATGTCAGATTGATTCGCATTGTTTAAAGACAGTTCTTTTGGCAGAATTTAATGAAAATCATTATACTCCGCAGGTTATAAAATCAATCAAGGTGTGGATTATGTGTGCAATGTGCATCTGATCGAAGGATCGGATTTACTATTTAGAAACGGCAAGTCATTTAAGGTGAACCACTGTATGTCTTGTGATGTAAATAACCTTATTTACGTTTTAAAATGTTAGGGCTGTGGTCAGGAATACATCGGCGAGACGTCCGATTTGAGAAAACGAGTGACAGTACATAACCAGCAAATCAGGGACATCTCGACCCGAATGTTGCCAGTCAGTGCGCATATAGATGTCTGTGATGGATCTATTTGGCCTAAATACAATTTATTTCCCTTTTACAAAATGAATACTGATAACAGCCTGACCAGGAAACAGAAGGAAGCTTACTTCATTTGCATATTAAAACCCCTTTTAAATCATGACAGGTCATCCATTTCGCTTTCTGATACATGACAGTTGTTCCCCCTGATGACGTTGCCTATATATACATTGAGCGCCGCCATTTAACGTCACTGTAATGACTTCGACTACAAATTACGCTGGGCGCCGCCATCTTGCCGTCGTCATTGACGACGTTGACGTCATAGTTGAAGAACAATCCTCCTGATGATCAATACGTGAAACCAGTTGAGGAATTTGTCGATGTATATTCTTCTTTGCTTACGGTCACTTTCCAAATCTAAGTTATATTGACGAAAACAGCAAACATGGGAAAGTGGAACGATCGTGTTTCATGAACATAAATGCTTAAAACAAGGAAAGTTTACTGTACTCACTTTTTGAAAATTTATCTTCCCGGATTGAGGCTCGAACCCGCTACCTTGCCCAACGCAACTATAACGCCTTTATCTACTGCGCTATTACAGAGAATAAACAAAATTACATACCGTCAATAGTCAATAATGTTCGAACGTTGTTTATCTTCGGAAATCTATATATAGAATTACGAATATATACGGAATATGCATGGAGTCTCAGCTTAATCTGGTCAGGTAATAACAGTGTCACATTGTTCTATGCTTTACTTTTCCCTGTAACAGGATTCGGCTGATAATTCAAATTCGTTGGAAAGGAATAAACAAAGACAGGAGACGGAAGTCACTAAGGCGGAAGAACCCGCATTCAAACATAAACTTGCCAAAACAACATTCGTTTTGTGGAATATGGTGACTTCGGTATGTGTCTTCAGTTACATAATTTTATACAGCATTATATTCTGAAAGTGGGAGATCCATCGAAAGCAAGAGTAGCAATGCGAAAGGAAACATGCAGACTCGGTTTTATTAAGTCTGTTCATGAGTAGTAATTACAAGAGTACCGCATACGGTACATAATACGCCCACTTGCAAACTTTCTCTGATTCAACATGCCTTATAAGTGTTGACATTTTCTAATCTGTGCTTCAGATCTTGATTTCCATATTAAGGTGATACTATTTTTAAAAAAATTGAAGTGAATATCTTATTAAATAAAAAAGTTATAGCTAATCCTCATATTTGCAGATATTAGCGGCCATAACTCTGTAAAGACAAACTGAATGAACCTCAAAATAAACCCAGCTTCAGATTTTGTAGCTTAAAACATTTCTATTAATGGAAAAGTAGTAAAGTCAAGCAGGCAAAGCCACATGCAAGACGCAACCACCACCAAAACACCGATAGACAGCATGACACACACACACACACAACCACACACCCAAACGCACACGCACACACACACACACACGAAATGAACACAGAAAACACCAAAAGACACACAAGAACCAGGGACAAACGTTCCACAACATGAACAAACCACAAGCACAAAGACGCAATGCAAACAAAAGGAAGGGTGACAAAGAGAGTACCGCCTTGGCACGGTCAGCAGCAAAAACACCACTGGGGGTTTAAACCGGTTTACGGACGTCCTAACCTCACACTTCTCTCAAAGTCACCCTAGCTTTACAAATATTGTAAATAAAGGTATCCCCGCTGGACTTACCCACAACATAGACGACGGTGAACACAGGACAACATGTAAAACATAGCATAATAACTGTGACAATCCGTCAAATATGTACTCAATGACTTTGCTGAAGTCAGAGCACCTGCAGGTAAGCCGTTAAGGGCACGACAGGGAAAAAATAATACATGAGTCTGGTAAGCTCCTCCTGTATCCAAGTTTAAGAGTATACCATCATAGAGTACTACCCTCGGCCTGTCATCGCGCAAGCAAAGAGGGAAGCGTAGCTACCGACTGTAAAAGGGTCGATAACCAACCATGCAGTGTGTTGCAATATAATAGGATCATAACCTTTCTTTTTAAATTTTTTAATGCGTTTTATAAACAAATCATGAAAATGGATATGACCCCGAATTTTCCTAAGTTTGTAGATAACATCCCCATAAAATTCTGGTTGAGAAATGCCTTGTCGCAGTAACGTCCGTAGATTGCAATTATATTTACTAATGAGAGGTAAATTTCGATAATAAAATTTAGAAAAGGTTTTCCGAAGTTTGTGATATCTGTAACCTTGCTTAAGAAGTTTAGCAGTTATAACTAAATTACGTCTGTTAAAATCTTCAAGCAAAGAACAGGCTCGGGCAAACCTAATAAGTTGAGAAATATAAACACCATAAGATGTAGAACGTGGCACATCCCCATCTAGAAAAGGATAATTAACAATTTTAAAATTAAAATCTTCTCTTTTATCGTATACTTTGGACGAAACTTTATCATTTGTAATTGAAAGATTCAAATCTAGAAATGAAGCATTAATGTCAGATTGATTAGCTTTGTTTAAAGACAGTTCTTTTGGGTAGATTGAAGAAACCATAGTATCAAAATAAGGATTATCTAAATTCAAAATATCGTCTAAATACCTTGAAGTTTTATTAAAAGCATTAACAATATCGGTCTGTGTATCAGGTTTTAAGCTAAGCATAAAATCCCTCTCGTAGCAATACAAAAACAAATCTGCAACAAGAGGGGCACAATTTGTACCCATGGGTATACCAACAACTTGACGATATATGGTATCTCCATAACGCACAAATATATTATCTAAAAGAAAGGTAAGAGATCTACAAACATCAAGGCAAGTCCACATTGTGTAATGTTCAACTTCTGAATTCGAAAAGAATGAACGTTGAACATTACAAGCAATGAACATTTTGTTTTCTCTGGCAAAGTTTTTTTCTATTAATTTAATAAGTCTATCCTTTATAAGATGGTGAGGTAGAGTAGTATAGAGTGTAGAGAAATCATAAGAGCTCAGTAAAGAAATGCTATACTGTTCATTTTCAGGTTTTGTTAAAACATCATTTGAATTTTTTATGGACCAAAAAACATTAATACCAGAATTTTCATATATTTTATCACAGTAGCGTTTAACATGTTCTTTGATCGTAGTAAGACAGGACGTCAAAAGTATAGATAATTTAGTAGTGGTACAACAGCTAGAGTTGGCAATAAAACGCGACTTATAAGGGTTTTTATGTAGTTTCGGAATCCAGTACAAAGTAGAAAGTTTATGTTGTTTTATGTTAGGACCAGACTTAAAATCATTGCACATTTTTACATGTTCCGAGACTATATCTTTTTCAGGTGTTTGAACTGTTATATAAGTTTTTGAATCAGTTAGCTCCTTCTTTAAAACATCAACATAATACAATCTTCAAATAATGATTACATTGTTTGATGCCTTGTCAGCAGGAACAAGAACATAATCTGAATGAAAATTAGAAATGTTTTTCTTCAAGTAGCGAAATGTAACTCTAGGTCGAGGTGGTAAAAGATGGTTATTTGATTTGTAAAAAGTTATTCGTGTATCAATAATATCGAAAATACATTTCTTCCAATCCGAAAGGGCATTAACATCAGCATGTTCTCGTCGACACCATTTGATGCAGAATTCTTGAATAGCGTCCGCAATATGAGTTCGACAAGCGTCAAAATCAATAAGGGAAGGTAATCTATATTTAGGTCCTTTAGTTAGGAGGGTCCTGAGACGTTTATCCTTAATGATATCAAAATTACCAGTAATGACATGACCAACTGGTTTATAGCAAAAGCTAGAAATGCTACAATCTCAAGAAATAGGGGTATTAACATCAATATTTAAGTCAGAGACAATTTTATTGTAGTTCAAAATAACATTTCTAATAGGTTTATTATATTTATAACAGATGATAGGTGATTCAGAGTTGATGAAATATTTGGGAATAGCATCGATTACATTCTTATCACGAAATATACTTTGAATATCAATAAAATCGATACCTTTATTTAGGAACTGAAGTTTCAGAAAATGTCTTTTATGTTCAGATTCTTTATCAATACGTGGACGAAGAACATGCTGTGTGTAACTTTGTATAAGTGAGGCAGTATTAATTAACGGATCTGTAAGTTTCATTTATATCATTTTAATAGTTTTCCCAGAAAACAAGAGACAAACTAAAAGCTGACAGACAAACAAAGCAACGAACACACAAAGTTCAAGGACCATAACTTTAGAATAAAATGACTTACCAAAAACCCCGCAATATATGTGTAAATTCATATTAAGGTTTAACCATATAAAAAAATGAAGTAAATATCATTTCAAATGAAAAAGTTATGGCCATCCTCATATATATTTGCATAGATTTGCATTATTTCTTTTAAGTGCAAGGGCCATAACTCTGAAACGAAAAATCAAATGATCGTCATAACCAACTCATCTTCAGATATTGATGCATTAAACATTTGTGTGAAGTTTTATTAATATCTCTCAAATGGTTTCCCCAAAAAACTGCGGACAAACTATTTGTATGTATTTACATTATGTTTTAAGTGAAAGGGCCATAACTCCGAAACGACAAATCAAATGAACCTCAGAATCAAATCAGCGTCAGATCTTGATGCATTAAACTTTTGTGTGAATGGAAAAGTAGTAACGTCAAGCAGGCAAAGCCACATGCAAGACGCAACCACCACCAAAACACCGATAGACAGCATGACACACACACACACACAACCACACACCCAAACGCACACACACACACACACACGAAATGAACACAGAAAACACCAAAATACACACAAGAAACAGGGACAAACGTTCCACAACATGAACAAACAACAAGCACAAAGACGCAAGGCAAACAAAAGGAAGGGTGACAAAGAGAGTACCGCCTTGGCACGGTCAGCAGCAAAAACACCACTGGGGGTTTAAACCGGTTTACGGACGTCCTAACCTCACACTTCTCTCAAAGTCACCCTAGCTTTACAAATATTGTAAATAAAGGTATCCCCGCTGGACTTACCCACAACATAGACGACGGTGAACACAGGACAACATGTAAAACATAGCATAATAACTGTGACAATCCGTCAAATATGTACTCAATGACTTTGCTGAAGTCAGAGCACCTGCAGGTAAGCCGTTAAGGGCACGACAGGGAAAAAGTAATACATGAGTCTGGTAAGCTCCTCCTGTATCCAAGTTTAAGAGTATACCATCATAGAGTACTACCCTCGGCCTGTCATCGCGCAAGCAAAGAGGGAAGCGTAGCTACCGACTGTAAAAGGGTCGATAACCAAACATGCAGTGTGTTGCAATATAATAGGATCATAACCTTTCTTTTTAAATGTTTTAATGCGTTTAATAAACAAATCATGAAAATGGATATGACCCCGAATTTTCCTAAGTTTGTAGATAACATCCCCATAAAATTCTGGTTGAGAAATGCCTTGTCGCAGTAACGTCCGTAGATTGCAATTATATTTACTAATGAGAGGTAAATTTCGATAATAAAATTTAGAAAAGGTTTTCCGAAGTTTGTGATATCTGTAACCTTGCTTAAGAAGTTTATCAGTTATAACTAAATTACGTCTGTTAAAATCTTCAAGCAAAGAACAGGCTCGGGCAAACCTAATAAGTTGAGAAATATAAACCCCATAAGATGTAGAACGTGGCACATCCCCATCTAGAAAAGGATAATTAACAATTTTAAAATTAAAATCTTCTCTTTTATCGTATACTTTGGACGAAACTTTATCATTTGTAATTGAAAGATTCAAATCTAAAAATGAAGCATTAATGTCAGATTGATTAGCTTTGTTTAAAGACAGTTCTTTTGGGTAGATTGAAGAAACCATAGCATCAAAATAAGGATTATCTAAATTCAAAATATCGTCTAAATACCTTGAAGTTTTATTAAAAGCATTAACAATATCGGCCTGTGTATCAGGTTTTAAGCTAAGCATAAAATCCCTCTCGTAGCAATACAAAAACAAATCTGCAACAAGAGGGGCACAATTTGTACCCATGGGTATACCAACAACTTGACGATATATGGTATCCCCATAACGCACAAATATATTATATAAAAGAAAGGTAAGAGATCTACAAACATCAAGGCAAGTCCACATTGTGTAATGTTCAACTTCTGAATTCGAAAAGAATGAACGTTGAACATTACAAGCAATGAACATTTTGTTTTCTCTGGCAAAGGTTTTTTCTATTAATTTAATAAGTTTATCCTTTATAAGATGGTGAGGGTAGAGTAGTATAGAGTGTAGAGAAATCATAAGAGCTCAGTAAAGAAATGTTATACTGTTCATTTTCAAGTTTTGTTAAAACATCATTTGAATTTTTTATGGACCAAAAAACATTAATACCAGAATTTTCATATATTTTATCACAGTAGCGTTTAACATGTTCTTTGATCGTAGTAAGACAGGACGTCAAAAGTATAGATAATTTAGTAGTGGTACAACAGCTAGAGTTGGCAATAAAACGCGACTTATAAGGGTTTTTATGTAGTTTCGGAATCCAGTACAAAGTAGAAAGTTTATGTTGTTTTATGTTAGGACCAGACTTAAAATTATTGCACATTTTTACATGTTCCGAGACTATATCTTTTTCAGGTGTTTGAACTGTTATATAAGTTTTTGAATCAGTTAGCTCCTTCTTTAAAACATCAACATAATACAACCTTCAAATAATGATTACATTGTTTGATGCCTTGTCAGCAGGAACAAGAACATAATCTGAATGAAAATTAGAAATGTTTTTCTTCAAGTAGCGAAATGTAACTCTAGGTCGAGGTGGTAAAAGATAGTTTCATTAATATCTCTCAAATAGTTTTCCCAGAAAACAGCGGACAAACTATTTGCATATTTTTTAAGGACAATGGCCATAACTCTGAAATGAAAAATCAAATGAACCTCAGAATCAACTCAGCTTCAGATCTTGATGCATTAAACATTTGTGTGAAGTTTCATTGATATCTGTCAAATAGTTTTCCTAGAAAACAGCGGACAAACTATTTGCATGTATTTGCATTATTTTTTAGTAAAAGGCCAATAACTCCAAAACGACAAATCAAATGAACTTCAGAATCGACTCAGCTTCAGATCTTGATGCATTAAACATTTTTGTGAAGTTTCATTATTTTTCTCTCAAATAGTTTTCACAGAAAACAGCAGACAAACTATTTGCATATTTTTTAGGACAAGGGCCATAACTCTGAAATGAAAAATCAAACGAACTTCAGAATCAACTCAGCTTCAGATCTTGATGCATTAAACATTTGTGTGAAGTTTCATTAATATCTCTCAAATAGTTTTCCCAGAAAATAGCGGACAAACAAAATGTTGACTGACGAACGAACGGACGGACGGACAGGGCTACGACAATATACGACCACCTTTATTAGGTGGGCGTATAAAAAGTGCAACACTACTCATGCCACCTAGCACAGGCTTAAGCAGTATTCAATTGTCAAAAGTAATAACATCACAAATAATGACCCCGAAGGACCAGAAAATGACTGAGTCTGAAACTGTTTCTATATATAAATAGCAACAAGGACTTTATTGAATCTGTTCATAAGTACATTTGTAAAAGGGCAACACTACTTAACCCCAAGCACCGGCTTAAGCAGTATTAAATTTTCATTATTTAAACATTGAAATTCATAATCTCGAAAGGTCAGAAAATGTAATAAAAACACTGAGATGTAGTACAAAATGACAGTTCGTGTCCTACACGTACACCGTTTCTGATATTTATACCGGAATATGCAAATTGCTTTGTCCATCTTACAAATATGAGTCATGCAGGAAACACTACATACAGGACAAACATCCGCCAGAACAGCAACAAAAGAAAACACAGCAAATGTATAGAACTAGTAAAAACAAACAGACACACAAAGACAAAACAAACAAATAATAGGGGGAGAGGGAAATACCGCCGTGGAACGGCCAGTGACAAACGTCACTGGGGGTTTAAACCGGTTTTGGGGCGCCACACCTCACACTTATTCCATCCTCACCCTAAAAGACGAACAGTGTAAATAAACGTATCCCCGCTCCGACTAATCAACAACCGCGATGGCAAATACAGTGGTAAAGTGCATGTAAAACAAACTGTATCCACCTATCGCTAGTGTACTCAATGAATGAGCTGCAAACAGAGTAACTGTAGAAAGGTAATAAAGGGTACGTTAAAAACGAAATAGTAAAGATTGCCAATGTCCCCCTTCCGTTTCCGGTTTTAAGAGGTCGCTTTCATAGAGTACTAAACCTTTCTTGTCGGCGTACATACAAAGACAGCTGTGTGATTGCCAATTGTAAAACGGTTGACAACCAGATATGCAGTGTTTGTCACATATTTGATGAACAACGTGACAAAATGCGTATGTCCAATAATCTTACGAAGTTTGTAAATCACATCACCATACATTTCAGGATGTGAAAGTTTCTATGAAGGCTTTTATAACATCTCTTGTGATTGTGGATTCAAACGTAACATGAAATCTCTCTTGTAGCAGTACCTAAATAAATAGACGACCAGTGGTGCACAACTCGTACCCATAGGAATGCCAATCACCTGACGGTATATAGCATTCCAATAACGAACAAAAAGTATGCCTGTGCTTAAAATATATTTTTGACATTGTGTACAGCATGCATTGCTGATTATTCCAATATGTTTGCTAAAAGTACAGTCTTGGTACATTGATATACGAGCACAATGTCTGATTTAAAAGAAATTGAATTGTCATGACTACCATGACCAAGTGTATGTACTCTGCAAAAAACAAACTGCTTGATCAGAAAATACAAATACACAATTATCATCATATTTCTTTGAAGTTGCAAACAAAAACTTTATCTAACTACACTTTGTATATTTCCTTCACCACAATGGACCCAGCCGTATATTTCCATACATTATGAGTCGGGCATTCGTTTGAGTGCTTTGCGTTCGTTCGTCATTTCAAGTAAGATATGGACGCTTGTTTTGTGTATGTTTGTCTCATTCAACACAATGCAAACTTGGTGCATATATACACTATACGTCTGTCTATAGCTGCGCATATACCCATACTAATGCAAATTTTCGTCAACGCAAACGTTCGGGTTTTTTTGCATGTCATGTTGCTTACATGTAGATGCATGTACTAATCAGACACTAAGTTATACGATGTATCTTCATCCATGTTTCGCGTCCATGCTGCCATTAGCAGCATATAGGTTAAAACTGCATATACTTTATCATTTGCGATCTTGATAAATGGAAAAGTAGTAAAGTCAAGCAGGCAAAGCCACATGCAAGACGCAACCACCACCAAAACACCGATAGACAGCATGACACACACACACACAACCACACACCCAAACGCACACGCACACACACGAAATGAACACAGAAAACACCAAAAGACACACAAGAACCAGGGACAAACGTTCCACAACATGAACAAACCACAAGCACAAAGACGCAATGCAAACAAAAGGAAGACGTTGATAAAGTCAGACGTCGTATGTCCCTTCTGTCTACAAATAACGATGCACTTATATTTACAATTATAAACTGAAACCGAGTGTATTTGTTAAATGCTTTGTTCTTCCATCTTTTATATGCATCTTATATCTGTAAACATGTTTTTTTTTTTTTTTTTTTTTTAACATCCGTTTCTGCTCGCTTTCGGCTTATTGGACGCCCCAGAGAGAGAAAGAGAGAGAGAGAGAGAGGTGAGAGGATACAGAGAAACCCGGATGCGTTGCCCTTCTATTGTAAACATGAATTGAGAAAATATGAATTAATATAGTATAGTTTGACGATGTTTCCATTCTAGTGTTTCCATTCTTTCTTATCCACATTTGTTCTGTATATTTTCTTACGATTCAAGTTCACTTTGTTAGCATATACATGATTTTTCAAACGTGTTTTGCATTTATGAAATAATCCCACAGATCTAGAGCTTCCTTTGGTTAATTTTGTAAATTTGTACACTGCTCATACAATTTGAAGAACAAAATTACTTCAAAATCGTAATCTATGTGACTTAAAACTAAGTTCACACTAAAGTATTTAGCTACGAAATAGTTGTTCGTATCGAAAAAACGAGTTTTAATACCTCGGAAATAACAGTTCTAAACACGTCCGTCAGACACGGAATTTGTTGTGAATATAGTTTAGTTTAGTTGTTATTCAAATGATTCCATTGAGCTTTCAAGCCCATAAGGACAAAATACATATATGTAAACACTGACAGTATGACAGAAACATTATTAACAATATGACTTTAACACACACTCATCATTTAACAAGTTCTTCTCGCGGAATGGCTAAACTAGTTAAGAAAAGTCAAAGCCAAATTGTATAGAACTAGACCAATCTCAATGTAAGCTTCACATGACATATATTAATCATTAACTGCTGAAATTCGATGTCTGCTCAAATTCTGATTAAAAAAAACCCAAACAAACTATTGACGCATTTCAAACAGCTGGGATCCTGGTGAGACGACGAATTACGCTGCGTCTCATCTGCCTCCCATCTATCAGCAACTGTCAGTCATTTCGTACTAAACATTCAAAGGGATAATCCAAGGTTTTCATAGGAATGAAACAAAATACTGCTACTGTAAAGAATTTCAAAATAAAGATCAGTCGCTACGTCGATGATTCAGCTGACTTGGGTCTATACTGCTTTCAAAGCATGTATACATTTTTCTTTCACGGATCTACACATACTGTCATTAATGTGTCATGATAAAACTATATATCATCGTCGTGCTTTTCAACATATTTATTGCTGTACAATTAAAATCCACAAAGCGAAATCATCGAAATACACATTCAATACAGTGGATATTTACGGTAGTTCACAGCGCATGCGCAGAAATCCAAATTGAAGTAAACAAGTCTACATCACCGGTAGTCTGCTGCATGACTACGTATAGGTTAGAGATTATAAACTGCAGTCTTCGAAAATAAGACGGCCGATAACGCGATAGATCAAATATGTTACAACATTTAAACTATTGTATTACAAACTACTGCATGTCTGGTTGTCAACACTTTTATAGTTGACAGTCACGATGCTCTCTTTTCACGTACGACGACACGAAAGGTTAAAGTTTAGACATAAACTGAAAAAAGATGTTTTAGTCCAACATGTAAAGCATATATTATATGATAAGGATGTTACTATCAGTTTTAAATCGAAAGCCATATTTATATCTGAATTAAATTGGATTAGGAACTTGCAAACACCGTTTCCTTTGGGCTTAAACGATAATATTTACCAGACTGATAATATTTCAAAAGATCTTTATATAGTTTTTTATAAGGAAACGCAAATATCGATCACATGGCATTCGTAAAAATGGTAATATTGAACGGAAATCTTGTATGAAAATTACTATTCTTGATCTGCATACTTTACGTTTAACTTCTGATAAACATGCCATGCTTTCTAGACTGTCCTCCTTATCAATATCTTCATTAAAAGAAGTTGACGACCAAGTTGATACAAAGTTTTACTCTACATGCTTTCAGACCGCACATTGACAAATTATATGAACACAAAATAATCGTTTTGAAAATGTCTTTTAAAAATAAAGGTATTGATTTAATTGACATATTGATATTATTGATTATTTTTTGGAGACAAAAACTGACACTGCTCCTAAATACCTAAAATACATAACCACCTATAATCTGCTACAAATATAAAAAAAAAAAAAAAAATGAGCCATGCAGGAAACACCACTAGATAACAAACAGCCGCCCGAACAGCAATACATTGAAACAGCAAATGCACATAACTATAAAAACATCAAGAGACGCATAAAGACAAAATAAACATACAATAGGGGAAGATGGAAGTACCGCCTTGGAACGACCCACCAGAAATACAATTTTCAACTATAATAAACTTGTTCCCGACTTTAATATGGATGATAATATTCCTGATAATTGAGATTGCGCCACCTCGATTTTTTTATATTCACCAGCTTCTAATGTGATTACTGGTAAATTCGAGATTATTAAAGATAAACGTCTGGGATCTCTTTTGAATAAAGGTCCCAAATATTGAATACAATCCTTGATAGATTTTAACTCTTGTCGTGTCGAGGTTAGGTTGCTGAGGCTTTGCAAAATGTCAGTATTACATGGTGTCGAAGAGAACATGTGTCTAATGCTCTTTCAAATTAGAAAAAGTAATTTTTGATATAATTGACAAACGGATTTCATTTTATAGTTCTAATGAATGGAAAAGTAGTAAAGTCAAGCAGGCAAAGCCACATGCAAGACGCAACCACCACCAAAACACCGATAGACAGCATCACACACACACACACACACACACACACACCCAAACGCACACACACACACACACACACGAAATGAACACAGAAAACACCGAAAGACACACAAGAACCAGAGACAAACGTTCCACACATGAACAAATCACAAGCATAAAGACGCAAGGCAGACAAAAGGAAGGGTGAAAAGAGAGTACCGCCTTGGCACGGTCAGTAGCAAAAACACCACTGGGGGTTTAAACCGGTTTACGGACGTCCTAACCTCACACTTCTCTCAAAGTCACCCTAGCTTTACAAATATTGTAAATAAAGGTATCCCCGCTGGACTTACCCACAACATAGACGACACACATTCTTCATCCTAAGCCTAGTTTTTCTTTTGGACATCTTTAAAAGGGTTTACAGGATTTCAATTCAACATGTTTTTGTTCCTGCTGATAAGCCATCGAATAATGTGATTATTATTTGACGATTACATAATACCGATGTCTTGAAGCAGATATTATTAATACAAATATGTGAAAATAGTCATAAGAGGACGCATATCAAGATATAAAACATTAAAAAATTAAACATATTAAACAACAAATATGAAAACTAGTCAAAGTACAACAATGAGTCATGCAGGAAACACCACATATAGAACAAACAGTCGCCCGAACAGCAACACAAGGAAACAGCAAATGTACACAACTATAAAACATCAACAGACGCACAAAGACAAAACAAACACACAATAGGGGGAAGATGGAAGCACCGCCTTGGAACGGTCAGTGACAAAAGTCACAGGGGAGTTAAGCCGGTTTATGGGTCCCAACCTCACACTTATTCCCGCCCCACTCTAAAAGACAAACAGTGTAAATAAACGCATCCCTCTCCGACTAATCTACAACAACCGCGACGGCAAATACAGTGGTAAAGTGAATGTATAACGAAAACATTTAAGTGAACAAACTGTATCCACCTATCGCTAGTGTACTCAATGATTGAGCTGCAAACTGACTAACTGTAGAAAAGTAATAAAGGGCACGACAAAAATGAAATAGTACAGATATCCGACGTTCTCCTTCCATTTCTGGATTTAAGAGGTCGCCTTCATAGAGTACTAAACCTTTCTTGTCGGCGTACATGCAAGGAGGCCAGCGTGATTGCCAACTGTAAAAGGGTTGACAACCAAACATGCAGTATGTTGTAGTACTACAGGGTCATATCCCTTTTTAATGACTTTTTAACATATTTGATGAACAAAGTGAGAAAATGGGTATGTCCAATAATTATACGAAGTTTGTAAATCACATCACCATAAAATTCAGGATGTGAAACACCGTGTCGCAGAAGCTCCTTGAGATTAGATTGGTACTTGCCAATAAGAGAGATTTCGATAGTACAATTTAGAAAAAAGTTTGTCTTAGTTTATGGTATCTATATCCTTGTTTAAGCAGTTTTTCAGTTAAAATGAGATTTCGACTGACACATACGAAATGACACCTTTCCAAACACCATCAAACAAGAAACGGTATAGCCACAAGAGAAAACATAAAAGGATGCATATCAAGACGAAAAACATTAAAAATTAAGAATTTTAAACCACAAAGTTGATCATAGGCTGAAAGCAGAAGTATAACTTAACAACATTAATAACGAGGTCTGTCAAAATGAAATGATTTTAAAATAAACGTTAGAGGTAAACAAGCGACGTCATCATTTAAATGACGTCATAATTTAAAAGTACGGGAAAATATATGAAACATTTCTACACCGATATTTTTAAAAAATAAATCGCAAGAAGAAAAAAAAGTACAAAAATGAGTCATGCAGGAAACACCACCTACAGAACAAACAGTCGGCCGAACAGCAACGTGTATGTTACTAAATACTAGTGGATACTAAATATGTACAACTGTTTTATTTGAAAAAGAATAAACTTGACATCGTAGACATGTACTCGATAACTATTAAGAAGTCAGAGTAACTGTGGAGAAGTCATTTGAACTGGCAGAATACAAATATCCAATTCCCTCACTCCGTAAACGGGTTCTTGTTTAACGAAGGTAAATGAACATATAAAAGTCTACTGTAATTAGACTATTTCATTTTTGTCGTACCCTTTATTACTTTTCTACAGTTACTCTGTTTGCAGCTCAATCATTGAGTACACTAGCGATAGGTGGATACAGTATGTTCAATTAAATGTTTCTTTGTTATACATGCACTTTACCACTGTATTTGCTTTCGCGGTTGTTGTAGATTAGTCGGAGAGGGGATACGTTTATTTACACTGCTTGTCTTTTAGGATGGGGATGGAATAAGGGTGAGGTTGGGCGCCCATAAACCGGTTTAAACCCCCGGTGACTTTTGTCACTGACCGTTCCAAGGCGGTACTTCCATCTTCCTCCTATTGTATGTTTGTTTTGTCTTTGTGCGTCTCTTGTTGTTTTTTCTACCTATGTACATTTGCTGTTTCCTTGTGTTGCTGTTCAGGCGAGTGTTTGTTCTGTATGTGGTGTTTCCTGCATGACTCATTTTTGTACTTTTATGAAAATTCTGGAATAAATCTCTTCTAGTCTATTAAGAACTCTTCAGAAGTCTTAAACAAACCTAAAAACAAAAGGTATCTTGCATCCACTGTAAGCACGTACGAGTATTCTACTTTGTACACATCTCTTCCTCATATTTTAATTAAAGATAAACTTTCTAGACTTTCCTCCTTATCTATATGTTCATTAAAAGAAATTGACGAGCAAGCCGATAAAATTATTTTTCGATCAGATCCTCTCATAGGAACGGCTAGTTTGATACAAAGCTTTACTCTACATGTTCTCAGACCGCACATCGACAAATTATCTGAACACCAAAGATTCTTCTTGAAAATTCCTTTTATTAATAAAGGTATTGATTTTATTGACCTCCAAAGTATTTTTAGAGACAAAAATGTAATTGACACTATTCCTAAATACTTTAAAAATACAGAACCACCTATCATCTGCTACAAATATAACAAACCCATCAGAAATACAATTTTCAACTATAATAAAATTGTGGCCGACTTTTATATTAATGATAATATTCCTGATAATTGAGATTGCGCCACCTCAAAATGTTGCTATTCTCCGGCTGGTCATGTGATTACTGGTAATTTTGAGATAATTAAAGATAAACGTCTTCGATCTCTTTTGAATAAAGGTCCCACATATAGAATACCATCCTTGATAGATTTTAACTCTTGTCGAGTTCAGATTGCGGAGGCTTTACAAAATTTTAGTATTAAATGGTGTCGAAGAGAACATGTTGAGTCTAATACCCTTTCTTGTTGGAAAAAACTAATTTTTGATATAATTGATAAACGCATTTCCTTTTACAGCTCTAATAAACACCTTCTTCCACCTAAACCTAGAACTTCATTTAGACATCTTAAAAAGGGTTTACAGGATTTCCATTCAAAATACGTTTTTGTTCCTGCTGATAAGGCATCAAATAATGTGATTATTATTTGACGATTACATTATATCGATGTCTTGAAGCAGGAAATTATTAATACCAAGTCATACATTTCAGTTACCACTGACGAAAAGACCATCATTTCAGATCATGTCAAAAAGTGTGAACAATTTGGAACCGATATTAAAATTACACAACATAAACTTCCTACTATGTATTGGTTACCAAAACTACATAAAAAACATATAAAAAGCGTTTCATTGCAAATTCTAGTTCATGTACAACTACTAAATTGTCTATACTTTTGACTTCTTGTTTAACGAAGGTAAAGGAACATGTAACATTTTACTGTGATAAGACTTATGAAAATTCTGGAATAAATCTCTTCTGGTCTATTAAGAACTCTTCAGAAGTCTTAAACAAACTTAAGAACAAAAGGTATCTTGCATCCACTGTAAGCACGTACGATTTTTCTACTCTGTACACAACTCTTCCTAATATTTTAATTAAGGATAAGCTTACTAACTTGATCCAGAAAGTATTTGCCCGAGAAAAAACATCATTCTTGGCATGTAATGCTGAAAAAGATTTCTTTACTGACGAGCAAATGAAATATTACACTAATTGGACTTGCTCAGAAGTTTGCGAAGCACTAACCTTTCTTTTGGATAACATATTTGTACGTTATGGGAATGCTATATACCGTCAGGTAATTGGTATTCCCATGGGTACGAATTGTGCACCACTTGTCGCAGATTTGTTTTTGTACTGCTATGAGAGAGATTTCATGTTGAGTTTGAATCCTCAATCACAAGAAGATGTTATAAAAGCCTTCAATGAAACTTGTCGATATTTGGATGATATTTTTAACTTAGATAACCCTTTCTTTGATGCTCTGATTCCTACAATTTATCCTAAAGAACTCAAATTGAATAAAGCTAACCCGTCCGACAATTATACAGCGTTTCTTGACCTAGACCTTAAAATTAATAATGGAATGATTTCTTCTAAAATATATGACAAAAGAGATGATTTTGATTTTAATATTGTAAATTTTCCTCATCTTGACGGGGATGTTCCCCGTGCTCCATCTTACGGGGTTTATATATCTCAACTTATTCGTTTTGCTAGAGCTTACTCATCTATTGACGATTTTAACAGTCGAAATCTCATTTTAACTGAAAAACTGCTTAAACAAGGATATAGATACCATAAACTAAGAAAAACTTTCTCTAAATTTTACTATCGAAATCTCTCGCTTATTGGCAAGTACAAATGTAATCTCAAGGTACTTTTGCGACACGGTATTTCACATCCTGAATTTTATGGTGATGTGATTTACAAACCCGTAAAATTATTGGACATACCCATTTTCTCACTTTGTTCATCAAATATATAAAACAATTCATTAAAAAGGGATATGATCCTGTATTACTACAACATACTGCATGTTTGGTTGTGAACCCTTTTACAGTTGGCAATCACGCTGGCCTCTTTGCATGTACGCCGACAAGAAAGGTTTAGTACTCTATGAAGGCGACCTCTTAAATCCAGAAATGGAAGGAAAACGTCGGATATCTGTACTACTTCATTTTTGTCGTACCCTTTATTACTTTTCTACAGTTACTCTGTTTGCAGCTCAATCATTGAGTACACTAGCGATAGGTGGATACAGTATGTTCAATTAAATGGTTTTTTTTGTTATACATGCACTTTACCACTGTATTTGCTGTCGCGGTTGTTGTAGATTAGTCGGAGAGGGGATACGTTTATTTACACTGTCTTTTAGGATGGGGATGAAATAAGGGTGAGGTTGGGCGCCCATAAACCGGTTTAAACCCCCGGTGACTTTTGTCACTGACCGTTCCAAGGCGGTACTTCCATCTTCCTCCTATTGTATGTTTGTTTTGTCTTTGTGCGTCTCTTGTTGTTTTTTCTACATATGTACATTTGCTGTTTCCTTGTGTTGCTGTTCGGGCGAGTGTTTGTTCTGTATGTGGTGTTTCCTGCATGACTCATTTTTGTACTTTTACTAATTTAATCCAGAAATGTAATGCTGAAAAAAGCTTTCTTTACTAACGAGCAAATGAAATATTACACCAACTGGACTTGCTCAGAAGTTTGCGAATATAACCTTTCTTTTTTGATAACATATTCAGTACTTCTTGTTCTGAAAATTGAATACCGCTTAAGCCGGTGCTAGGGGGCGTGAGCAGTGTTGCACTTTCAATTACTGCTCATGAACAGACTCAATAAAACCGAGTCTGCAATTTTCTCTTTTCGTGTTGCAATTTTTGCTTTCGGGGGATCACCACCCTTCAGAACTTATAATCCTCACAACAGCAGGTGTTAAGTGCTTGTGTGGCGGCCGTAAAACGTCGCCCCGTACTTCATTCTCAGTGTTGTTATACCTTCTGATCCTTCGAGATCATGAATTTCAGTACTTCTTGTTCTGAAAATTGAATACCGCTTAAGCCGGTGCTAGGGGGCGTGAGCAGTGTTGCACTTTCAATTACTGCTCATGAACAGACTCAGTAAAACCTCGTCTGCAATTTTCTCTTTTCGTGTTGCAATATTTGCTTTCGGGGGATCACCTGCCTTCATGTACGTTATGGGAATGCTATAGATCGTCAGGTAATTGGTATTCCTAGGGGTACGAATTGTGCACTACTTGTCGCAGATTTGTTTTTGTACTGCTATGAGAGAGATTCCATGTTACCTTTGAATCCACAATCACAAGAAGATGTTATAAAAGCCTTCAATGAAACTTCGGACGTCCGTAAACCGGTTTAAACCCCCGTGGTGTTTTTGCTGCTGACCTTGCCAAGGCGGTGCTCTCTTTGTCACCCTTCCTTTTGTTTGCCTTGCGTCTTTGTGCTTGTGGTTTATTCATGTTGTGGAACGTTTGTCCCTGGTTCTTGTGTGTCTTTTGGTGTTTTCTGTGTTCATTTCGTGTGTGTGTGTGTGTGTGTGCGTTTGGGTGTGTGGTTGTATGTGTGTGTGTGTGTGTCATGCTGTCTATCGGTGTTTTGGTGGTGGTTGCGTCTTGCATGTGGCTTTGCCTGCTTGACTTTACTACTTTTCCATTCTAGATACTCGGATGATATTTTTAATTAGATAATCATTTCTTTGATGCTCTGATTCCTACAATTTATCCTAAAGAACTCAAATAAAATAAAGCTAACCCGCCCGACAAGTATGCAGCATTTCCTGATCCAGACCTTAAAATTGATAATGGAATGATTTATTCTAAAATATATGACAAAAGAGATGATTTTGATTTTAAAATTTTAAAGTTCCCTCATCTTGACGGTGATGTTCCCCGTGCCCCCATCTTACGGGGTTTATATATCTCAACTTATTCGTTTTGCTAGAGCTTGTTCATCTATTGACGATTTTAATAGTCGAAATCTCATTTTAACTGAAAAGCTGCTTAAGCAAGGATATAGATACCATAAACTAATGAAAAAGTAGTAAAGTCAAGCAGGAAAAGCCACACACAAAACGCCACCACCACCAAAACACCTACAGAAAGCATAGCAATTTATATGTTTTATGTTAAAAAATTAATTAAAAAGGGATATGATCTTATAGTACTAAAACATACTGCATGTTTGGTTGTCATCCCTTTTACAGTTGGCAAGCACGCTGGCCTCTTTGCATGTACGCCGACAAGAAAGGTTTAGTACTCTATGAAGGCGACCTCTTAAATCCAGAAACGGAAGGAGAACGTCGGGTATCCGTACTATTTCGTTTTTTTGTCTTACCCTTTATTACTTTTCTACAGTTACTCTGTATGTGGTGTTTCCTGCATGACTCATTTTTGTACTTTTACTACTTTTTCTATTATGAACATTTTGGAATAAATCTCTTCTGAAGAACACCTCAGAAGTCTTAAACAAACTTCAGAACACAAGGTTTATTGCACCCACTATAATTACATACGATATTGCTACTTTGTACACAAAACTTCCTCATGATTTAAATAAAATTAACTTACTAACTTAATGCAGAGAGTATTCTGCCGATAAAAACATCATTTCTGTCATGTTATGCTAATACAGCTTTTTTTACTGACAAGCAAATGAAATATTGCACGAATTGGACTTGCGCAGAAATTTGAGAATCACTAACCTTTTTTCTTGATAACATATTTGTACGTTATGGGAATTCCGCCAGGTGATTGGTATTCCTATTGGAACGAATTGTTCATCATTGGTCGCCGATTTGTTTTTACCAGACTCATGTATTGCCTTTTCTTTGTCGTGCATTTAACCGCTTTCCCGCAGTTGCTCTGTCTTCAGCAAAGTCATTGAGTACGTATTCGACGGACTTTCACAGTTGTTATGCTATGTTTTACATCTTGTACTGTGAGGAAGTCCGACGGGGATACCTTTATTAACAATGTTTGTTAAGCTAGGGTGACTTTGAGATATGTGTGATGTTAGAACGCCCGTAAATCTGTTACCCCCCCCCCAGTCGTGGTTTTGCCACTGATCGTTCCAAAGAGGTGCTCTCTTTGTCACCCTTGCTATTTGTTTGGTGTCGTTGTACTAACGTGTTTGTTCGGGCTTATAGTTTTTGTTTCGTGCGTGTTTGTGTGTGTTCGCCCTTGTGTTTTTGTTGGTCTGGTGTCTTTGTACTAGCTGCGTTGGTCCGTTTTTTATATCTCCATCTCCTGAATGTGTGTGTGTGTTTGTGTGTGCTTGCGTGCTTGCGTGCGTGCTTATTTGCGTGCGTACGTACGTGCGTTCGTTCGTGCGTGCGTGTGTATTTATAGATTGCTTTCTATCGATGTTTATGTGATGGTTGCGTTTTTCCTGCTTCACTTTGCTACTTTTTCATCATAAATTCTGAAGGGAGGTGATCCCCCGAAAGAAAAAATTGCAACACAAAAAACGGAGAATTGCAGACTCGGTTTTATTGAGTCTGTTCATGAGTTGTAATTGAACGTGCATAACTACTCACGCCCCCTAGCACCGGATTAAGCGGTATTCAATTTTCAGAACAAGAAGTACTGATATTCATGATCTCGAAGGATCAGAAGGTATGACAACACTGAGAATAAAGTACGGGGTTTAGGGGTATACTGGAATCAGGTTGTCCGTCTGTCTGTCCATCCGTCCGTCTGTCGGTCCGTTGACACAATTTTGTCCGGCGTTTTGCTTCAATTATGTTGAAATTTCTGAACGGACCACTACTTCAGGAGTTATCTCCCCCTTTTAATCCCCTACCAATGTTTTCCGGTTTTCTGGACTTTTTATGGTAGTGACTGGAGACATCAAATCTATATTTAGTACAAAGCTAAGTTGAGATAAGTTACAACTTATGTTCTAATCTCAGACTGGTTGAATAATTATTTCCAGAGTTATTGCTCTTGAACTTTAATTTGTTTCTTCAAATTATGAATTTTCCAGACTTTCGGAAGTGGTTGGAGATGCTAACTTTATAACTGGGTAAGTCCAGCGGGGATACCTTTATTTACAATATTTGTAAAGCTAGGGTGACTTTGAGAAAAGTGTGAGGTTAGGACGTCCGTAAACCGGTTTAAACCCCCAGTGGTGTTTTTGCTGCTGACCGTGCCAAGGCGGTACTCTCTTTGTCACCCTTCCTTTTGTTTTCCTTGCGTCTTTGTGCTTGTGGTTTGTTCATGTTGTGGAACGTTTGTCCCTGGTTCTTGTGTGTCTTTTGGTGTTTTCTGTGTTCATTTCGTGTGTGTGTGTGCGTTTGGGTGTGTGGTTGTGTGTGTGTGTCATGCTGTCTATCGGTGTTTTGGTGGTGGTTGCGTCTTGCATGTGGCTTTGCCTGCTTGACTTTACTACTTTTCCATTTATATTTGGCATACAGCTAAATCTACATGATTTACAGCTTAATCCCCAATCTCAGTCTAGTTGAATAATTTTTGCCAGAGTTATGGCCCTTGAACTTTACTTTTTGTCAATTTTTCAATTTTCCGGTATTTCTTTGGAAGTGGTTGGAGATATTAACTTTATATTTGACATAAAGCTAAATCTAGATGAGTTACAGCTTCCATTAGAACATCGGTCTGGCTGAATAATTTTTGTCAAAGTTATGGTCCCATAACTGAATGTTTTTCTGAAAAGGTACCTAGGTTTAGAACTTTGGATTTGACACTTCACAAAAATAAACAAAGCTGCTTGGATGACATTGACAGCAGCCATAACACTTCTATGAATTTTAACATACTTATCTCCCTTTTTTGGACTCAACAATATTTGGTAAACGTTGCTTTACTTATGTTTGTATTTGATCTTGGATTGAATGTTACATGTTAGACGTGATATATTTGAATCAATGAGTATGATATACAGCTTCTTGTATGAATGTGCAGCACATAAGTGCTTTTCATTAAATTGTGACAGAATTCAACCGGTTTGGGACCATGGCATTGCTTTCAATGCTCCCATAACTTATTACACATGACTTATAATGTGAGAAAAATATGCCGTTTGGATAATACCCCATGAACGGGTCTTATTTCTCTGAATTCTCAATTATTCTTCATTTTTGCTGAACATCTTGTCATTTTTATTACATAAATTGGGTTGAGGCGTGTATTGTTTTTAAATATCTTCATGTTTCTGTATGTTCATGTTTAGATTGATGATAGGTGTTCTGATCAGTAGCAAGGTGGGGTATTTGTTAGCCTTTGGCTTACAGTTCTAGTTTGTACTGCTATGAGAGGGATTTCATGTTACGTTGAATCAACAACCATCATATTTTTTATAAAAGCCTTCAATGTCACTTCTCGATATTTGGATGGTATTCGTAACTGAGATAATCCTTTCTTTGATGCCCTTATTCCTACAATTAACCTAAAAGAACTCAAATTGAATAAAGCTAACCCCTTCCGACACTTATGCAGCTTTTCTTGATCTAGACCTTTAAATTGACAATGGACTTTATGACAAAATATATGAATTTGGTTTTAATATTGTACATTTCCCTCATCTTGACGCAGATGTTCCTCGTGCCCAATCGTACGGGGTATCTTATTCGTTTAACTAGAGCGTATTCATCTGTTCACGATTTTAACAGTCGAAATCAAATTTTAACTGAAAAGCTGCTTAAGCAAGGATATAGATACCATAAACTAAGAAACACTTTCTCTAAATTTTATTATCGAAATCTCTCACTTATCGGCAAGTACAAGTGTAATCTCAAGGTGCTCCTACGACACGGTATTTCACATCCTGCATTTTATGGTGATGTGATTTAAGCACTTCGTAAGATTATTGGACCCATTTTCTCACTTTGGTCATCAAAACAATTATTAAAAAGGTATATGATCCTACAGTACTTCAACATACTGTTTGTCTGGTTGTCAACCCTTTTACAGTTGGCAATAAGTACAAGGTTTAGTACTCTATGAAAGCGAACTTTTAATTCCGGAAACGGAACGAGGACGTCGGATATATATACTATTTCATTTTTGTCGTACCCTCTATTACCTTTCTACAGTTACTCAATCATTGAGTACACTAGCGATTTCACTTAAATGTTTTCGCTTATTTACCCAAAAGAACATACTTTTAAACAAAGTGAATCGATCCGACATTCAGGCTTCCGTTTAAGATTTGAATCTTTCCATCACTAATGATAAAAGTACAAAAATGAGTCATGCAGGAAACACCACATACAGAACAAACACTCGCCCGAACAGCAACACAAGGAAACAGCAAATGTACATAGGTAGAAAAAACAACAAGAGACGCACAAATATGGAAAAATAGTCAAACAGGGAGAGCCACACACGAAATGACACCGCACCAAACACCATCTAACAAGAAACGGTAAAGTCACAAGACAAAACATAACAGGACGCATATCAAGACGAAACACATTAAACATTAAGCATATTAAACAACAAAATTGACCGTAGGCTGAAAGCAGGAGTGCCGCCTTGGTACGGCCAGCAGCCCCAAAAAAGGGCTACTGGGGGACTTAAACCTGGTTTACGGGTACCCAACCTCGTCCTTATCCCACTTTCACCAAAGTCAAAATGTAAATAAAATTCCCCCTCCAGACAACTCCACAACATGCATAACGATGTCTGCCAAAATGAAAATGATTTGAAAATAAACGTTAGAGGTAAACAAACGACGTCATCATGTAAATGACGTCATAATTTAAAAGTACGGGAAAACTATTTGAAACACTTCTACACCGACATTTAATAAAAGATAAATCGCAAGAAGATACAATTACTAGTGGATATTAAGCATGCGCAACTGTTTTGTTTGAAAAAGAATAAACGTGACATCGTAGACATGTACTCGATGACTATTCAGGTCAGAGCAGCTGTGGAGAAGTCATTTGGGGTACGACAGAACTGGCAAAATACAAATATCTAATTTCCTCCCTCCGTAAACGGGTTTAAGAGGGAATCTTCATAGAGTATTAAGCCTTTTCCGTCGTCGCACAAGCAAAGAGGAAAGCATAATGACCAACTGTAAAGGGGTCGACCACCAAGCATGTAGTGTGCTGCAATATAGAGGGGTCATATCCCTTTTTAATGAATTGTTTTATACGTTTGACAAACAAAGTATCAAAATATGTGTGTCCAATAATTTTTCGAAGTTTGTAAATGACATCACCGTAAAACTCCGGATGTGAAATACCTAACTTTAGAAAAGTACGTAAATTACAATTGTATTTGCTGATGAGTAGAACATTACGGTGGTAAAATTTTGAAAATGTTTTACGAAGTTTGTCATATCTGTAGCCCTGTTTTAGTAGTTTTTCAGTGATAATAAGGTTACGATTGTTAAAATCATCAACAGAGGAACAAGCTCTAGCAAAACGAATAAGCTGAGAAATGTATACACCGTAACATATAGCTCGGGGAACATCCCCATCCAAATGAGGATAGTTAACTATTTTTAAATTAAAGTCATCCTTTTGTCATAAATTCCAGAAGAAATTGTTCCATTGTTTATAGATAAATTTAAATCTAAAAATGCTGCAGATATGTCAGAACTATTTGCTTTATTAAGATTGAGCTCCCTAGGGTAAATTGAGGTTATCATAGAATCAAAGTATGGGTTATCAATATTAAAAATGTCGTCTAAATAACGTGCTGTATTGTTAAAGGCATTGATGACATCCGCCTGTGAATCGCTGTTAAGGTTAATCATAAAATCCCGTTCATAACAAAATAAAAACAAGTCTGCAATTAAAGGAGCACAATTGGTTCCCATGGGAATACCAATGACCTGGCGATAAACAGAATTACCAAAACGAACAAATATATTGTCTAACAGAAACGTAATAGCGTCACAAAGATCTAAACATGTCCACGATGTATATTTATTTGTAACGTCATTGGTAAAGAACGCATGTCTAGAATTACAGGCAATAAATGATACTTTTTCTCTGGCAAATGTTTTATTTATAAGATTAGTAAGTTTGATCTTAATTAGATCGTGTGGTAATGTGGTATAAAGTGTAGAAAAATCATAAGTGCTTATAGTGTTAGCTTGGTGTTGCTTGATTTTTAATTTAGTTAAAACCTCATTGGAGTTTTTTATAGACCAAAAAAGGTTAATTCCTGAATTCTCATAAGCTTTATCGCAGTAACGCTTGACATGTTCTTTGACTGCTGTTAGACACGATGTAATTAGTTTGGATAGTGCAGGTGTTGTGCATGAGACAGAATTTGCTATGAAGCGTGATTTATAAGGCGTTTTATGGAGTTTAGGTATCCAGTACATCGTCGGAAGTTTATGATGTGTGATTAATATATCAGCGTTGAACTGTTTACATTTATTAACATGTTCAGATATTATGTCGTTTTCAGACTTAGAGACCACAATATATGACTTTGTCTTAGTTAGTTCTTGTTCTAAAACATCCACATAATAAAGTCGTCAAACGATAATTACATTGTTTGACGCTTTATCAGCTGGGACAAACACGTATTTAGAGTGAAATTCTTGTATACTATTTTTTAAGAAGCGAACTGAAGTCTTAGGTTTAGGCGGAAGAAGGTGAATGTTAGATTTGTAAAACGCGATACGTGTATCCATTATATTTGAAATTTGTTTTATCCATTTTGTAAGGGCATCATTGTCTGCATGTTCTCGGCGACACCATTTTACACTGAAGTCTAACAAAGATTCTATAATTTTGCTACGGCAGATTTCGAAATCTATCAAAGAAGGTAGTCTGTATTTAGGTCCCTTAGTTAGTAAAGTACGGAGACGTTTGTTTTCGATAATTGGAAAAGTAGTAAAGTCAAGCAGGCAAAGCCACATGCAAGACGCAACCACCACCAAAACACCGATAGACAGCATGACACACACACAAACACAACCACACACCCAAACGCACACGCACACACACGAAATGAACACAGAAAACACCAAAAGACACACAAGAACCAGGGACAAACGTTCCACAACATGAACAAACCACAAGCACAAAGACGCAATGCAAACAAAAGGAAGGGTGACAAAGAGAGTACCGCCTTGGCACGGTCAGCAGCAAAAACACCACTGGGGGTTTAAACCGGTTTACGGACGTCCTAACCTCACACTTCTCTCAAAGTCACCCTAGCTTTACAAATATTGTAAATAAAGGTATCCCCGCTGGACTTACCCACAACATAGACGACGGTGAACACAGGACAACATGTAAAACATAGCATAATAACTGTGACAATCCGTCAAATATGTACTCAATGACTTTGCTGAAGTCAGAGCACCTGCAGGTAAGCCGTTAAGGGCACGACAGGGAAAAAATAATACATGAGTCTGGTAAGCTCCTCCTGTATCCAAGTTTAAGAGTATACCATCATAGAGTACTACCCTCGGCCTGTCATCGCGCAAGCAAAGAGGGAAGCGTAGCTACCGACTGTAAAAGGGTCGATAACCAAACATGCAGTGTGTTGCAATATAATAGGATCATAACCTTTCTTTTTAAATTTTTTAATGCGTTTTATAAACAAATCATGAAAATGGATATGACCCCGAATTTTCCTAAGTTTGTAGATAACATCCCCATAAAATTCTGGTTGAGAAATGCCTTGTCGCAGTAACGTCCGTAGATTGCAATTATATTTACTAATGAGAGGTAAATTTCGATAATAAAATTTAGAAAAGGTTTTCCGAAGTTTGTGATATCTGTAACCTTGCTTAAGAAGTTTATCAGTTATAACTAAATTACGTCTGTTAAAATCTTCAAGCAAAGAACAGGCTCGGGCAAACCTAATAAGTTGAGAAATATAAACACCATAAGATGTAGAACGTGGCACATCCCCATCTAGAAAAGGATAATTAACAATTTTAAAATCAAAATCTTCTCTTTTATCGTATACTTTGGACGAAACTTTATCGTTTGTAATTGAAAGATTCAAATCTAGAAATGAAGCATTAATGTCAGATTGATTAGCTTTGTTTAAAGACAGTTCTTTTGGGTAGATTGAAGAAACCATAGTATCAAAATAAGGATTATCTAAATTCAAAATATCGTCTAAATACCTTGAAGTTTTATTAAAAGCATTAACAATATCGGTCTGTGTATCAGGTTTTAAGCTAAGCATAAAATCCCTCTCGTAGCAATACAAAAACAAATCTGCAACAAGAGGGGCACAATTTGTACCCATGGGTATACCAACAACTTGACGATATATGGTATCTCCATAACGCACAAATATATTATCTAAAAGAAAGGTAAGAGATCTACAAACATCAAGGCAAGTCCACATTGTGTAATGTTCAACTTCTGAATTCGAAAAGAATGAACGTTGAACATTACAAGCAATGAACATTTTGTTTTCTCTGGCAAAGGTTTTTTCTATTAATTTAATAAGTCTATCCTTTATAAGATGGTGAGGTAGAGTAGTATAGAGTGTAGAGAAATCATAAGAGCTCAGTAAAGAAATGTTATACTGTTCATTTTCAAGTTTTGTTAAAACATCATTTGAATTTTTTATGGACCAAAAAACATTAATACCAGAATTTTCATATATTTTATCACAGTAGCGTTTAACATGTTCTTTGATCGTAGTAAGACAGGACGTCAAAAGTATAGATAATTTAGTAGTGGTACAACAGCTAGAGTTGGCAATAAAACGCGACTTATAAGGGTGTCAAAATTGCCTGTAATAACATGACCAGCCTCGGCGTAACAGAACTTAGAAGAATTACAATTTCAACTAACAGGAGTATTATTTACAATATTAAGGTCCGATACAATTTTATTGTAATTAAAAATAGTATTCCTAATAGGTATTTTGTACTTATAGCAGATAATTGGAGATTCTAAGTTTTTGAAATAGGCTGGGATGGTATTAATTACGTTTTTATCGCGAAATATTGATTGTAGATCGATAAAATCTATACCTTTATTAACAAAAGGAATTTTCAAAAAATATCTTTTATGGGCAGACACTGAATCAACGTGTGGTCGAAGAACATGCCGAGTGTAGTTCTGAATGAAAGAAGCTGTATTATATAAAGGGTCTGTTCGTAAGATCACTTTGTCTGCTTCTATGTCAATGTCTCTTATGGAAGAAATAGACAAAGAACATAGACGAGAGAGCATAGTATGTTTGCCAGATTGTAGACGTATATTGTGTAAATCTGAAACAGACGTTTTAAGTCGAGCTTTGCGTTTGATATTGCCGTTTATACGTAAACCATGTGATCTGGTTTTTCGTTTTCTAATTGAGTAAATAGAAAATATATCAATGTTAGGGTCTTTAGAAATATTTCCGGTTTGATATATGTTATCATTTAGGCCTAAAGGGAAAGGTGTCTGTAAATTTTTTATCCATTTGAGTTCTGCCATAAATCTGGCTTTAGATTTGATGCTGTTTGTAGAATTATAATCATAAACAAGATGTTCAACTGGCTGGACTGTAATATCTTTAAATGAATGACCCGATTTACGAAAATGCTGGTATAGAAAATTTTTAATTTTATTATTCCGGCATTGATATATATGCTCACGGAATCTAGTTTTTAGTGAGCGTCCAGTTTGTCCTACATATTGTATACCACAGAGTGGTGCATTTCACGTTAAAACGTAAATCACATGAGAAGTTTTACAGTTAATATTTGATGTAAATTTTGTGGTAAAAACTCTACCATTAATTGTAGATTTAATAGTAGAATTACAAGATAGATATTTGCAGCACATACACCTCTTAGCATTGCACTTATCAATGGTTGGATACATTCTACGTCTTCCGTGCAAAATCCGTTTATTTTGAATTATATTAACTACAGTACTATGTTGAATAGATTTATGTAACGGAGAAAGTACCACTTTTGGGCCATTGTGAAAACAGTTGTTAATAGAAACAGAAGGTAGGTGGAACGATTTTGCAGAATAAAGGTTTAGTGGCTTTAAACACAATGAAGGTTGAAACGATCTAAAATTACCATTTTGTGGAATTTGCACAGATGTCGTAGAATGTAGTTTTAAAGTTTTAAGTTTGCTTGTAGTTGTATTCATAGTTTAGTTGTAAGTAGAGGGGCACCATACTGTGTTCAACGATACATGGGTATTTAGATGGATAGAGCGAGTTCGGCTCTTAGGTACTGCGATATTAAATTGGTTATATAGTGAATAGATGTAAACAAGTTTAGGCTCTTTTAACAATTCGATCCTAAAATAAGTCAAATAGTGCCAAATATATGAATTGATAAACATTGTAATGTTACTGCGACAATAAATAGGTCAAATAGCGCAGAAAATATAGACGGAAAGGTAGTCAGAGTGAGCAGTCCGAGCTCTATGGCACTGCGACACTAATTAGGTAATAAAACATTAAAATTAATATAGATAACTAGATGAATGGGTAAAATTGATATAGATAACTAAATGAATGGGTGAGTAATTTTGGTTCTATGGCACTACGACACTAAATAAGTAAAACAATAAAATATTCAGATGGAAATCGACCCAAAATATCGTTGAAAACAGAATCTACCATGTGGTGCATAGGGTGATGATGAATATGTGATGATGAAATAACGTAAGTAACACCCTCTGTAAGGGGAGAAATAACAATATCGATTGTATGTACGGGGAGACGTTTTACAAAGACAAAACAAACATACAACAGGAGGAAGATGGAAGTACCGCCTTGGAACGGTCAGTGACAAAAGTCACCGGAGGTTTAAACCGGTTTATGGGCGCCCAACCTCACCCTTATTCCATCCCCATCCTAAAAGACAAACAGTGTAAATAAACGTATCCCCTCTCCGACTAATCTACAACAACCGCGACAGCAAATACAGTGGTAAAGTGCATGTATAACAAAAAACATTTAATTGAACATACTGTATCCACCTATCGCTAGTGTACTCAATGATTGAGCTGCAAACAGAGTAACTGTAGAAAAGTAATAAAGGGTACGACAAAAATGAAATAGTACAGATATCCGACGTGCTCCTTCCATTTCTGGATTTAAGAGGTCGCCTTCATAGAGTACTAAACCTTTCTTGTCGGCGTACATGCAAAGAGGCCAGCGTGATTGCCAACTGTAAAAGGGTTCACAACCAAACATGCAGTGTGTTGTAGTAATACAGGATCATATCCCTTTTTAATGAATTGTTTTATATATTTGATGAACAAAGTGAGAAAATGGGTATGTCCAATAACTTTACGAAGTTTGTAAATCACATCACCATAAAATTCAGGATGTGAAATACCGTGTCGCAAAAGTACCTTGAGATTACATTTGTACTTGCCAATAAGCGAGATATTTCGATAGTAAAATTTAGAGAAAGTTTTTCTTAGTTTATGGTATCTATATCCTTGTTTAAGCAGTTTTTCAGTTAAAATGAGATTTCGACTGTTAAAATCGTCAATAGATGAACAAGCTCTAGCAAAACGAATAAGTTAAGATATATAAACCCCGTAAGATGGAGCACGGGGAAGTTTCGTCTAAAATATACGATAAAAGGGAAGATTTCGATTTCAAAATTTTTAATAACTCTTCTCTAGATGGAGATGTTCCCCAGTCTACATCTCATCGGGTTTAAATTTCTCAACTTATTCGCTTTGCCCGAGCCTATTCTTTGCTAGAAGATTTTAATAGTCGTAATTTAGTTATAAAAATCATAAACTTAAGCAAGGCTACAGATGTCATAAAATTCGGAAATCTTTTTCAAAACTTTAATACCGAAATTTACCCGTCATTAGTAAATTTAACTGCAATTTATGGACGTTATTGCAACAAGGTATTTCTCACCCAGATTTCTATTGAGATGTTATCTACAAACTTAGGAAAATTCGGGGTCATATCCATTTTCACGATTTGTTTATTAAACGCATTGATCAATACTTTTAGGAAGAAAGGTTATGACCCTATTATATTGAAATACACTGTATGTTTGGTTGTATCACTAGGGTATGCATGTCGAATCGTAGTGTATACATTTAAGTCAAGAGATTCAAACATTGCATGTGAGGTAATTAGGTTGAATTTTGTCATGGATGAAAAGACTAGAGGCCAAAATCGTTGTTTGACAAAATATTGCTTTAGAACAAGGGCTTAATTTGAAATGTTCATTCAAATTCGGTAGTTTCAACCTCCTGTCTGTATGATTTAATGTTACCTATAGATGCCTGATTTTTTTTAGTAAACCACGCCATTTTATTCCAAGTATGGACAACCGCTGGTGGACCTTATGCACAAGAGATATATACAGCTGTTGGTTTAGGTGGAATATTGTCGCCCCTTTTCACCAAACCATTTCTGCGAAATGAAAAAGGTAACTTAACATAATAGCAGTTGAAATTGTTCGAAATTCATTTATCAAATCAAACGTCTTTGTATCATAAAATGCAATTTATCAAGTAAAAAAGTAAAGTACCTAGTTATAGTCTACTCTCAGTCCGAATGACCGCTCGGCCGACTCTACATTTACTCCCATCACTCGGGGATGGCTTGATGAACGAACGGACACATTTACAAAGTCAAATCTTTATCTCTCCGCTTTCGGCGAGGAATAACAAACGAGAGACCCACCTATTGCTAGTGTACATGAACAGAAGGCGATGTGATTGCAAACAAAGTTTGTTGTAACACTATATTCTACATTCATTGCAAAGCTAAAACCAACGTTTTTGTCAAGTTGACATTCAGTGAATGAAATTTACTCTAAATAAAGAACACCTGAAGCTTACACTGCTCATGATGTTTGCCTTTAATTTTCAAATGATAATGTTGCATAGTTATTCCTTTCAAGTTACTTGCGTCAAAGACTGCCCATAAGTCAATCTATAACTAGTTGTTTGTTTTGTCACAAAAACAGATGTCTCCCCCTCCCATCCTCTTTCCAATACACAAGTGTAATGTATCTAATTCCAAACCTATCAGGGTCTAATTTTAAGCCATCAGATGTTATAACTTCAACATTATCATGAGGAGACAATTCAAAAAGCCCGGGTGCACAACAACACATGCTGGTCAACATTCTAGTGGTTCCAGAAATACGACACAAAGTAATGTTTCTTTTATCTTAAGTCATAAAGGGCAGTAACTCCAAAGTTATCAGGGGAGACAATTAAAAAGCCCAGATGCACAATAACTCATGCTGGTGAACATTCCTGTGATGTTTGATGACTCTAGCCCAGCTGGTTTCAGAGATACGTGCAGCACAAAATTTCTCTAATTTTAACTTATCATATCAGGGCCAATAACTCAATAATTATCCGGGGGAGACAATTAAAAAACCCAGGTGCATACCAACTCATGCTGGTCAATATTCCTGTGAACTTTGGTGACTCTTGCCCTAGTAGTGGTTTTAAAAATATGCACGGCACAAAGTTTCTCTAATTTTCTCAATTTTACAACAACTCATGCTGGTCAAAATTCCTGTGAAGCCTAGTCGTTTCAGAGATATGCATGACACAAAGTAAAGTTTGTCTAATTGTAAGTCATCAGGGGCAGTAACTCCAAAGGGTTTTTCCAGGCCCTGCAGCGAGGGGCCCCATTATTTTCCCCGTTGATTTGATGTGTGAGGGTCGGAGAACCATCCCCCTCCACATCTTACAAACCTGTATACAAAACATAAATTTACAAGCAGTACAAAGAATGGATATCGTACATATAACGAATATACTGATAACAACGTTTTTGTAATGAGTAGTTATACATGTAAATATAAGGCTATTGTTAGACATAAGGCTCACATGTTACTTGTTTTGGTTCAAACCTTTTATGATACTTTTAATAATTGTGTCTAAAAACAATCATTCAAAGGCAGTCACTGCAAGAACCTGTTCAGCTGAATTATAATATTAACATACTGAACACAGAAAATAAAAAAAAACTATAATAAAAAAACACACTAAAGACAAAAAACAACAAAACACCCACTTAAATGAAAGACCGGTTATTTGTTTAATATGCTGTTATTGTTTACACCCTTCAGGTATCAGTACACTGATTTTTAAGATCTTCATATAAGATATGTATTTATTTGCACCTTGCTCAGTTGGAAGAAATTTCAGGTTTTTGCATTGAAAAATATACATTTTGAAGAAAATGAGCACGAGATCATAAGCTGTATCTAAAGTATTTGAGTATCCAAATAACGTTATTTTTCTGAAATGGTGTAGATTTTTACTTTTTATTAGGTTTAAGGTAATTGGGCTGTGCCAAAACAGATGTTCAATCGTTTCTTGATTACTTTTACAAAAGGTACAAAGTGGGTCGTCCGCGTATTTCATTTTGATGAGGTATGAATTTACTCCTAAAAGTCTGTGAATGACTCTTACATGGAACCACTGAGTTTGTGTATCGGTAGTAATTTTGAATGGCAGCGAAAATATGTATTTCCATTTTTTATCTGAGATATGTGCTGTTAGTTTGTTATTCAAAGTGTAAATACATTTTGTATTTTATATTCAAAACTTTGTAAAATCGTTTGGCACCTTTTCTTAAATAATAAGATCAATATAAGGCGGTATATATGGTTTGTGCAAAGGTTCGGCTTCTTTCAAAATTACATCCTATTGTCTTGCTGTTACTTTCAATGCACATATAACACCATTATAAGTCAAAAAGTTAGTTTTAAGATTGTATTTTACCTTCAACTGTTCGAACCCTATGATCGAGTTGTTCTCGTTTAGCAAATCACCAATACAGTGTATTCCTGCACGAAACCACGATTTTAGGAAAACACTTTGTGAACTAATTAAGAGCATGTGGTTATAGAAAAGGGGAAAATTGACTGTTTTCTTTCCCCATGCACTGAGTACACATTAACTTTAAAAATGCTTCAAAAACATGTACCCAGAATTTATTACTGCATTTAAATGATAATAGTTCGGGATATGTTAACCACAATTCATTAATATTTCTACGCCTACATATTTCTTGATAATTGTTGACCATCTGCTTTCACAATGTGCTAATCTTCTTATTCAAGTGATCTTTGAAGACTCTATAAAAGCCTTGATATTCACACTTCTAACACCACCTTCTGTGTAATCTTTGACCACTATTTCTTTTTTAAACGTGTGAGGGTCATTCCAGATAAAATGAAATAAGGTATTTCCAAAGGTAACAGGGGGAGACATTAAAAAATCCCAGAGCAAAACACCTCATGCTAGCGAACTATCCTGTGAAGTTTAGTGACTCTATTCCTACTTGTTTTAGAGATACGCGCGACACAAAGTTTGTATAAATTTAAGTGTTTATATCAGAGGCAATAACTCAAGAATTATCAGGGGAGGCAATTCAAACATAGGTGCACAACAACATATGATGGTGAACATTCCTGTGAAGTTTGGTGACTCTAGTACTAGCGGTTTTAGAGATACGCGCGACACAAAGTTTTTTTTCTAATTCTAAGTCATCAGGGGCAATAACTCCAAAGTTATATCAGGAGGAGACAACTCAAAAGCCCCAGGTGCAGAACAACTCATGTTGGTGAACATTCCTGTGAAGTTTTGTGACTCTATCCCAACTGGTTTCAGACATACGCGCGACACAAGTTTGTGACGGACAGACAGCCGGACAACTCTGGCAAAATCAATATATCTCCCCATAAATGGGGGAGACATACTTCACCAGTGAAGCTCTTTCACTATATGCTCCCTACTTTGACTTGCTCCTGTTTGCTATGAAAATGGAGGGAGCATCTTCATACATCTGTCGAGCAGGCGTTGAAGCACGAGACATGGATAGATCAACCAACAATATCATTATTTTTCATATGTGATTCTATTAGTAATGTAGCAGTAGGTGCCGAAACTCTTCCGTGACGGACAGGCAGACTGACAAGAGCAAATGCATATACCCTATTGCACGCTTTATATGAGGTGGTGGGCCATAAACATTTTACGAGTCATTTGAAATTTGAGTCAGGCAGAAACCATCATATCGCATACAAAACACTATCAAGAATTATTTATTTTTCTTTGCATAGCGCTAACCAATCCTACGAGGTTTCATGAAAATCCAATCAAAGACTTTGGAGAAACCACGCAGACAAATTATAATCGGACAGGCGGGTAGACAGACATACACATACAGACGGACGCCGCCCACTATAAAACAATATGTCTGCCCAGTATACTAGTTGGGGCATGATTAGATGATAAATAAATAAATATTCACTCATCTTAGTTGCTTACAATTATAACATAGTTTTATAGCAAAATACTGTATTTACTATTCTTTTAATAAAACAACACCGGAGTACAAAACTGACGAATTTCATTATATACTGTTTAACCGCATTCAGATAAGAGACTAAACTTTTACTGACATAAAGCCATAATGCATTCCGTTGCACAAACAGTGTTTAAAGTATCCCGTGATCACAAATCTTAATCATTGCATATCATTAGTAATACACACAAACAACATGATAGGAATATTTACAAAGATTGCAATCTGTTAACGACATTGCACATTGACATTTTGAAGGTAAGCCAACTCGATAAGTATATAATATTGAGAAAATACCAAAAAACAAGATGTACGAGTCAAACACTGGAAAGTATAATGCCAAACCTTCTACAAACCAGATAATAGAATGTTCATTTATCAGTAAAGGCCACGGGATATTTGAATGGGCGGTGATCAACCTAAAATCGAAAATGAGGTAAATAAATTCTGAAGGGTGGTGATCCCTCGAAAGCAAAAATTGCAACACAAAAAGAGAAAATTTCAGACTCTGTTTTATTGAGTCTGTTCCTGAGCAGTAATTGAAAGTGCAACACTGCTCACGCCCCCTGCACTGGCTTAAGCAGTATTTAATTTTCAGAACAAGAAATACTGAAATTCATGATCTCGAAGGATCAGAAGGTATAACAACACTGAGAACGTAATGCTTAACTCAGAATCAGATGATAATTGGCATAGTCGTGTTTTCAACTTTTATAAATGCATTTATCACAACACTGTGTAATTATGTGACCTGTGTTGTATACATATTTGCTTTTTTAGTCTACGCTTCCTTATCTTTTGCTGTAAAAACCCCAACGGCATTATTTCGTACCATATGTTTATACTTATTTTCCTTGAATGTCCGTCTTCCATACCGTTTTCACATATCGTGCGTATGCCTTTGTATGGTAGCTTAATTCTACAAAAGTTTTAGCGAACACTTACGGTTTAATGATGAAAAATTCATGATAAATAGAGCATTGTGTAGTTTTGAAGCCAATGTGATAAATAGCGCATATGGAACAATTTTTTTCAGAGGCGCAATGAGGTGTCAGTAGAACAGAATATCAGTTGGTGTATAAATTATGCGTTATGGGGATACCATATATCGTCAAGTTGTTGGTATCGCCATGGGTACAATTTGTGCCCCTCTTGTTGCAGAATTGTTTTTGTATTGCTATGAGAGGGATTTTATGCTTAGCTTAAAACCTGGTACACATACCGATATTGTTAATGCTTTGAATAAATACTGCAAGGAATTTAGACGATATTTTGAATTTAGATAATCCTTATTTTGAAACTGATTTCTTCAATTTACCCAAAGAACTGTCTTTAAACACATTATAGCTTGATTTTTAGATTTGAATCGTTCAGTTACAAATGATAAAGTTTCGTCCAAAATATACGATAAAAGAGAAAATTTTAAAATTGTTAATTATCCTTTTTCTAGATGGAGATGTGCACCGTTCTACATCTTTTGGGGTTTATATTTCTCAACTTATTCGGTTTGCCCGAGCCTGTTCTTTGCTAGAAAATTTAATAGTCGTAATTTAATTATAACTGGTAAATTTCTTAAGCAAGGTTACAGATATCACAAACTTCGGAAAACGTTTTCTAAATTTTATTATCGAAATTTACCACTCATTAGTAAATGTAATTGCAATCTACGGACGTTACTGCAACAAGGCATTTCTGTTATCTACAAACTTAGGAAAATTCGGGGTCATATCCATTTTCATGATTTGTTTATGAAACGCATTAAAACATTTAAGAAGAAAGGTTATGATCCCATTATATTGCAACGCACTGCATATTTGGTTATCGACCATTTTACAGTCGGTAGCTACGCTTCCCTCTTTGCTTGTGCGATGACAGGCCGAGGGTAGTACTCTGTGATTGTATACTCTTAAACTCGGATACGGGATGAGCTTACCAGACTCATGTATTACTTTTTCCCTGTCGTGCCTTTGACGGCTTACCTGCAGGTGCTCTGACTTCAGAAAAGTCATTGAGTACATATTTGACGGATTGTCACAGTTATTATGCTATATTTTACATGTTGTCCTGTGTTCACCGTCGTCTATGTTGTGGGTAAGTTCGGCAGGGATACCTTTATTTACACTTCGTAAAGCTAGGGTGCTAGAGAAGTGTGATGTTAGGACGTCCGTAAACCGGTTTAAACCCCCAGTGGTGTTGTTGCTACTGACCGTGCCAAGGTAGTACTCTCTTTGCCACCCTTTCGTTTGTTTGACTTACGCCTTTGTGCTTGTGATTTTGTTCATGTGTGGAGTGTTTGTCTCTAGTTCTTGTGTGTCTGTAGGTGTTTTCTGTGTTCATCTCGTGTGTGAGTGTGCGTTTGGGTGTGTGGTTGTGTGTGTGATGCTATCTATCGGTATTTTGGTGGTGGTTGTGTCTTGTATGTGACTTTGTCTGCTTGACTTTACTACTTTTCTACTTAAGAGTATACCATCATAGAGTAATATCCGTGGCCTGTCATCGCGCAAGCAGAGAGGGAAGCTATGCAACCGACTGTAAATTGTTCAATAAACATGCAGTGCGTAGCAATATAATGGGGTTATAACCTTTCTTCCCAAAATATTTAATGTTGTATCACCTGGATCCTGGATCACATGAATTCAGTCTTATTTACTCCCATATCCTGCCGTCATCTCTTTCGTGACGTCACCTCCTTTGGTGACGTCCCCTCAATTGGTGACTCCAGATTCCTGTCGTCACCTCCGCTGGTTACGTCACCTCTATCGATAACTCCATTTCCCAGCCGTCACCTCCGCTGGTGACTCAAAATTCCTGCCGTCACCTCTGCTGGTGACATGACAGCCATGTTTGAGCTACATAATAAAATATAATTGCCGAAATATTGGGGGATGCACAGACGATACCAAGTGCCCTGACACTGTTCCGGGCTTCTCCCTGGCCCCCAATTTACTGAATGATATGAATTTGGTTCTAAAGGATAAACCTCCTTTGCTAGGAATTGTTCCATAATCAAAGGTGAGTTTTATGTTATATACTTGATTGCGGTTTGATATGCGCTAATTAACTGGTCATTAGGTGCGCGAGCCTGGCATCCAGAACTTTCCGCATTGCGACTTATTTAAATAGAGTTCAATGCCCAATATAGGACCGCTCCGAATCGCTCATCCGTTTCAGTCTGGTCATCATATGCCCATTGTGGCCTCACTATTTGTTCAAAATCAATGAAATCACGTCTAGCATCACCTTTGTTTCGACCCTCGCCCTCTCGAAGAGATTATAGAGACACGACGTCAACTTCCTCCGGCTTTTGGGTCTCTTTTCGAACCTTTTTCCCAACCGCCGCTGTTGTTGCCCTAGTTGACATTGGCTTAGAACCTTTCCTGCGGCTAGACATTTGTCTAAAAGGTAAATTATGCTGCTTAGTCACGAAAAACTGAAAGTGATCGCGAAAGTGTTCGCCAGAAAGGTTTACATTTAGTTTCACTTTTAGTAATTGATTCGTCCCAAGACCTATTCACCTATGTCACTTTCGTCCCCTAAAAGTACTTAACTACTAGCTTGTGCAAAAATAAGGCTGATTATAATATATTATCATAATCACTCTTATAGTATATTCGTTGCGTTTCTCTGTGAATATGAAACCTGTGAATTCGTGGATCAGTTAACTCCATGTAGATTCTTCGGATCTATGTCTGCATTGTGTTCTAAACTACACTGTTTTCGTTTTATCTACTCTGGTTATACTTGGACTGACAACGGTGTATTCGTGCATCATGCGACTCCTGGGGGAGTCACCGGTCCTGGATCTTCACAGTTGATTAACCTATATGCTGACCTTGGTATATAGAAAAACGATGCAGTCGTGGGATCGAGCGATTCATCTGGGAGTCGCCGCATCAGTGTCTACACTAGTCCTACCCTGCAGTTCAACTATATGCCATTCATACTACTACATATACTGCATAAGTGCAGTTTGCAGTGATTATGCGAATCTGTTGTCTACTGTTTTTGTACGCCACTTTTGGGTTATTATTGGATATAAAAACAGTTCACTCGCGGATCTGGCGACTCCTAGGGGAGTTGCTGGTTCTGAGTCTTCGCTGGTGTACAACTTGTTTAACACTTTGTGCTGTTACAGTCTGCTGGTTTTATCTGTTCTTCTGTTGTGGGTTTTTTCTGGATGTGTATCTGCGGCAGGCTACTCTAATGGATCTAAGTATAACCTATATAGTATGTACGTCAATGTTGATTAAAAATGTGCAAACGCAGATCGGGAGAATCGAGTTCGAACTCCCTCGAACTGGGTCAACCCCGTTTTACAACAGACCTGGGTCTGATTTATGCATGTTGTATACTGTACAAAATAGCCGTTATGGAACATGTTCACTTGCGGATCAGATAAATCCAACTTGGCCGTTCGTTCTGCAGAGTTGTCCATCTTATATGTTATTATTTTTGTCCGTATAAATATATCGTATTCGATAAGTCATGACTGAAGACATTTGCATTTTATATCTCCTAACGCCCAATGGCTAAGAGAAAGAGGTAAAAGACTACGTCTTAACCAATGGCTTTTACATCAACATGCTGACATAGCTCTACTACAAGAAACTCATTTCTCCAATGATCTTATTAAGAATTTAAAAGATGATTTTCCAATCTGGAATCTTTATCATTCAATTGGGAATTCAAATAGTAAAGGTGTATTTGTTTAATCAATAGTCACCTAGATTGTAAAGTTATTGATCCCATACAAGATGATGAAGGCAGGTTTTATTTTATGAACATCGAGGTTTGGTAACAATACTTTCTCCATTTTAAATATATATGCGCCAAACGATAGAAATACAAGGGCAGTTTTTTAAAAATAATATTTGTCCTTGTCTACTCGAAAATGCAGTTGGGGTTAAAATAGTTGGTGGTAATTTTAATGAAATAAGTTGTATAAAGGGTAGACAGTAAGTTCTGAAAAAAAAAATAGTTTGATTGCCATTTGGGGACACCTTAACAGCGATAAAAGTCAATTCTCATTGATATAATAATATAATCCCTCTCATAACAACACCCGATATACGACCTGCGATGACATCTTTAACTGAAAATTTAGCCATTTCTCTTAGAGTAAAAAAGCCTATGAGACACGGGCAAGGATTTTGGAAATTAAATAATTTGCATATTCAAAATGAAGAATGTTGTAACATAATACTTAAAACCATTAATGACGTTAAGCAATTAAATGTTAATAACACAATGGAATGGGAAATTTGTAAATATGAATTCAAACAAGTATCTATCTATTACTCAACTCAAAAACGGAAATCAAGACATGAAAAAGCTAATGGAGCACAAATTCGAGCTAGAATTCAGTACTTAAAAGAAGGTGAAAAAAGTAGCAAATACTTTTTAAGTCTTGAAAAATCAAAACACAATAGGATAAATATTACATCTCTTGTTCTAAATGGAAAGTGCATTACAGAAGTTGAAGATATTTTAAACGCTGAAGTTAAGTTTTATGAAATTCTATTCTCATCCAAATATAATTAAAATAACATACAATACTATTTAAATACTTTAATTCCTGAACATATTCTATCTGATAAAGAAGCAAATGATTGTAAGGGCCCTATTAAAATACAGGAATGATGGAATGCCTTAAATGGAATGAAATTAAATAAAAGTCCAGGACTGGATGGTTTAACAGTTGAATTTTACAATACATTTTGATTCATTTATCTAACCTGATGTATAACTCGCTTTTGGAACGTCTACAAAACCAAAAATTATATCGTACACAAAAGCAGTGTGTGATTTCTTTATTATATAAAAACAGTGATCCGGAAATATCCCTTCTTAAATATCCCTTCTAAATATTGACCATAAGATTTTAGCTAGAGTGCTCGCTCAACGTCTCCAAAAGGTAGTACCAAATATTATAAGTTTAGATCAGCAGGGATACATCAAGAATAGGTATATTAGATATAACATTAGACAAATACAAGATACTATTGATTATTCGGAATTGCTTAATATATATGGTGGTATACTATTTCTTGATTTCTAAAAAGCCTTCAGCTGAACGGAAATTTATGTATAAAGTTTTGAATAAATTTGATTTTAAAGATTTTACAAAATGGGTCAAAATATTGTATACAAATATTTGTTTATAAGTAATAAATAACGGATGGCGGTCAAACTTTGGTTATCGACCATTTTACAGTCGTAAGCTACGCTTCACTCTTTGCTTGGGCGATTACAGACCTAGGGTAGTATTCTCTGATGGTATACTCTTAAACTCAGGTACGGGATATGCTTACCAGACTCATGTATTACTTTTTCCCTGTCGTGTCCTTAACGGCTTCCCTGCAGGTGCTCTGACTTCAGTTAAGTCATTTAGTACATATTTGACGGATTGTCACAGTTAGTATGCTTCGTTTTACATGTTGTCATGTGTTCACCGTCGTCTATGTTGTGGGTAGGTCCGGCGGGGATATCTTTATTTACACTATGTGTAAAACTATGGTGATTGTAATAGAATTGTGAGGTTAAGACGTTCGTAAACCGGTTTATTCTGATCCTTCGAGGTCATGAATTTCAGTACTTCTTGTTCTGAAAATTGAATACCGCTTTGATAATTGAATACCGCTGAAGCCGGTGCTAGGGGGCGGGAGCAGTGTTGCACTTTCAATTACTGTTCATGAACAGACTCCATAAAACCGAGTCTGCAATTTTCTCTTTTTGTGTTATAATTTTTGCTCTCGGGGATCACCCCCTTTCAGAATTTTTAAACTCCCCAGTGGCGTTTTTGCTACTGACCGTGCCAAAGCGGTACTCTCTTTGTCACCCTTCCTTTTGTTTGCCTTGCTTCTGTGTGCTTGAGATTTTGTTCATGTGTGGAGTGTTCGTCTCTAGCTGCTGTGTGTTTGTTGCTGTTTTCTATGTTCATCTCGTGTGTGAGTGAGCGTTTGGGTGTGTAGTTGTGTGTAGGTGTGTGGGTGCCATGCTATCTATAGGTGTTTTGGTAGTGGTTGCGTCTTGTATGTGGCTTTGCCTGCTTGACTTTACTACTTTTCATTTTTTAAGCACAATAGTGTTGTTTGTCCAGTGTGGCGGCCGTGAAACGTCTAACCATACATTCAATCAATATTATTTTCTTCCTCTTGCTGGAATTGCTCTACATTCAATGCGTTTTTTCATACCTTAACAGTAAGTTAACACCGTACTTTGCACTTCATGGTGGCTTCGGTACTCACCGACATATTGAGCGACTATTTAAATTTCCCTTTTAAGATGTTTGCCCTATACGTTTTCTCTAGTGTGACTTTACCTTACTCGTTTTTCTTACTTCTTATTTTTTACCAATTCAATGTTTTCCTTATATCCTTAGTCTTCTTTTAGGTTCATATGTATACCTATTTGTAGTCTGCCTATATGTCGCTATATGTAATCAATACTATTCCCAAATATTTCATTAACTCTGAATCACCTATTATCTGCTATAAATATAATAAACCTATTAGGAATGTCATTTTTAACGACAATAAAATTGTCTCTGACTTAAATATTGATGTCAATACACCTATTTCTTGCGATTGTAGCATTTCTAGCTTTTGCTATAAACCAGTTGGTCATGCTATTACTAGTAATTTTGATATCATTAAAGATACATGTCTCAGGACCCTCCTAACTATAGAACCTACATATAGATTACATTCCCTTATTTATTTTGATGCTTGTCGAACTCATATTGCGGAAGCTATTAAAGAATTCTGCATCAAATGGTGTCGACAAGAGTATGCTCATGTTAATGCCCTTTCGGATTGGCAGAAATGTATTTTTGATACCATTGATACGCGTATTGCTTTTTACAAATCAAATTACCAGCTTTAACCACCTCGACCTGGAATTATATTTTGCTATTTGAAGAAAAACATTTCTAATTTTCATTCACATTACGTTCTTGCTCCTGTTGGGAAGGCATCAAATAATGTAACTATTATTTGACGATTGTATTGTGTTGATGTTTCAAAGAAGGAGCTAACTGATTCACAAACTTATATAACAGTTTAAACACCTGAAAAAATATAGTCTCGGAACATGTAAAAATGTGCAATACTTTTAAGTCTTATCCTAACATAAAACAACATAAACTTTCTACTTGTACTGGATTACGAAACTGCATAGAATATGGAAAAATTATCCAACAGGGAGAGCCACACACGAAATGACACCGCACCAAACACCATCTAACAAGAAACGGTAAAGCCACAAGACAAAACATAACAGTACTATCAAGACGAAACACATTGAACATTAAGCATGTTAAACAACAAAATTGACCATAGGCTGAAAGCAGGAGTGCCGCCTTGGAACGGCCAACAACCAAAATAAGTTACTAGGGGACTTAAACCTGGTTTACGGGTACCCAACCTCGTTCTTATCCCTATATCCTTAGAAACCATTATAAGGCGCGTTTTATTGCCAACTCTAGCTGTTGTACCACTACTTAAATATCTAAACTTTTGACGTCCTGTCTTACTACGATCAAAGAACATGTAAAACGTAACTTTGATAAAATGTATGAAATTTCTGGTATTAATGTTGTTTGGTACATACACATTTCAAATGATGTTTTAACTAAACTTGAAAATGAACAGTATAACATTTCTCCACTGAGCTTTTATGATTAATTTTATCTACACTCTATACTACTCTACCTCACCATCTTAAAAATGATAAACTGATTAAATTAATAGAAAAAATCTTTGTAAGAGAAAAAATGTTCATTGCTTGTAATGTTCAACGTTCATTCTTTTCGAATTCAGATGTTAAACATGACACAATGTGGACTTGGCTTGATGTTTGTAGATCTCTTTCTTTTAGATAATATATGTGTGCCTAATGGGGATACCATATATCGTCAAGTTGTTTGTGTACCCAAAAGGTACAAATTGTACCCCGCTTGTTGCAGATTGTTTTTGTATTGCTATGAGAGGGATTTTATGCTTAGCTTAAAACCTGATACACAAATATTCTGAAAATGGGTGATCCTTCGAAAGCAAAAGTAGAACTGCAAAAACAGAAAATTGCAGACTCGGTTTATGGAGTCTGTTCATGAGTAGTAATTAAACGTGCAATACTATTCACGCCCCTAGCACCGGCTTAAGCAGTATTCAATTTTCAAAACTAATAACATGAAACCTAATGATCCCGAAGGACCAGACAATATAACAACACTGAGAATGAAGAACGTAGCGACTTTTTACGGCCGCCACACAAGCACTTAACACCTGCTGTTCTGATGTACATATATTCTAAAATCACTTAACACCTGCTGTTGTTGTGTACATATATTCTGAAAATGGGTGCTCCCGATATTGTTAATGCTTTTAAGGTATTTAGATGATATTTTGAATTTTGATAATCCTTATTTTGAAACTATGATTTTAATTTACCCAAAAGAAAGTTTCGTCCAAAATATACGATAAAAGGGACGATTTTAATTTTAAAATGGTTAATTATCTTTTTTCTAGATTGTGATGTGCCCCGTTCTGCATCTTATGAGGTTTATAGAGCCTGTTCTTTGCTAGAAGATTTTAACAGTTGTAATTTAGTTATAACTGATAAACTTCTTAAGAAGGTTTACAGATATCACAAACTTCGGAAAACGTTTTCTAAATTTTATTATCGAACTTTACCACTCATTAGTAAATATAATTGCAATCAACGGACGTTACTGCAACAAGGCATTTCTCAGCCAGACTTTTATTGTGATGTTATCTACAAACTTAAGACAATTTGGAGCCATTTATATTTTCATGATTTGTTTATAAAACGCATTAAAACATTTAAGAAGAAATGTTATGATTCCATTATATTGCAACGCACTACATATTCGGATATCGACCGTTTTACAGTCGGTAGATTGTGCCTCTCTTTGCTTGCGCGATGACAGGCCGAGAGTACACTCGTAAACTCAAATACGGGATGAGCTTACCAGACTTGCGTATTACTTTTTCCATATCGTGTCCTTAACGGCTTCCCTGCAGGTGCTCTGACTTCAGCAAAGTCATTGAGTACATATTTGACGGATTGTCATAGTTATGCTATGTTTTACATGTTGTCATGTGTTCACCGTCTTCTGTTATGGGCAAGTCCGGCAGGGATACCTTTATTTACACTATTTGTAAAGCTAAGGTGACTTTGAGAGAGGTGTGAGGTTAGGAAGTCCGTAAATCGGTTTTAATCCCCAGTGGTGTTTTTGCTACTGACCGTGCCAATACGATACTCTCTTTATCACCCTTCTTTTGTTTGCCTTGTGTCTTTGCGCTTGTGATTTTGTTCATGTGTGGAGTGCTTGTCTCTAGTTCTTGTGTGTTTGCTGGTGTTTTCTGTGTTCATCTCATGTGTGAGTGTGCATTGGGGTGTGTAGTTGTGTGTGAGTGTGTGTGTGTCATGCTATCTATCGGTGTTTTGGTAATGGTTGCGTCTTGTATGTGGGTTTGCCTGCTTGACTTTACTACTTTTCCATTCTTCAACATATTAAGAGGAATTAGGCAAGGCTGCCCTCTATTTGCACTCCTATTTATAATCATAGTAGAAATATTGGCAAACAAAATTAGACAATCTGATGGCATTGAAGGTATAAAGGTTAAACTTAATAAAGCAAATCAGCATATAAAAATTACACAATTGGCCGATGACACGACTCTGTTTCTAAAAAATTAGAATGAAATTCCAGCAGAAATTTAAGTAGTGGAAAAATTTGGGCATATTTCAGGACTTAAATTGAATAAAATGAAAACGTGAGGACTTCTTATAGGGAGACAAAAACAGTCAGATGAAATCACTATTAATGGTATTAAGTTCAGCGCGAAAGTGAAAACACTTGGTATATATTTTGGAATAAACAAGCTTGAATGTGAAGAGCTTAATTGGTCCGAAAATATAGTCCTGCAAAACACTAATCAATAGCTGAAAGCAAAGAAACGTTACAATGCTTGGAAAAATTACAATAATAAAATCGTTGATCCTACCAAAATTTGCATTCCTAATACAAGCATTGCCGTTTCCAGATAAAGTAATAAAACAGATAAATTCATCAATTTTATCTTTTTATGGGGAAGTAACAGTGAATAAATCAAAAATACATTAATTGGAAATAAATTTGATGGGGTTTAGAAATACCAGATTTAGAAATATACGAAACGACCTTAAAACTCAAATTGGTAAAATCACTATGTTCTAGCGAAAATGGCAATTGGAAAGTCGTTCTAATTTTTTTTTTAAATCAGTACGGTGAAAAATCTGTAAATATCTAAAATGATCACTGACCCTATAAAACCCCTTCCATCTGTCCAGTACATAATTCCGACCTATTATAAAGACATTTTAAAACATTACATTGAATTGAATAACTTAAATATAATCTCAAAACCAAACACATTCTTTGATGTCAAAACACAAATTATACGGGGTAACAAATGTATAAAATATATTGGAAATGTTTAGTTTTTAATTCATGGATCAAATCAGGATGACTGTTTATTGATAACATAATAGATGTAAATGAGGAAATAAAAGAAACCCTGAATGATAAGCTAACGATTAAAACAAACTGGATATCTGAAATAACAAAAATGAAACAAATGTCCCTCGTAGCTGGAAACAGCTATTGATTTCCAAAGTCTCAAGAACGACGAGGGTAAAACTGATAGAAACTCAAATTTTACTAAACAATGTGATATTCAAAAATTAAATAATAGAGATATAACAACGTTTTGTGAAAAAGAAGTTTGGACCTCCTTATATACATGCATTTTGGGAAAGAAAGTTTAATCGTACAATGAACTGGAATTCGCTGTATTTTATAATAAATAATTTTTTGATAGACAATAGAATAAAACAGCTATAAGTTAAACGTATCAATAGAATTGTTCCAACAAACGAAAACTTTTTTAAATGGAAGTTAATTAAATCAACCCTCTGAAAATACTGCGGTGAATTAGAAACATAAGAACATTTCTTTCTTCGCTGTTCGTATATCAAATTCTTTTGGATAAAATACATAGCCTATTTAACAGCTTGATATCAACACAAGAGTCAATATGTTTAATGTTATTGTTGGTTACAAAACCCAATACAAAGGATATCAAGTTATATGAAGCGTGAACTAAGAGAGATACACACAAACATATTGAGAATACTTTTCAACGATTTATTTAGAGTTATGAGATATTTTGAGAACAAAACTCATCAGCGTATTATTATATCCAAATTTATCAATGTGTTTCGAGACATTATCTAAATGTACCAACATATTTGTTTTAAATACACTGTCTAAAATCAAACACGTTTAATGCACAATGTCTACAGTACCTTTTGAAGCTCTTCTTTTCTCCTGTGTGGGTACATAAGGTTAAAAAACTGTTACTGTATATTTTTATATGTTTAGTTATATACAGCTTTCTTTCATCTTATTATTTAGTGTAGTTATACACTTAAAAGCAAACTGCGTGGTCCTCTTTCAGAAAGATACTAACAACCTTTCTGAAACGATGTATCTGCAGTTCGGACCTCGTTATTTCCAATGGGAAACATAACTGAAACCAGAAATAGGTTTAAACCGCTTGCCATATGGATATTCATGAAATATGTTTTGCATTATAAATTCTGAAGGGAGGTGATCTGTTTTCATAAATTTATGCAGATCAAACCCGGGCGAAACAATTCCATACGGATGCGTCTTAACTAGGTTTACGTTGTAAACAAATTTACTCTAAGCTAACGTACACTTATTACAGTATATAACAGAGAACCAACGACTATAAATGTCGCAATGATCTGTAATAATATTGGTTGCCGTCAGATTATGTTGACTGTATTTATGTACATATGTAAATAATAAACTATATTGAATAAAAGAAGCCTAAACTTCTGAAAAAGCTTTGTTTACTGACGAGCAAATGAAATATTACACTAATTGGATGTGCTCAGAAGTTTGTGAATCACTAACCTTTCTTTTGGATAACATATTTGTACGTTATGGGAATGCTATATACCGTCAGGTAATTGGTATTCCATTGGGTACGAATTGTGCACCACTTGTCGCAGATTTGTTTTTGTACAGCTATGAGAGAGATTTCATTTTGCGTTAGAATCCTCAATCACAAGAAAATGTTATAAAAGCCTTCAATGAAACTTGTCGATATTTGGATAATATTTTTAACTTAGATAACCCTTTCTTTGATGCTCTGATCCCTACAATTTATCCTAAAGTACTCAAATTGAATAAAGCTAACCCGTCCGACAATTATGCAGCGTTTCTTGATCTAGACCATAAAATTGATAATGGAATGTTTTCTTCTAAAATATATGACAAAAGAGATGATTTTGATTTTAATATTGTAAATTTTCCTCATCTTGACGGGGATGTTCCCCGTGCCCCATCGTACGGGGTTTATATAAGTCTCAACTTATTCGTATTGCTAGAGCTTGTTCATCTATTGACGATTTTAACAGTCGAACTCTCATTTTAACTGAAAACATGTTTAAGCAAGGATATAGATACCATAAACCAGGAAAAAGTTCTCTAAATTTTACTATCGAATCTCCCGCAAGTACCAATGTAATCTTAATGCGCTTCTGCGACACGGTATTTCACATCCTGAATTTTATGGTGATGTGATTTACCAACTTCGTTAAATTATTGGACATACCCATTTTCTCACTTTGTTAATCAAATATGTTAAAAAATTCATTAAAAAGGGATATGATCCTGTAGTACTACAACATACTGCATGTTTGGTTGTCAAACCTTTTATAGTTGGCAATCACGCTGGCCTCTTTGCATGTACGCCGACAAGAATGGTTTAATCCAGAAACGGAAGGAGAACGTCGGATATCTGTACTATTTCGTTTTGTCGTACCCTTTATTATTGGAAAAGTAGTAAAGTCAAGCAGGCAAAGCCACATGCAAGACGCAACCACCACCAAAACACCGATAGACAGCATGACACACACACACACACACACACACACACAACCACACACCCAAACGCACACACACACACGAAATGAACAAAGAAAACACAAAAAGACACACAAGAACCAGGGACAAACGCTCCACAACATGAACAAACCACAAGCACAAAGACGCAAGGCAAACAAAAGGAAGGGTGACAAAGAGAGTACCGCCTTGGCACGGTCAGCAGCAAAAACACCACTGGGGGTTTAAACCGGTTTACGGACGTCCTAACCTCACACTTCTCTCAAAGTCACCCTAGCTTTACAAATATTGTAAATAAAGGTATCCCCGCTGGACTTACCCACAACATAGACGACGGTGAACAAAGGACAACATGTAAAACATAGTATAATAACTGTGACAATCCGTCAAATATGTACTCAATGACTTTGCTGAAGTCAGAGCACCTGCAGGTAAGCCGTTAAGGGCACGACAGGGAAAAAGTAATACATGAGTCTGGTAAGCTCATCCTGTATCCAAGTTTAAGAGTATACCATCTTAGAGTACTACCCTCGGCCTGTCATGGCGCAAGCAAAGAGGGAATCGTAGCTACCGACTGTAAAAGGGTCGATAACCAAACATGCAGTGTGTTGCAATATAATAGGATCATAACCTTTCTTTTTAAATGTTTTAATGCGTTTTATAAACAAATCATGAAAATGGATATGACCCCGAATTTTCCTAAGTTTGTAGATAACATCCCCATAAAATTCTGGTTGAGAAATGCCTTGTCGCAGTAACGTCCGTAGATTGCAGTTATATTTACTAATGAGAGGTAAATTTCGATAATAAAATTTAGGAAAGGTTTTCCGAAGTTTGTGATATCTGTAACCTTGCTTAAGAAGTTTATTACTCTTCTTCCTTACTCTGTTTGCAGCCCAATCATTGAGTACACTAGCGATAGGTCGATACAGTTTGTTCACTTAAATATTTTCGTTATACATGCACTTTACCACTGCATTTGCCATCACGGTTGTTGTAGATTAGTCGGAGAGTAGATACCTTTATTTACACTGATTGTCTTTTAGGGTGGGGATGGAATAAGTGTGAGGTTGGGCGCCCATAAACAGTTTTAACCCCTAGTGATTTTTGTCACTGACCGTTCCAAGGCGGTACTTCTATCTTCCCCCTATTGTATGTTTGTTTTGTCTGCGCGTCTCTTGATGTTTTTTAGTTATGTTCATTTGCTGTTTCCTTGTGTTGCTGTTCGGGCGACCGTTTGTTCTGTATGTGATGTTTCCTGCATGACTCATTTTTGTACTTTCACCAAAAAAAACCTTTAATTAACTATTTGTAATGTATAGGTTTTGTCTTTCGTTTATGTTCGCAGCTCACTCACTCACTCGTTTATGGTTTCTAAACTCATGCGAGCAACATCAAACTTAAACTTTATCAAGATACCATATAGATAGATACCATAAACTAAGAAAAACTTTCTCTAAATTTTACTATCGAAATCTCTCGCTTATTGGCAAGTACAAATGTAATCTCAAGGTACTTTTGCGACACGGTATTTCACATCCTGAATTTTATGGTGATGTGATTTACAAACTTCGTAGAATTATTGGACATACCCATTTTCTCACTTTGTTCATCAAATATATAAAACAATTCATTAAAAAGGGATATGATCCTGTATTATTACAACATACTGCATGTTTGGTTGTGAACCCTTTTACAGTTGGCAATCACGCTGGCCTCTTTGCATGTACGCCGACAAGAAAGGTTTAGTACTCTATGAAGGCGACCTCTTAAATCCAGAAATGGAAGGAGAACGTCGGATATCTGTACTATTTCATTTTTGTCGTACCCTTTATTACTTTTCTACAGTTACTCTGTTTGCAGCTCAATCATTGAGTACACTAGCGATAGGTGGATACAGTATGTTCAATTAAATGTTTTTTTGTTATACATGCACTTTACCACTGTATTTGCTGTCGCGGTTGTTGTAGATTAGTCGGAGAGGGGATACGTTTATTTACACTGTTTGTCTTTTAGGACGGGGATGGAATAAGGGTGAGGTTGGGCGCCCATAAACCGGTTTAAACCCCCGGTGACTTTTGTCACTGACCGTTCCAAGGCGGTACTTCCATCTTCCTCCTATTGTATGTTTGTTTTGTCTTTGTGCGTCTCTTGTTGTTTTTTCTACCCATGTACATTTGCTGTTTCCTTGTGTTGCTGTTCGGGCGAGTGTTTGTTCTGTATGTGGTATTTCCTGCATGACTCATTTTTGTACTTTTATCAAACAACATTTTTATCCTCGTCTTGAAATGGCTTTTTGAAATATTTAACAAGTGCAATTGCTGAAATGAAAAGTATGAAACAAAGAATAAAACCACCAAAGTTTAAATAAAGGAACCAAAGTGGATTATACGAATCCATCAGATATCCGGCCAAAATGGGAAATAACACGAGACCAGAGGAGCCTGTAAAGATCATAGTAGAAGCAATTCTGCCTGAAATGTGTGTCACATTCTCTTCTATCCATGTGTACTGTGTAGGCAGGGACACAGCCATTGTTATATTACATACGACGATTGTTACCCAAATAACAACGGTCTGTCCAAATATAGACCCTACTATACAACATGCGAGGGTTACAATGGACATTACATACGCCGCTAGGATAACTCTATTCGTGGAGGTGAGCTTCAGGAAAATGATACCCAATACATTACCAAAGGAGTAAGACATGTACCGAATTGAAACTAAGGTGGAAGCAGATTGTTGAGACCACTGAAGTTGCCGAATGACAAAGGTTGGAAGGAAATTTGCGAAATTCAAAATGCAACCACGTGTAATAAATGATACACAGCACATTAAAGCTAGGATTAAATATTTCATTTTTAAAGGAAACATTGTTTTACTGTTGCTTTCTTCCTTGCCCGTTTGTACTGAATAAGAAATGTGTCTTAATTTACATGTATAAGCTATAATAAACGACAGCGCTGAAGACAAACACGCCATCGTAGTAATGAAGAAAGCGTAATGAACAAGACTATTTGTCGTTAAATGTTCCATGTTGGTCGTGTTTGATGTGGTAAATGACACAGTTGTCAGGTTTTCTGAAGGAGTATCGATGTCGCCCTCGGATTCTGAAATATATAACAGAAAAAGCTTTGAATAAAATATTAAACAGCATTTTATTGAGCCTGTTCATGAGCAGTTAAAAGTGTAAAACTACTTACGTCCCCTTATATCGACTGAAGCGGTGTTCCATTTTCATAGCTAAAACCATTGACACTAAATATCCCGAAATACCAGAAAATATAACAAAATGAAGTACGGGCCGACATTTTACGGCCACCACACAAGCAGTTTACACCTGTAATTGTGAGGTACAGAAATCTGAAAATAGTAGAGCCTTCGAAAACAACAGTGGCAATGAGAAAACAGAAAATTGCAGACTGTATTATTGAGTCTAACCATGAACAGCTATTAAAAGTACAACACTGCTAGCACCACTTTAACCGGATTTGCATAACTTAAGTCGCCCCGTCCTTCATTCTTAATATCGTTATATTCGCATTGCTACTTTTGCTTTCGAAGGATCTCCCACTTTCAGAATTAAGGTTAACGGTAGGTTTCTTCAAACGGTATTAGTAATACAGCCTCGATAAGTGATGCTAAGCTAAGGTCGGAGAGCAAGATAATTACAGAACTGCTTTAGCTGAGCCACATGATGCATAGTATTACAAAGTATTGAGCTAAAACCATTATCATGCTGAATGATAAAAACAGCCTGCTCCCTCTCCGAACATTTTATAATTGAACCAGACTCTGATCTAAGGGTTTCCTTGTGAGCATTTGGATCTGGGTCTTCACTGTTTGCAAAAGTGAACAAAGGTAAATCCAACACTCTAAGATCAAATGCAACATTAAAACACATGTTCTAAGTCGTCGAATGTTACATTTGACTTAAAATAAACGGAAGCAGACATATGGCGGTGGCAATGAGCTCACCAGTGAACGAGTTTCCGTCTTTAAGATCGACATTTGTAAACTGGCACGACAAGATATCGCCAAAGAAGAGGCCGTCCTCATGTTACAACGCCTCACTCTTGTACGTCGTCGCTTTTTACAAAGAGCAGACAACTCAGAATATACACTTGAACCAAATTAGTACAGATACAGTTCTGCTTCGTGAAGTCTGATAACAACCGTAACGTCCATACGTTGGTTGATTTTAATCCCCGACGACGTAAGGCTAAACGTAATTGACTAAATAGGCAAATGCCAAATGCTCCATTTGATCATTTATACATTGCATGCATCTAATTAAAACAGTGGTTCATTATATTTGCATTTTGATTGAACCACATATAACCGAAGCCTTTTGAAAAATATATCAGTCCTTAACTACGTAAAAGTGCATGCATGAATCATTCAGGAAACACCACATGCAAAACACACAACCGCCCAAACAGCACCACAACAAAAACAGTAAATGTGCATGCCTATCATCAAAAGAGAGGCACAAAGACATGACAAACAAACAATAGGGAGAGGAAGAAAGTACCGCCTTGGAACGGTCAGTCAGTGACAATAGTCTACTTTTCACATATTCCATCCCCAACCTTAAAAGACAAACAGTGCAAATACCCATATCTCCTCTCCGTCTAATCTACAACCATCGCAATGGCAAATGCAGTGGTCAGTTGCATGTAAAACGAAAACAAATTTAAACAAAACAACTGGATCCACCTATCGCGCTAGTGCACTCAATGGCAAAACGAGATCCGATGTCCTCCTTTCATTTCCAGATTTATGAGGTCGTCGTCATAGAATACTTAGCCTTTATTGTCGGCGTACATGATTGAAAAAGATTGACTTGTAGACATGCAGTATGTTGTACTAATATAGGATACTATCCTTTTTAATGAATATTGTAACGTATTTGATGATCAAAGTGAGAAAATGGGTTTTTAATTGAAAAAGTAGTAAAGTCAAGCCGGAAAACGCCACCAACACCAAAACACCTACAGAAGGCATAGCAATTTATACTCATACACACATACAGTAGAAAGTCACATACAAGACGCAATCACCACCAACACATATGTCACACACACAACCAAACACACGCAAACACACGAGAAGAACACAGAAAACAAATACACTAGCACCAGAGACAAACATAAACAATCACAAAGACACAAGACAAATAAAAGTAAGGGTGACAAAGAGAGAACCGCCTTGGCACGGTCAGTAGCAAAATCACCATTGGGGGTTTAAACAGGTTTACGGACGTCCTAACCTCACACTTATCTCAAAGTCACTTTGGCTAAACAAACATTGTAAATAAAGGTATCCCCGGCGGACTTCCCCATAACATAGAAGACAGTAATCACAGTACAAATTGTAAAACAGCATAACAACTGTGAAAGTTCGTCAAATATGTACTCAATGACTCAGTGAAGACAGCAACTTCAGGGAAGCCGTTAAGGGCACGACAGAGAAAAGGTAATACATGAGTCTGGTAAGCTCATCAAATTTCTGGGTTTAAGAGTATACCATCATAGAGTCCTACCCTCGGCCTGTCATCGTGCAAGCAAAGAGGAAAGCGTAGCGACCGGCTGTAAAGGGGTCGATAACCAAACATGCAGTGTGTTGCAATATAATAGGGTCTTAACCTTTCTTCCTAAATGTTTTAATGCGTTTAATAAACAAATCGTGAACATGGATATGACCATGAATTTTCCTAAGTTTGTAGATAACATCACCATAGAAATCTGAATGAGAAATACCTTGTTGCAGTAACGTCCGTAGATCGCAGTTATATTTACTAATGAGGGGTAAATTTCGATAATAAAATTTTGAAAAAGCTTTCCGAATTTTATGATATTTGTAGCCTTGCTTAAGAAGTTTATGAGTTATAATTAAATTACGACTATTCAAATCTATTAGCAAAGAACAGGCTCGGGCAAAGCGAATAAGTTGAGAAATGTAACCCCATAATATGTAGACTGGGGAACATCTCCAACTAGAAAATGATAACTAACAATTTTGAAATCGAAATCTTCCCTTTTATCGTATATTATAGACGACACTTTATCATTAGTGATGGAAAAATTCAAATCTAAAAAGGAAGCCTAAATGTCAGATGGGTTCGCTTTGTTTAAAGTAAGTGCTTTTGGGTAAATCGAAGAAACCATATTTTCAAAATAAGGATTATCCAAATTAAAAATATCGTCTAAATACCTAGACGTTTTGTTAAAAGCACTAACAATGTCAGATTGTGTATCATAGCAATACAAAAACAAATCTGCAACAAGAGGGGCACAATTTGTTCCCATAGGTATACCAACAATTTTGCTGATGTTAATGCCCTTTCGGATTGGAAGAAATGTATTTTCGATATTATTGATACTCGTATTACTTTTTACAAATCAAATTACCATATTTTACCACTTCAACCTAGAGTTACATTTCGCTACTTGAAGAAAAACATTTCTCATTTTCATTCAGATTATGTTCTTGTTCCTGCTGACAAGGCATCTAACAATGTAATCATTATTTGAAGATTGTATTATGTTGATGTTTTAAAGAAGGATTTAAAGAACTGATTCAAAAACTTATATAACAGTTCAAACACCTGAAAAAGATATAGTCTCGGAACATGTAAAAATGTGCAATAATTTTAAGTCTGGTCCTAACATAAAACAACATAAACTTTCTACTTTGTACTGGATTCCGAAACTACATAAAAACCCTTATAAGGCGCGTTTTATTGCCAACTCTAGCTGTTGTACCACTACTAAATTATCTATACTTTTGACGTCCTGTCTTACTACGATCAAAGAACATGTAAAACGCTACTGTGATAAAATATATGAAAATTCTGGTATTAATGTTTTTGGTCCATAAAAAATTCAAATGATGTTTTAAGAAAAATTGAAAATGAACAGTATAACATTTCTTTACTGAGCTAAATTAATAGAAAAAACCTTTGCCAGAGAAAACAAAATGTTCATTGCCTGTAATGTTCAACGTTCATTCTTTTCGAATTCAGAAGTTGAACATTACACAATGTGGACTTGCCTAGATGTTTGTAGATCTCTTACCTTTCTTTTAGATAATATATTTGAGCGTTATGGGGATACCATATATCGTCAAGTTGTTGGTATACCCATGGGTACAAATTGCGCCCCTCTTGTTGCAGATTTGTTTTTGTATTGCTACGAGAGGGATTTTATGCTTAGCAGCTTAAAACCTGATACACAGCCCGATATTGTTAATGCTTTTAATAAAACTTCAAGGTATTTAGCCGATATTTTGAATTCAGATAATCCTTATTTTGATACTATGATTTCTTCAATTTACCCAAAAGAACTGTCATTAAACAAAGCTAATCAATCTGACATTAATGCTTCATCTTTAGATTTGAATCTTTCAATTACAAAGGATAAAGTTTCGTCCAAAGTATACAATAAAAGAGAAGATTTTAATTTTAAAATTGTTAATTATCCTTTTCTAGATGGTGATGTGCCACGTTCTACATCTTATGGGGTTTATATTTCTCAACTTATTAGGTTTGCCCGAGCATGTTCTTTGCTTGAAGATTTTAACAGACGTAATTTAGTTATAACTGATAAACTTCTTAAGCAAGGTTACAGATATCACAAACTTCGGAAAACTTTTTCTAAATTTTATTATCGAAATTTACCTCTCATTAGTAAATATAATTGCAATCTACGGACGTTACTGCGACAAGGCATTTCTCTACCAGAATTTTGTGGGGATGTTATCTACAAACTTAGGAAAATTCGGGGTCATATCAATTTTCATGATCTGTTCATAAAACGCATTAAAACATTTAAAAAGAAAGGTTATGATCCTATTATATTGCAACGCACTGCATGTTTGGTTATCGACCCTTTTACAGTCGGTAGCTACGCTTCCCTCTTTGCTTGCGCGATGACAGGCCGAGGGTAGTACTCTATGATGGTATTCTCTTAAACTTGGATACAGGATGAGCTTACCAGACTCATGTATTACTTTTTCCCTGTCGTGCCCTTAACGGCTTACCTGCAGGTGCTCTGGCTTCAGCAAAGTCATTGAGTACATATTTGACGGATTGTCACAGTTATTATGCTATGTTTTACATGTTGTCCTGTGTTCACCGTCGTCTATGTTGTGGGTAAGTCCAGCGGGGATACCTTTATTTACAATATTTGTAAAGCTAGGGTGAGGTTAGGACGTCCGTAAACCGGTTTAAACCCCCAGTGGTGTTTTTGCTACTGACTGTGCCAAGGCGGTACTCTCTTTTTCACCCTTCCTTTTGTTTGCCTTGCGTCTTTGTGCTTGTGATTTTGTTCGTGCGTGGAACGTTTGTCTCTGGTTCTTGTGTGTCTTTTGGTGTTTTCTTTGTTCATTTCGTGTGTATGTGTGCGTTTGGGTGTGTGGTTGTGTGTGTGTATGTGTGTGTGTCATGCTGTCTATCAGTGTTTCGGTGATGGTTGCGTCTTGTATGTGGCTTTGCCTGCTTGACTTTACTACTTTTCCATTGACGATATATGGTATCCCCATAGCGCACAAATATGTTATCTAAAAGAAATGTTAAAGATCTACAAACATCAAGGCAAGTCCACATTGTGTAATTTTCAACTTCAGAATTCGAAAAGAATGAACGTTGAACATTACAAGCAATGAACATTTTGTTTTCTCTGGCAAAGGTTTTTTCTATCAATTTAATCAGTTTATAAGATGGTGAGGTAGAGTAGTATAGAGTGTAGAGAAATCGTAAGAGCTCAATTAAGAAATGTTATACAGTTCATTTTCAAGTTTAGTTAAAATATCATTTGAATTTGTTATGGACCAAAAAACATTAATACCAGAATTGTCATATATTTTATCACAGTAATGTTTAACATGTTCTTTGATAGTAGTACGACACGGCGTTAAAAGTTTAGATAGTTTAGTAGTAGTACAACAACTATAAAACGCGCCTTATACGGATTTTTATGTAGCTTAGGAATCCAGTACATAGTAGAAAGTTTATGTTGTTTTACGTTAGGATTAGACCTAAACGTATTGCACATTTCTACATGTTCTGTGACTATATCTTTTTCAGGGGTTTGCACTGTAATTTCTGTTTGTGAACCAGTTAATTCCTTCTTCAAAACATCAACATAATACAATCGTCACATACTTATTACATTATTTGATGCCTTGTCAGCAGGAGCAAAAACATAATTAGAATGAAAATTCGAAATGTTTTTCTTCAAATATCGAAACGTAATTCTAGGTCGAGGTGGTAATAGATGGTAATTAGATTTATAAAAAGCCATTCGTGTATCAATAATGTCAAAAACATGTTTTTTCCAATCCGGAAGGGCATTTACATCAGCATGTTCTCGTCGACACCATTTGATGCAGAATTCTTGAATAGCTTCAGCAATATGAGTACGACACGTGGGTATTTGGGTCCTTTAGTAAGGAGCGTTCTGAGACGTTTATCTTTAATAATATTAAGCTACCAGTAATGACGTGACCAACTGGTTTATAACAAAAGCTTGAAGTGCTACAGTCTCAAGAGGTAGGGGTACTGCCATCAATATTTAAGTAGGATACAATTTTATTGTAGTTAAAAATAACGTTCCTTGTTGGTTTATTGTATTTATAACAGATGATAGGTGATTCAGAAGTTATGAAATACTTAGGAATAGTATCGATTACATTCCTATCACGAAATATACTTTGAATATCAAAAAAGTCGATACCTTTATTTATGAATTGAAGTTTAAGAACATGTCTTGTATGTTCATATTCTTTAGCAATATGAGGACGAAGAACATGCTGGTGTAACTTTGTATAATAGAGGCAGTTTTGATCAGTGGGTCTCTGTTCGCATAAAACAATTATCAGCCTCCTCGTCAATGGACTGAATACAAGAAAATGGCAAAGATGATAAACAAGAAAGCATAGCATGTTTGCCAGTTTCTTTAAGAATAGTATGTTTATCGTGAACTGACATATTAAGACGTAATTTGCGCTTAATATTACCATTTCTACGTTTACCATACGATCTGTTTTTACGTTTTCTAATTGAAAATATTGAGAAAATATCGATGTTACGATCTTTAGATATATTACCACTTTAGAAAATGTTGTCATTCAAACCCAAAAGGAAAGGTGTTTTTTTAAATCCAGTCTAACTCTGTGATAAAACTAGCTTTAGATTTCAAACTACCTGTAGTATTAGAATCATAACACATTTGCTCCACTGGTTGAACCGAAACATTTTAAATGAATGTCCTGTATGACGAAAATGCTGGTAAAGAAAATTGCGAACTTTTTTATACGAGAATGGTAATTATGTTCCCGAAACCTTGTTTTTAAAGAGCGGCCCGTCTGACCGAATACCACAGCGTGGTGCATTTCAGGTTATAACATAATCACAGCAACATAAAATTCAGGTGTGTGAAATACCTTGTCGCAGGAGCGCCTTAAGATAACTCTTGCTCTTGTCAATAAGTTAGATATGTCTATGTTAAACTTTAGAGAATATTCTTCTTAGTTTATGATATCTATATACTTGCTTAAACAACTTTTCACTTAAAATGAGATGTCGAGGAACACGTCAAGATGAGGAAATGTTACGATATTTTAGAAAAGGTTTTAGGTCTAGATCAACAAAAGTGTCGTAAGGGTAAGCTTTATTCAATCTGATTTCTTTTGGTTAAATTATATGACTCATAACGTCAATGAAAGTGTTATCTGAGTTGAAAATATCATTTAAATACCGATACTAAATTCTGAAGGGTGGTGATCCCCCGAAAGCAAAAATTGCAACACAAAAAGAGAAAATTGCAGACTCGGTTTTATTGACTCTGTTCATGAGCAGCATTTGAAAGTGCAACACTGCTCACGCCCCCTAGCACCGGCTTAAGCGGTATTCAATTTTCAGAACAAGAAGTACTGAAATTCATGATATCGAAGGATCAGAAGGTATAACAACAATGAGAATGAAGTACGGGTGACGTTTTACGGCCTCCACACAAGCACTTAACACCTGCTGTTGCGAAGATTATAAATTCTGAAGGGTGGTGATCCCCCGAAAGCAAAAATTGCAACACAAAAAAATGAAAATTGCAGACTCGGTTTCATTGAGTCTGTTCATGAGCAGTAATTATGTCTCCCCCATATTTATATGGGGGAGACATATTGTTTTCGTGAGAGTTGTCTGTCTGTCCGTCTGTCCGTCTGTCTGTCTGTCCGTCTGTCCGTCTGTCCGTCTGTCTGTCACACTTTTTGTCCGGACGATAACTTCAATATGCCTGATGCCAGTTGATTGAAACTTCATATATGGAAAGAGCATAATGAGAGGAAGTGTCATGCACAAGGTCCATAACTCTGGCTTCACTGATATTGGAGTTATTGCCCTTTGTAAAAAAAATCACACTTTTTTGTCCGGACGATAACTCCTATATGGCTCATGCCATTGGATTGAAACTTCATATATGGAAAGATCATGACGAGAGGTAGTGTCATGCACAAGGTCCATAACTCTGGCTTCACTAATATTGGAGTTATTGCCCTTTGTAAAAAATATCATAATTTTTTGTCCGGACAATAACTTCAATATGCCTGATGCCAGTTGATTGAAACTTCATATATGGAAAGAGCATAATGAGAGGAAGTGTCATGCACAAGGTCCATAACTCTGGCTACACTAATATTGGAGTTATTGCCCTTTGTAAAAAATATCATAATTTTTTGTCCGGACAATAACTTCAATATGCCTGATGCCATTGGATTGAAACTTCATATATGGAAAGATCATAATGAGAGGAAGTGTCATGCAGAAGGTACATAACTCTGGCTTCACTAATATAGGAGTTATTGCCCTTTGTAAAAAAAATCACACTTTTTTGTCCGGACGATAACTTCTATATGGCTCATGCCATTGGATTGAAACTTCATTTATGGAAAGATCATAACGAGAGGAAGTGTCATGCACAAGGTCCATAACTCTGGCTTCACTAATATTGGAGTTATTGCCCTTTGTAAAAAAATCACACTTTTTTGTCCGGACAATAACTTCAATATGCCTGATGCCAGTTGATTGAAACTTCATATATGGAAAGATCATAACAAGAGGAAGTGTCATGCACAAGGTCCATAACTCTGGCTTCACTAATATTGGAGTTATTGCCCTTTGTAAAAACAATCACAATTTTTGTCCAGATGATTACTCCTATGTGACACATGCCATTGGAGTTAAACTTCATACATGGAACGATCATAATAAGAGAAAGTGTCATGCATAAGATCCTTAACTCGAGCTTCAATAAATTTAGAGTTATTGCCCCTTGTACATTTGTTTAATTCTTTCTTGTCCGGACGATAACTCCTACATGGCTCTTGCCATCGTATCGAAACTTCATACATGGAAAGAGCATGATGAGAGAAAGTGTCATGAACAAGGGCCATAATTCTGGCTTCAGTACCTTTGGAGTTATTGCCCTTTGTTACATTTTTTGGCCGATCAATAACTCCTGTTTGACTGATGCTATTGGAATGACATTTTATTTTTGGAAAGAGCATGATGAAAGTAAGTGTCATGCACAAGGGCCATAAATCTGGTATCAGTTTTTGGAGTTATTAGCTGTTATCATTTTCTTCTTGAAAAATGTAGTGTGGAAAACGCATAATGAGGGGAAGTGTCATTTATCAAGACCATAACATTTTTAGTGATTTCCCTTTACATATTGTTTTTATTAGAGGGGAGACATCCGTTTTTTTGACAAAAACCTCTAGTTGAAGGTGCAACACTGCTCACGCCCCCTAGCACCGGCTTAAGTTTCATTGAAGACATTTTTGTGATTGTGATTGCGGGTTCAATCTTAACATGAAATCTCTTTCATAGTATTACAAAAACAAATCTGCTACCAGTGGTGCACAATTCGTACCCATAGGAATACCAATCACATAACGGTATATAACATTCCCATAACGTACGAATATGTTATCTAGAAGAAATATTCATTGCAAATTTCAGAGCAAGACCAATTGTTGTAACATTTCATTAGCTCATCAGTAAAGAAATATTTCCAGTATTACATAAAATTAAACCCAATTTACGTGACCAATTTCATCGAAATACTATAACATTTCATAGCAAGTTTTACATATCCACTGTAGGGTAATGTTAACATATGTTAAATGGAAAATAAATTCAAGCAGGAAAAGTCACAAACAAGACGCAATCACCAACAAAACATCGACAGATAACCCATGCACGCACGCTCGAGCGCACCCACCCACGCACGTACACACTGCTTTACAAAAGTAGCATCTGATCATGGACTACACTATTTGTAATTCTGTATTTGACAAATGTATCAATAATATCCCCTTGAATGCATAATCTGATACATCTGTTTTTATGTAAATGGATGAAACGGATTACCAGACGGTGTTGTCCCTTACCGGGATTAGGGTCCACACTATCTTCATTCTATTGTTGACAGATGAAATAACAATATGCTATATGGTTACAATTGTTGCAAATGGTAAATGGTAAACCTGTATTGTATGGTATGTATATACTGATGTTATTTTGTGTATGAGCCGGATACCTTAAATACTTAAAAGTAAAAGTAATGAGAAGAAAAAGCCACACCGAAGACGCAGCCACCACCAAATCATCGATAGAAGTTACCTTCGTCAGAAAGAAATGGTTTGGTGTACAGCGGCGACAATATTCCACCTAAACCAAGGGCTATATATAACGTTTGTACATATGGTCCACCAGCGGCCGCCCATACTTGGAATACAATTGCGAGGTTGACTGAAAGAAACGAAAATACAATAATAGATAAACCATTTAAAACTAAGGTCTTGTTTAAAGTGATTATTTATCAACAAATGCGTCTTGTATCTGTAAGTGAAGTAACTACATAGTTTTTTGCCATTGTTTGCCAGAAAGTAAAAAGGGTTAAATATGTTTTAATACAGTTATTCGTGAATATACCCAATGTGTTAAATTCAAACAAATACAGAGGTCTGTATTGATTGGGTGTCTTTCGTTTACTATAAATGTTTCTTATGTATGTGCATAAATATTCCACCAAATGAACATGCTGATGATTGTGAAACAATTTATGATCATGATAGTAATTTTCAAAAACGTACTTCACTCAACATTATTGCCGTCCTAATGAATGCATGAACGAAGTCCAAATGGATGCCAATGTATTTTTAAATGTAACACAAACACCTATATGTATTAGTTTAAGGTAATATGTGTGGTATTGGAAACATAAACTCCCAAATTGTCTTCCTGACACAACGGTTCCCCTCATGTGACTTTCTCGCCATTTGATTAGTATGTGATTTTTTAAACATTAGTGGGGCTTACCAGTTTCCTGTCCACTAATGGTAATTCCTTGTACAACCCGTACGAGAACTGAGACGAAAAAGATTGGTACCCATGGCAGCACAGCTAATGTAACTGCTGTACAGAGAGTAAGTGCAAACTGAATAAGTCTAGAATTGAATCTATCCAATGCTGAAATCAAACAAAATAAATGCAAATTCACATATCAAAGGGAAACTACCAGTGTATTAATGCATATATATAATCAATCAACTGTAACATCTATAAAGCAATTACTTAGTCAATAGTTGTTTTCCATTGTCACATATTGGACTATTGTGTTATCACAGCACTGTATAAACTATAAAGCAACCGAAAATGTTTGACGTCCGGATATGACTGATCATAGCTAAAATTTTGAAAATGTAGTTGGTGAAAAGTTATTTAAAAAAAATAGCTCAGCAAGCTAAAGATTAATCACAAACCACGAGACCAATTCAACCTATTCAAGGTACATGATAGTAATATTTTAGTTATGTGATATATTGTCTAGCTGTAACTACATCTATGAACATCCGTGTGAAACATGGTGCTTTCTCATGTTTTAAATGTGCGTTTTATTGCTTAACATATATTAAACGACAAAGAATGTAATTTCAAAAGGTTTTTGTATTGAATCTGTTCGTCAACAGTTATTATAAGCGAAGCACAATCTTATTGATTTCAATTTTCATAACTTAAAGCTCTGACATTCATCATCCGGAAACACAAGAAAATATACCCCTGGGACTGAAATTACAAATATGAGTCATTCAGGAAACACCACATACAGAACAAACTGCCCACCGAACAACAACACAAGAAAACATATATGTACATAACTATCAAAAACATAAAGCGACACACAAAGACAAAACAAACATACAATAGGGGTGGAGGAGATGGAAGTACTGCCTTTGACCGGTCAGTTACAAAATTCACTGGGGTTAAACCGGTTTTCGGGCACCCAATCTCACACTTATTCCATCTACACCCTAAAAGACAGACAGTGTAAATAAACGTACCCCCTCTCCGACTAATCTACAACAACCGCGATGGCAAATACAGTGATAAAGTGCATGTAATCGAACCATTTAATTTAAGTCAAACAATCTGTATCCACCAATCGCTAGTGTACTCATTGATTGAGCTACAAACAGAGTAACTGTAGAAAGGTAATACATGTAAATGGTACGACAAAAACGAAATAGTACAGTTATCCGATGTCCTCCTTCCGTTTCCGGATTTAAGGGGTATCTTTCATAGAGTATTAAACCGTTCTTGTCGGCGTACATGCAAAGAGGCTAACGTGATTGCCAATTGTAAAAGGGTTGACAACCAAACGTCGAGTATACTGTAGTACAATAGGCTCATATATCTCTTTAAATGATTTTTACATAAACGGTGAACAAAGTGAGAAAATTGGTATGTCCAATAGTCTTACGAATTTTGTAAATCAAATCACCGTAAACTTCAGGATGTGAAATACCGTGTCGCAGGGGCGCCTTGAGATTACATATGTACTTGTCAATAAGTGAGAGAGTTCGATAATAAAATTTAGAGAAGGTTTCTCTTAGTTTATAGTATCTATATCCTTACTTAGGTAGCTTTTTAGTTAAAATGAGACTTATACTGTTACAATGATCAATAGATGAACCAACTCTAGCAAAATGAATACGTTTAGATATATAAACCCCGTAAGATGGGACACGGGGAACATCTCCTTCAAGATGAGGGAAATTTACAATATTGAAATCAAAACCATCTCTTTTGTCATATATCTTAGAAGAAATCAATTTTAAGGTCTAGATCAAGAAAAGCTCAATAAGTGTCGGAAGGGTTAGCCTTTTTCAATTTGAATTCTTTTGTATAAACTGTAGTAATCAGAGCATCAAACAAAGGGTTATCTAAGTTAATAATATCATCCAAATATCGAGAATTGTCATTGAAATCTTTCATAACTTCTTCTTGTGAAGTTGCACCTTTACTATTTAAAAACTGTTTGAACCCTTATAATTATATATTTATCTCCCATGCATAGCTTCAGTGTCAACTTCGGGTGTATGTGTAATTATGAATAGTTCCGACAAATAGACCAAATGAGAAAGTACCTCTCACCTGATTTAAAAGGGTGCTGTGAACTAAAGTGGTGTAACCGAATAACCTTTAGAACTATCGACCTAAATTGATGTTCAGCATAAAGAAGCAGAAATGTATTGCAAGCATGCGTCAAGTACACGCTTATGTGGTATATCTTGGTAGATTGTATATGTTAGACACAATTTGTCAATGTGTTGAACAAAAGAGCCACCGTTATTTTGAAAAAAATTAATGAAAAAGTATTAAAGTCAAGCAGGCAAAGCTACATGCAAGACACAACCACCATCAAAACATCGATAGATAGCATGACACCCACACCTACACACCTTAACACACGCACATACACGAAATGAACACGGAAAAAAACCCAACACACACACAAAGACTAGAGAAACATACATTCCACACATGAACAAAAGCACAAGTACAAAGGCACAAGACGAACAAAAGCCTTGGCACGGTCAATAGCAACAAACACGGTTTGCGGACGTCCTAACCTTATGTTTCTCTCAAAATCCACCGAATTTTACAAACGGTGCAAATAAAGGTATCCCCGCCGGACTTACCCACAACATATACGGAAAACAGATGACATTTTGTGTAAAAATTTTGACTAAAGAGAACATTTTTGTCATTATTACTTTCTGGGTGAACTTACCTCCCTTCAGAATTTATATAGACATGTATTCCAAATCGGTAATGTGTCTCAGAACTTAAGATTCCGTTTAAACTCTAGGGGTACACAAGAGCAAAGCTATGTTTAAATAGGGATATTTTCGCACAGAAAGACACGTTTGTCGCAAAGAGCAAACTGTTTTAATTTACATCGACTCATTTGTATTTCCATATTGATTAATCAATGGCCGAAATCGATAAAAAGTATGAAAGCTTACTGCATCGCAGTGGCTCTGCCTCGATTGCTGGACGAAATAAACCTTGTGAGTGGAACAAATTAACACACGATGCTTTCAATTATAATTTTAGTTTATCTAACGCATTTCAATTTCATAATGTACCTGACAACAGCAGATGTTAAGTGCCAGTGTGACTGCCGTAAAGTGTCGCCCCATACTCCATTCTCAGTGTTGTAATGGTGAAGTCACTTTGTCTTTGTCACACTTACTTTTGTTTGTTTCTGGTGCCTGTGTGTTTGTTGTGATTTTCTCGTGTGTACGTGTGTGTGTGATTGGTTGCTGTCTATCGATTGCTGTATGTGTGTATGTATAAATGTGTGTGATTGGTTGCTTTCTTTCGGTGGCACTGTGTGTATAAATTGCTATATAAATCGCTTTCTGTCGGTGGTTTGGTGGTGGTGACGTTTTATGTGTGGCTTTTTCTGCTTGACTTTACTTATTGTTCATTCGATGGTGTTAAGTGCAAGTGTCGGAGTCGTAAAAGGTCGCACATACTTCATTGTCCGTGTTGTTATATTTTCTTGTCCGTCAGTATCAGGAGTTTCGATATTATTAGCTATAAAGATTTGTTATCTCTTAAGCCGATGCTAGGGGCGTAAATAAAATGGGGTCTGCAATTTTCTCTTTTCGCAATGCGGTTTGTACCTTCGGGGGATGTATTACCTTCAAAATCTACGTACGTAGTTATGAATATTCAATACAGCTTAAGCTGGTGCTAGGGGGTGCGTGAGTAGTGTTGCACTGTTAATAACTGCCCGTGAATAGACTCAATAAAACCGAATCTGCAATTGTCTCTTTTCGCATTACTGCTTTTGTAAAATCAAAAAAGCTCTTACCAACATAATGTGAGCAAACATACACACTTGCTAGAACTAGGTTGTTATCAAGCCTTACGCGAAATATACCGAAAACAGACTTTCTTCTCAACTGAACTTTGCTTACACTGAGACAAACAGTCAGTCTCATGGGGAGTGCCATAAAAATCCACGGCATACAAACACCACCAAACAGTAAAGCGCACAGCTACCAGACAAAGTGTGACGAAACGCACCAAACACAACAATTTAAGATATAAAAACAAGACTATATGGGTGACTACATGTGTGGTAGGGTGCTAAATGATGCCCCCATGCCAAGAACCAACCTTAGACCTGTTTTTTTTAAATGTTTTGGTCGTTCTATGAGGTGACAATGTCTTTGTCTTGAGAAAAACACAACGCGAGGCTTGAAACTATAAACTTGATGAGGCTGGGCTATGCTAGCCGATGATGAAAGTATGGTGTTCTGAGGCTCCCTTGCCTGGGACTATGAAAGCATGAACCATTAATTATACACAAAACACCTATGATATGCTATTTCAGCTTCGGGGCCAACAACAAAAAAATAAACTATAACTTTGAACAACTACTACAGTCCCGAGCTAGCGAGACGGCAGGTCAATGCTTCATCTTCAAAATGTTGCTTGGAACACAATATTCAAGCTACATCATGAAAGTGTATAAATGTGAGCTATATAACCCTAGCACATGCGAATTGCGACTCTAAGCATCAAACCCTGTTGAAACCTTTGGTTAGAAGCTATCTCAACAATACTGTGACTTCAAACATATGTCTTGAAGCATGTATGCAACCCTATGCTCTGAAACCTATCTTGAGTAGTTTATGAAAGTACAAAAATGAGTCATGCAGGAAATACCACATACAGAACAAACACTCGCCCGAACAGCAACACAAGGAAACAGCAAATGTACATGGGTAGAAAAAACAACAAGAGACGCACAAAGACAAAACAAACATACAATAGGAGGAAGATGGAAGTACCGCCTTGGAACGGTCAGTGACAAAAGTCACCGGGGGTTTAAACCGGTTTATGGGCGCCCAACCTCACCCTTATTCCATCCCCATCCTAAAAGACAAACAGTGTAAATAAACGTATCCCCTCTCCGACTAATCTACAACAACCGCGACAGCAAATACAGTGGTAAAGTGCATGTATAACAAAAAAACATTTAATTGAACATACTGTATCCACCTATCGCTAGTGTACTCAATGATTGAGCTGCAAACAGAGTAACTGTAGAAAAGTAATAAAGGGTACGACAAAAATGAAATAGTACAGATATCCGACGTTCTCCTTGTTTCAGGAAGCTATTAGTACCTAACATTTTGAAGCCTGCTTAGAATACGCTACGATTCCGTGGTCGAAACACTGCCTCAGGAATAAAGCCTCAGGAAGACGGCTCAGCAACACTCCGAACCCTGAGCACTACGTGTCTTCAGTAAACCTGCTTCATACCAAATATAACCCCAGGCTATATCAGTCTGAGCAGCACTATCTCAATGCCTCAGCTAAGCTGAGGCCACTAAATTTATAAGGTGGTTACACAGTCTAAATGTGCAATTTTCATGCCCAATGAGAGAAATCCAGGGACAGGTACATAGACCATTCCAAACAAAAGGTAACTGCACAATTACGTTGCCGAAACAGTCAATATATTCGCCAGTTATGTTATTAATCTTGAATTAGTGCAATACTCTATCAGTAAAAACAACGAGATTTACTGAAGATTGCTATGGATATTCAGTGCCCCCTGATCACAAAAAACCAGCAGTGATCGTTAAAATAGTTTGCAACAGTCTCAGCATTTATTAATCTGAGTAATTTCAACAAATTAGCTTATTAACAGTATTTTATTAATGATTTCGATTCACCAACCGCCTCACACATTTGAATATGTATACTTTTTATATAGTATAAAACAAACAAATCAAGTTTAAAAATGAACCAACTTTATAAACCAGACTTTTACGGGGATGTTATTTACAAATCGGGGTCGTATCAAACTCATTATTTGTTTATAGAACGCATTAAAAGATTTAAGAAGAAAGCTTATTATCCCATTATATTGCAACGCATTTCATGTTTTGGTTATCAATGGAAAAGTAGTAAAGTCAAGCAGGCAAAGCCACATGCAAGACGCAACCACCACCAAAACACCGATAGACAGCATGACACACACACACACAACCACACACCCAAACGCACACGCACACACGAAATGAACACAGAAAACACCAAAAGACACACAAGAAACAGGGACAAACGTTCCACAACATGAACAAACCACAAGCACAAAGCAAACAAAAGGAAGGGTGACAAAGAGAGTACCGCCTTGGCACGGTCAGCAGCAAAAACACCACTGGGGGTTTAAACCGGTTTACGGACGTCCTAACCTCACACTTCTCTCAAAGTCACCCTAGCTTTACAAATATTGTAAATAAAGGTATCCCCGCTGGACTTACCCACAACATAGACGACGGTGAACACAGGACAACATGTAAAACATAGCATAATAACTGTGACAATCCGTCAAATATGTACTCAATGGCTTTGCTGAAGTCAGAGCACCTGCAGGTAAGCCGTTAAGGGCACGACAGGGAAAAAATAATACATGAGTCTGGTAAGCTCCTCCTGTATCCAAGTTTAAGAGTATACCATCATAGAGTACTACCCTCGGCCTGTCATCGCGCAAGCAAAGAGGGAAGCGTAGCTACCGACTGTAAAAGGATCGATAACCAAACATGCAGTGTGTTGCAATATAATAGGATCATAACCTTTCTTTTTAAATTTTTTAATGCGTTTTATAAACAAATCATGAAAATGGATATGACCCCGAATTTTCCTAAGTTTGTAGATAACATCCCCATAAAATTCTGGTTGAGAAATGCCTTGTCGCAGTAACGTCCGTAGATTGCAATTATATTTACTAATGAGAGGTAAATTTCGATAATAAAATTTAGAAAAGGTTTTCCGAAGTTTGTGATATCTGTAACCTTGCTTAAGAAGTTTATCAGTTATAACTAAATTACGTCTGTTAAAATCTTCAAGCAAAGAACAGGCTCGGGCAAACCTAATAAGTTGAGAAATATAAACACCATAAGATGTAGAACGTGGCACATCCCCATCTAGAAAAGGATAATTAACAATTTTAAAATTAAAATCTTCTCACCCTTTTACAGTCGGTAACTCCGCTTCCCTCTTTGCTTGCGCGAAGACAGACCGAAGGTAAAACTCTATCATGGTATACTCTTAAACTCAGATACGGGATGAGCTTAACAGACTCGTGTATTACTTTTTCCCTGTCGTTCCCTTAACGACTTCCCTGCAGGTGCCCTGACTTCAGCAAAGTATTTGAGTACATTTTTGACGGATTGTAAGGACGTCCGTAAATCTGTTTAAACCCTCAGTGGCGTTTCCGTACCGACCGTGCCAAGGCGGTACTCTCTTTGTGACCCTTCCTTTTGTTTGCATTACGTCTTTGTGCTTGTGAATTTGTTTATGTGTGGAGTGCTTGTCTCTATTTCTTGTGTGTTTTTGGTGTTTTCTGCTGCGTTTGGGTGTATAGTTGTGTATGTGTGTGTCATGCTTTCTATCGGTGTTTTGGTGGTGGTTGCGTCTTGTATGTGGCTTTGCATACACAACAAATTCATACCAACAGTCAAAACGGGAGATAATCCTGTATATACAGATCATAAGATTCCTTACGTAGCAATATTTACATGTTGTCTTGACACGGTTAAACCAGGTTTCAAGGTACACAACGTAAATATGCACCTCCGAACAACTCCACAACATGAGTCACGACGCCAATACAAAACAAAGTATCCAAGTAAACCGTAAAACATGAGTTAAATCATAAAGTTAAGTGACGTTGTATGCACCAACCATTACTACACCGATATTATAAAGAGATGGGAATAAATAAACGCAGAGGATTCATAAAACATAACTGTTTATATTGCAAATAAAACATATAATAAGCTCGTTGCACGATGGGTCATATGGCAGAGGGGCAACTAACTGTAATGACTCGTACCATATCCGGACAGCAGACACCCGAACATGAATCCTATACCATATCCAGTGAATAGCCATGATGCTTCCTGGAGAGAACTTTCTGTAATACGCTGAAGATCTGGTAGAGCCGGTCCCATCTGTCCCATCACCATACCCTTAGAAAACAGTGCAAGGTAAATATATTAAGATATATAAACTTAGGTAGTATGCTTACAATTTCGATTCTTATACTTCACTGACTACCATAATATAATATATATTTATTTTTGTCAAATTTAAAATGTAGTACAACTGTTTGGGATTTCCACCGTATATATACGTGACCTCTAAAATGATGGACGAACGTTCGGCTCTTAAATGATAGCCCGACCCATACCGATATATCCAAATATACTGTAAAACCCATTATAGTAAGGGAAATATACATAATGTCTTATTTAAGTATGTCATGTATCGCAGACACATTGCTTTCATTAATCGTGAATCCATTTATTGGTGCTAGTTTCACAAATAAACAGTTTCAGACTTTATTGCATAGAATTATGAAAGTGAAGACACGTACTGACGTCATCATATTCCACAAAGCTAATGTTGTGTTTGCAAGTTTATGTTTGTATGTAGGTTCTTCAGTCTTACAGACTTCCGGCTCCTGTCCTTGTTTATTCCTTCCAAACGAATTTGGATTTTCAACCGAATCCTGTGGCAGGGAAATAGTAAACATAACACGTAGCATGTGAAACTCAATCCGTACGTTTGTTTATACACAACGGTTGACAATTTCCGACCATACTAAATAACCCCGTTTCATTATGGATTATGTTTAAAAAGAATGAAAAATATTAATTCTAAAAATATTAATTCTAAACATCACGTATTAACAATCCATCAATCACCATAGATATACACAAACACAATTTGAAAATCAGTGATATTATCCACGTGTATAAGAAAGACTCCATAACATTAACCAACGCTTTCTGTTGGTGTTTTGGTGTTGGTTGCGCTTTGTATGTGTCATTTCCTGCTTGACTTAACTACTTTTTTCATTCCCAGAAACATCGTATGTTCTACAATTAGGTAATAATAAAACAAAGGCTGAATGAAAGATGTTAATTATAACAGGATTTTGAATCAAGTCATCCATCATGAACGTTGTATAATAAGTATACCATAAAAGTGTCACCTAAACATTGTATTTATAATGAAATATAAGCTTTAGACGAGGTACCTCAATTCCAATGCTGATATCCGGAACCTCAGATATGCAATCTTCAATGAATGCCTCATTAGTAAATGTCTGTTTCATTCTTGTCTCGTTATTAGATTCGCCATTACTTCTTTCCTGAATGATTGAAATAGTGATTGTCGCCTGTGTATGTTTGTCTTTCATGCCTTTGTCCATCTCTTTATTTCCAATTCTGAAAAAAAAAACCACTTGTTGAACAATATTACAACTAAACATTTAAAGCTTAATCTGGTTAAACGAAGCAAGATCGTTCGAAAACAGTCATATGTATATACCACGATTAGGTACGTTTAACGCATGCCGTTACATATCAATGCTTATTTTAAATTGTTATCTCCATATGATTCACTCAGTAAACTACATTGGTTTTGCTTAGCGTCATTGCTATAGACGCTTTGCATCTTATTGTCGAATTAGAACTAATATCTCTACTAATCATGACTATTTGATCCGACGAGTAGTTGCAAATAGTTTGTATCCAGATTAGACGCCGAATAACTCGAATACATATCACGCATTTAATATTTTTGTAGCAGGCAAAGCGTTAATGCACAAGTCCGATATATACACAACACTGACAAAGATTGCTCTATCCTGCATTACATTTAACTTTGCTACACAAAACTCCCATAATATACGTAAGCATACAACACAAATGAATGTGTTCCTTTTATATACAATTCACTGCATCGCTTACGAGGACAATTTTTATCGGGGATCTCATGACACTATCTGTATTTGTTTTTAAGCATTGGTATATATACAAATGAATCGATTTTGTATTAACGCATTATCTCATAGGCTATTTTAGATTCAACCTCTTTGAATACATCTACCGAAAAGGAGCATTAACTAGTGAAAAGGAAATGTTGTAGTTTGAAACTATTTTGATAAATAAGAGTATTTTACTCCGGTAGGAGCAAATGCTCTATTAATCACAATGGTTTCGGCAGGTGACTTTTGCAGAGGCGTCAATATGATGGAATGGGTTAATAATTACATGCCATACCATATCATCCCTATAGGTGATCTTTATTTCTGGTTCCTCTATTGAACCATTCCTCAAAACCGATATCGGTCTCGAACATAAAAACATAGCCAAGTAGGAAAAGTCACACACAATACGAAGTCATTTGCAAAACTTCGATAGCAAATGAGACACATAAAACCACACACAACCACACCAGCGAGAAGCAAATATCAAACACCAAGAAATGTTCAATCACAAATACACACAGAAACATGGCACTAAATAACTGACTAAAGGATAGACGACTGAACCTACAAAAGCCATATTATCTACAATCATAACGGTAGCATTGGGCGATTCTTGAGTGTAGTTTGAGTCTCAATATATCCAGGTGTCGTTTAACAAATACACACATATTGGGCCTTTTTGAACAGAGGTCAATACAAAATATAACAAGTATGGCATTTGATATGTCAATGTCATTTCCAAATGATGTGATTCGACAAATGAATCATTGTATTGATACATTTGAAAAACACCGACCGGTGAGTTCAGTATGTTAGTGCGTCGGCGTCTGAGGCGAGAAGTTGCGGGTTCGATTCCAGGTTTTGAACCTCCGAATTGGTTAAATAGTAAGTAGCACCGTACTGACGCTTAGCATTACAACGAAATGCTATAAAATGTCAGATTATGGTATGACTGGAAATGTTATGATATATCAACAGCATGGTATTAAAGTGTAGCATCTCTATACCTCTCTCAAGTGTGTCAAGACATATCGTCATTGTCAGAGTTTAATATTGTTGTTATGCCTTAGACTCATCGGACGTTAGATATACCATTAGGAAGTCTAATAGAGAACGTTCTGCATTACTTTCGTCTTGTATTGTTTTAATCAACTGTTTTAAAGCGATCATATTAAGCAGATACTACTGGACAAATACGTATGTACATATCAGTAATATTACCGTTTTATAATATATCATTAACAAATTGACGATTTGTTAGATATGTCTGTGTGACTATATTTTTTAGTACTACATCATACTGCATGTCTTGTAGTCAACCTTTTGGCAATCACGCTGTCCTCTTTTCATGTACGCCGACAATAAAGGTGTAGTACTCTATGCAGATGACCTCTTAAACCCTCTGTCAATTGTTAAGAATGTATATAGTATAAAAGTAACAATATGAGTCATGCAGGAAACACCATATACAAAACAAACAACCGCACAAACAGCACTATCACAGAAAAATAACTAATATTCATAACATTTAAAAAACAAAGAGATTCACAAAGACAAAACAAACAAACAATAGGGGAAGATGAAAGTAACCCCCCCCCCCCCCCCTGGAACGGACAGTGACAATAGTCACTTGGGTTTTAAACCGGTTTAGGGCGCCCAACCTCACAATTATTCCATCATCACTCTAAACAACAAACATTATAAATAAACATTTCTCCTCTCAGACTAATCTACAACAACTGCGATGGCAAACACATTTTTAAACTGCATGTTAGAACGAAAACATATTTAAGTGAAATAAATTAGATTCACCTATCGCTACTTTATTCAATTACTTAGCTGCAACCAGGTAAATGTAGAAAAGTAATAAAGGGTACAACAAACCCGAGTATAACGATCTGACGTCCTGCTTCGAGATCTGAGAGGTTATCTTCATAGAGTTCTAAGCCTTTCCTGTCGGCGTACATGAAAAGAGGGCAGCGTAATTGCCAACTGCCAAACGGACATGTAGTATGTTGTAACACTACTGGCGCCCCTAGCACCGACTTAATCGCTATTCAATGTTCAAAACAAATAACATTGAAACTTATTATCCCGAAGGACCAGATAATATAATATGGGCGACTGTGTGTTTTCTATGCCCCCAAAGGCGGGCATTTAGTAATCGCATTGTCCGTCCTTCCGTCTGTCCGTCCGTTCGTCCGTCCGTCTGTCCGTCCGTCCGTCTGTCCTATCGTCCCAAATTCGTGCCCGGTCTGTAACTTCTTCATCTATCAATGAATTTCAATATAACTTTACACAAATGTTCACCAGACAGAGACGATGTGTCGCATTCAACTCCCTGGTTCATGGGTCAAAGGTCAAGGTCACAGGGTACAATAACTTTGTCACAAATTTCGTGTCCGGTCTGTAACTTCTTTATATATCAATGGATTTCAATAAATCTTGGCACAGATGTTCACAAGACTAAGCCGATGTGTCGCGTTCAGCTCCCTGGTCCATATGTCAAAGGTCAAGGTCACAGGGTACAATTACTTGTTTATCTGTGAATGGATTTCAAAGGAACCTGTCACAAATGTTCACCACACAAAGACGATGTGTCAACTCCCTCGTCCATGGATCAAAGGTCAAGGTCACATGGTACAATTTTTGGGGGAATTTGTCACGTGACTGTGACATCTCTTGTTCATTCTTAGTGATGTTATTCATTCTGATCCAGTGCTATAAGTGTTGGAAATTGAGTATCGTTTAAGCCGTTGCTAGGGGTCGTGAGAAGTGTTGCAATTTTAATTACTGCTCGTGGAACATACTCATGTCGTTTGTTTGCCTAACGTCTTTGTGCTTGTGATTTTGTTCATGTGTGGGATGTTTGTCTCTAGTTCTTGTGTGTCTGTGTGTTTCGGTGTTCATCTCGTGTGTGAATGTGCGTTTTGGTGTGTGGTTGTGTGTGTGTGTGTGTATATATATGTGTGTGTGTCATGCTATCTATCAGTGTTTTGGTGGTGGGTGCGTCTTGTATGTGACTTTGCCTGCTTGACTGTATTGTTGTTATACCTTCTGATCCTTCGAGATCATGAATTTCAGTACTTCTTGTTCTGAAAATTTAATACCGCTTCAGCCGGTGCTAGGGGCGTGAGCAGTGTTGCACTTTCAATTACTGCTCATGAACAGACTCAATAAAACCGAGTCTGCAATTTTCTCTTTTTGTGTTGCAATTTTTTATTTCGGGGGATCACCACCCTTCAGAATTTACTACTTTTCCATTGACAACAAGCATTTGGCTAGAACCGTTTAGCAAAAATGCACCTTGTTGCATAGTATTTGGAAATCCAAGCACACCTTCTGATTTCTGAGCTGTTATTACCTTATACTCTTGTCTGGCTGTTTGCAAACAACGGAAAATAGGTTATTATTAGTATCATATAATTATTAAACAATTACCTCATCGTCTATTGTTAGATCATACCTCTGAATAAATTTACCGAAAAGGAGACTTTTAGAATTCTGTAGTTTTTAAACCATTTTGATAAATAGAGCATTTGCTCCATTTTTCTTCTATTTATAACAATGGTTTCAGAAATTGACTTTCTCAGAGTCGTCAAACAGCATCAATATGAGGGAATGTGTTAATAAAACTGACACCTATAGCTCTTACCTAGGGTAATGTAACAGACACTGGAAATTAACACAGAAACAAATGAAAATTTCAAGACAAAAACCCTTGAGATGAAACAAACATGACTGACTGAAATGGAAAAAAGCCATCTGCAAGTACACCACTAACGTTCAAGATATATGGTGACTGATTTCTGTACATGTTGTAACGTTCCTTCAATTAGTAACTCAGAGCACTGGATGTATCGAATGATTCCGAATCATCTGAATATAAGTAACAACTACGTTAAAGTGTAAGTGCACGATATGAAAAAATTTCCTTTGCTTGATTTCTTGTCTACAGATGGGGCATTTTTTCACTTGTGCTGCACACTCACTACACGTGATGAAATGACCACACGCAGCAAATACTCCTTGTTGGTCCATACAGAGGCTGCATTCTAACATACAAAAATAACATAACAAAACATGATTCTTCAACCTCGTATTGATAAAGAATCTGAACATAAAAGACATTTTCTGAAACTTCAATTCCTAAATAAAGGTATCGATTATTGACATGCAAAGTATATTCCGTGATAAAATGTAATCGATACTATTCCCAAATATTTCATCAACTTCATCAAATATAATAAACCTATTAGGAATGGTATTTTTAACTACAAAAAAATTGTCTCTGACTTGAATATTGATGTCAATACCCCTACTTCTTGAGATTGTAGCATTTCTAGCGTTTGCTATAAACCAGTTGGTCATGTCATTACTGGTAATTTTGATATCATTAAGGATAAACGCCTCAGGACTCTCCTAACTAAAGGACCGAAATATAGATTACCTTCCCTTATTGATTTTGATGCTTGTCAAACTCGTATTGCGGAAGCTATTCAAGCATTCTGCATCAAATGGTGTCGAGGAGAACATGCTGATGTTAATGCCCTTTCGGATTGGAAGAAGTGTATTTTTGATATTATTGATACGCGTATTACTTTTTACAAATCAAATTACCATCTTTTACCACCTCGACCTAGAGTTACATTTCTCTATTTGAAGAAAAACATTTCTAATTTTCATTCAAATTATGTTCTTGTTCCTGCTGACAAGGCATCAAATAATGTAATCATTATTTGAAGATTGTATTATGTTGATGTTTTAAAGAAGAAGCTAACTGATTCACAAACTTATATAACAGTTCCAACACCTGGAAAAGATATAGTCTCGGAACATGTAAAAATGTGCAATAGTTTTAAATCTGGTCCTAACATAAAACGACATAAACTTTCTACTTTGTACTGGATTCAAAAACTACATAAAAACCCTTGTAAGGCGCGTTTTATTGCCAACTCTAGCTGTTGTACCACTACTAAAACATCTAAACTTCTGACGTCCTGTCTTACTACGATCAAAGAGTATATAAAACGTTACTGTGATGAAATATATGAAAATTCTGGAATTTTTGATCCATCAATAATTCAAATGATGTTTTAACGAAACTTGAAAATGAACAGTAAAACATTTATTCACTGAGTTCTTATGATTTCTCTACACTCTAGACAAAATGTTCATTCTATTCAAATTCAGAAGTTGAACATTACACAATATGGACTTGCCTTGATGTTTGTACATCTCTTACCTTTCTTTTAGATACTATGTTTGTGCGTTATGGGAGTACCTTATATCGTCAAGTTGTACCCATGGGTACAAATTGTGCCCCTCTTGTTGCACATTTGTTTTTGTATTGCTATGAGAGGGATTTTATACTTAGCTTAAAACCTAATACACATACCGATATTGTTAATGCTTTTAATAACACTTCAAGGTATTTAGACAATATTTTGAATTTAGATAATCCTTTTGAAAGTGATTTCTTCAATTTACCCAAAAGAACTGTCTTTAAACAAAGCGAATGAATCTGACAGTATAGCTTCATTTTTAGATTTGAATCGTTCAATTACAAATGATAACGTTTCGTCCAAAATATACGATAAAAGAGAAAATTTTAATTTTAAAATTGTTAATTATCCTTTTTCTAGATGGAGATGTGCACCGTTCTACATCTTATGGGGTTTATATTTCTGAACTTATTCGGTTTGCCCGAGCCTGTTCTTTGCTAGAAGATTTTGATAGTCGTAATAACTGATAAACTTCTTAAGCAAGGTTACAGATATCACAAACTTCGGAAAACGTTTTCTAAATTCTATTATCGAAATTAACCACTCATCAGTAAATATAATTGCAATCTACGGACGTTACTGCAACAAGGCATTTCTGTTATCTACAAATTTGGGAAAATTCGGGGTCATATCCATTTTCATGATTTGTTTATGAAACGCATTAAAACATTTAAGAAGAAAGGTTATGATCCCATCATATTACAACGCACTGCATGTTTGGTTATCGACCCTTTTACAGTCGATAACTACGCTTCCCTCTTTGCTTGTGCGATGACAGGCCGAGGGTAGTACTCTGTGATTGTATACTCTTAAACTCGGATACGGGATGAGCTTACCAGACTCATGTATTACCGTTTCCCTGTCGTGCCCTTGACGGCTTACCTGCAGGTGCTCTGACTTCAGGAAAGTCATTGAGTACATATTTGACTGATTGTCACAGTTATTATGCTATGTTTTACATGTTGTCCTGTGTTCACCGTCGTCTTTGTTGTGGGTAAGTCCGGCGGGGATACCTTTTTTTACACTATTTGTAAAGCTAGGATGCTAGAGAAGTGCGAGATTAGGACGTCCGTAAACCGGTTTAAACTCCCATTGGTGTTTTTGCTACTGACCGTGCCAAGGCGGTACTCTCTTTGTCACCCTTTCGTTTGTTTGCCTTACGTCTTTGTGCTTGTGATTTTGTTCATGTGTGGAGTGTTTGTCTCTAGGTATTGTGTCTGTTGATGTTTTCTGTGACTATCTCGTGTGTAAATGTCCGTTTGGGTATGTGATTGTTTGTGTATGTGTGTGTCATGCTGTCTATCGGTGTTTTGGTCTTGGTTACGTCTTGTATGTGGCTTTGCCTGCTTGACTTTATTACTTTTCCATTTTCTGAACGTAAATGCTTAACCCTTTCCCTCACATAAGCTCGTTTGCAATCATTAAAGACGCAGATCAGACAGCTCCTGCTGGATTCAGTCATCTGAATCCAGCACAGACAAACATAATTATTTCAATATGTTATAGCTCTACTTCAAAACAGCTAATCGCGAACATCTTCCTCCTGTTCCAACAGTTTTATGCAAAAATTCGTACTGAATCTTTTGTCAATTTCAATAAACTTGTACACTGAATAATTTGAATCGAGAGTTTTGTCACGGTGGAAATGTCCATGTCCATGTGTATACAACACTGATGAAGGTTTTAATCCACCAAAACGAAGGCGCATTTTGAATCCCATTGGCAGGGACAGTGACGAGTAGGCGAACTGTATGTGGGTCTTCATTTAAACTACATGTATTAGCAAATGGCGGACTTTACACAGACACATGTTGTGTACAGTGACGTTATAATGTGACGTTTTTGTAAAGCTTGTTTTTATCGTTTTAAAAAAGACTCATGTAATAAATCCAATAATCAAGAACACTCAAGTAGGATCCTGTATTTATTAAGCCTTAAAATGCCAAAGAAAATGAAGTGGGCTTATAACTGACGATTGTTTCGGACATTCTTTACAAACATCGTAGTAATACAACGGACGACACACATGGAGTGCTGCGATTGGCAAACGATTAAATGAGCGCTATGGATGACTAACGATTAAACGATGCCATGCATGGGTTCCCTGTTTTTTCTCTAAGAAAGTTATTCAGCGGAGTCAAACTGCTTTTTGGTATATAAAATGCACTAGTGCATTTCTGCGATTTTCGGCACGCTGTTTCGCTACTCCGATACAGCAGATTACGTGATAAAATGCATACGCAACAGGTTATAACATACCTGCAATCATTTTCAACATTGTGATAGAGAATAAAGTTTGCTGGTTATAAATTCTGAAAAGGGGTGATCCCCGAGAGCATAAATTGCAACACAAAAAGAGAAAATTGCAGACTCGGTTTAATTGAGTCTGTTCATGAACAGTAATTGAAAGTGCAACACTGCTCACGCCCCCTAGCACCGGCTTAAGCGGTATTCAATTTTCAGAACAAGAAGTACTGAAATTCATGATCTCGAAGGATCAGAAGGTATAACACATAAATAAAGCTCAAGTTCAGACAAATTTGAATCTTGGTTGAAAAAGCACTGGCATTGATGTAGCCTAAGATTTTACTATTTTTTGGACACAAATCCATGGCCTCAGGGTTGACATGTGGAGACCTTAAACATTGGACATTAATAAATATAAAACCAACTGAAATGTTTGGTCGACAAAGAATATGATTATTTCATTAGATGTAGCTATGTTCAGGACAATAACAGCTTGAAAGAAAAATATTAATAGGCGATTCCTTGTAAACATACAAAGTAAGTTCTGTGAATCCCGCTTTCCTCTTCCAAGTGAATGACATGTCGACTGATGATTTTCATTATTGGCCCTGTTACCAGAGATAGCTGCTATCAGAGTTCCCCTTTCTCTAGTTAATGCTCCTTTTCGGTAGATTTATTCAAAGAGGTTGTATCTAAAATAGCTTATGAGGTAATGGGTGAAACCTTTCATATTTTAATGAATTATTTAGTTGAACACTAATGGGTTATCCCACTTTAAAACAATCCTGATTGAATTTATTGACTGTCTTCTATAAGATTAATGATAATTTAAGACTATCTTTGTAAATGAGAACATTGTTGTAATGATTGACAAACGTAGACTCCATATGTAACGTGGTGAGAAGTTGTGAGTTGAACCCCGGGCCTCTGACTCACCATGCCAACACTCTACCGACTGAGCTACCAAACCACACAGTAAAGCCACAGTAAAGCATATCAACCTATTTGGCCATAATCTCTACCAGGTTACACAAACATTGAATGATTCTTCTGTAACGTATCCATAACACAATCTAGAAATATGTCTCGTAAACGGCCATGTTTCATGGGCATATTGAATACAACTATCGGCTCAATTAGACTTGTAATACTATTGACAGAACAAACCGGGATTTCTTGTCATCGATAATTGTCCAAGGAACCTATCATTCCAGTGTTATATTGTCACTCTTCATGTCATAAAAGTCGTTATAGGGACACACTGGCTAATAATTATCGTCGATGAGAAGAAACTAATGAGTAGAATGAAAGCAGATGTCAATTTGAAATGTGTCCCTATTTACATTGTTCTTGAGCGTCTAGTTAATAAATGTGGTGTTCCGACTCACAATTGACAAAGCTTCCCCACGGACCATTTAAACCCTTTTACAACAAACAAATATACTTTTTTCAATTCTTTACAGAGTAAAAAAGATTGGATTAATTATTTCTTCGTACATTATTTATTTATTGTCATACAAGCAGTTTCAGTGGTAGACATTGCATGTGGTGGCATGTAATGGCATATGAGTACGGCATTGCACTTATACACTTCTGTAATGCCTGCACGTGTCCCTGTGTAGCTTTTGTATTAGATTGGCCGTTGATTAGTTCCATTTCTACTGACATAATTGCATTGTTTCCAAAAGACCGCCTTTCGTGAGCGGTCATGTCTCATGGGCATATGGCAGAACCTGATGAGAAATGCCGATTCAATTAGACTTTGGGTGCCATTGAACGCAAACAGCCAAGGGTTTTCTGTCGTCAAATTGATTAAGGAACAAACCAATTATTGCCAGTGTTATTGGTACTCCTCGTGTCATAAAAAGTGATTACAAAGTCTAGCACATACTGAGAATATGGTGTTGACCAGTTCGGGAATTATGCAAAAATTAAAGATGGTAGTTATTTGGAATTGTCACTAATTAAATAAAACGTATAATAAACGCAATTATTTGCTTCGTCTGGTATTTATATTACATTAGCACAAACGAGACGTTGTTTCGAAACAGACTCTGTTAACATAGGTATATCCATTCGTCATTTAATTACTGAAATGTGTAAAATGTATTTCACAACTTGTGAAATTAATAAAGAGTATGAGTCTGTGCAGTGTTTGCTAAACTTCATTTCTCTTCAGAGTTTATAATCTTCACAACAGCAGGTGTTAAGTGTTTGTGTGGCGGCCGTAAAACGTCGCCCGTAATTCATTCTCAGTGTTGTTATACCTTCTGATCCTTCGAGATCATGAATTTCAGTACTTCTTGTTCTGAAATTTGAATACCGCTTAAGCCGGTGCTAGGGGGCATGAGCAGTGTTGCACTTTCAATTACTGTTCATGAACAGACTCAATAAAATCGAATCTGCAATTTTCTCATTTTGTGTTGCAAGTTTTGCTCTCGGGGGATCATCTCTCTTCAGGATTTATAATCTTCACAACAGCAGGTGTTAAATGCTTGTGTGGCGGCCGTACAATGTCGCCCCGTACTTCATTCTCAGTGTTGTTATACCTTCTGATCCTTCGAGATCATGAATTTCAGTACTTCTAGTTCTGAAAATTGAATACCGCTTAAGCCGGTGCTAGGGGGCATGAGCAGTGTTGCACTTTCAATTACTGTTCATGAACAGACTCAATAAAAACGAATCTGCAATTTTCTATTTTTGTGTTGCAAGTTTTGCTCTCGGGGGAGCATCTCCCTTCAGAATTTCATTTAATGGTACAACCATAAATATATTCATGCAAGGTGTACTGTAAAAATAGTGTGTATGGACCGCATTTATATACAGTATAGCTAAAAGCTACAAATTTAGAGAAAAAAAACGGTCACACAGGGAGAGACACACACAAAAACAAAGGTTGCTGACCAGTAGGGTGAAACTATTACCTGCTTGAAAGCCACAACGTTGATAAGTATTGTGGCCTGTTATGGCAGTTGGCTCCACAAACGGATGGTTGAGGGGAAGAAAGAGTGTAAGAAGACGTCAGTACAACAGAAAGGAAGAATGTACCCGGCTGTGTTGCGACGTGTGCTTAATGAGAACGGGTGGAAGAAATTCTCGGCTGGATATTAACGAGGTCGTGGACACCACCAATACACCATATCAAGCTTGGCGTCAGGTTTTCGTCAAGATAGACGCCAAGGCACCTGCCTGCCTGTACAACTTGCAGTTCACTGCCATGGATGAATTAAGGTTTCAAGATAGGGTTTCTCTTCCTGCTATACAAATCAACTCACACGTTGCTTAAACCCCATCTTGGAATCTGTCCAGGTTGCATTGTATGGCTTTGGTGTACTCTATGGAGTGGAGTGTCCTGTAAAGACTGTCATCTGCAAACAAGCAGGATATGGATCTGGGTGGAGTGGGTAGTTGTTGACATACAACGGGGTGTATGTCGGGTCCGTGGAGTACACCCGATGTAACTGGTGCCGTTTCAGATAATGTTCCTTCGAACAGTATTTACTGGGTTCTGATACCAAGGAAACTTCAAATATATTACAGAAAACCCCTACATAGTTCCATAGTCATGTAGTTTGTTGGCTAGTTTTTCGTAGGGGACCTTATCGAAAGCCTTGCTAAAGTCGACCAAGACAGGATCAATCTGCTCTCCCTCGTCGGGACCATTCGCTAGGAGCCCTTTGCTTCACACACATCCCCCGCACGAACAAACGTCCACGCACACACACACACACACACACATACACACACAGCGCACGCACACACGAGATAGAGAAAGATGCAAATCTCTAACACCAACAAATGCGCACGTACTACGACACAGAGGTGCAGATTTATCGACAAAACATTAATCGTCAACCGGGATAAATACCAAATATTCCAGTGCAAGCTGTATGCCAATCAAAAGAATGCAACGTATGTGAATGTGAGTGTTGTTTGTGTTATAGTGTTTGTCAAAAGGGCACTTGCGTATGAAAAAATGGACCGATGACACTTCTGTTGAATTGTACACAAATTTCCCGTGCATATGCATTAATGCATATCGGCGTACATGCAAAGAGGCCAGCGTGATTGCCAACTGTAAAAGGGTTAACAACCAAACATGCAGTACGTTGTAGTACTACAGGATCATATCCCTTTTTTAATGAATCTTTTAACATATTTGATGAACAAAGTGAGAAAATGGGTATGTCCAATAATTTTACGAAGTTTGTAAATTACATCACCATAAAATTCAGGATGTGAAATACTGTGTCGCAGAAGCGCCTTGAGATTACATTGGTACTTGCCAATAAGCGAGATATTTCGATGATAAAATTTGGAGAAAGTTTTTCTTAGTTTAGGGTATCTATATCGCTGCTTAAGCAGTTTTTCAGTTAAAATAAGCTTCTTCATCTATTGACGATTTTAAAAGTCTTAGAAAAGATTTCGACTTTTAAAATCGTCAAAAGATGAAGAAGCTCTAGCAAAACGAATAAGTTGAGATATCTAAACCCCGTAAGATGGAGCACGGGGAACATCCCCGTCAAGATGAGGAAAATTTACAATATTAAAATCAAAATCATCTCTTTTGTCATATATTTTAGAAGAAATCATTCCATTATCAATTTTAAGGTCTAGATCAAGAAACGCTGCATAATTTTGGGACGGGTTAGCTTTATTCAATATGAGTTTTTAGGATAAATTGTAGGAATCAGAGAATCCGAGAAAGGGTTATCTAAGTTAAAAGATATCATCCAAATATCGACAAGTTTCATTGAAGGCTTTTATAAGATCTTCCTGTGATTGAGGATTCAATAAACCACTGAGCTACCACCCAATTAAGAGTTCAATTGGCACCAAATACTTATACTAGATATATCATTTGATAAAATCCAATAAGCGTATACGTATACCTCTCTAAGTCATATAAAGACTATCATTCGTCCAACAGAGACACAATCTCTATTTTCATCAGTAAAACATTTGTCGGATATACTACAGTTGAACATCGATATCTCGAACTCGGGTAATTTGGGTCCATGGTTATCAAGCTTTTTAGTTGAGTCTGAGATCGTCCTCAAACTTTTAATTGGTCAGATTTGAGTTCTCAAGCTTTTGATTGGTTGGATGTGAGCCAAACGCTCAAATCTGACCAATCAAAAACTTGAGAACGAGCTCAAACTCAACTTAAGTTTTATAAGCATGGATACTGAACCCGGGATACCTCGAACTAAAGTTCGGTCCATCCCAAATGTACAATACAGAATTGTATCACTATGAATAGCTAGAAACACAAGTTCACAGCTAAATGCAGGTCGAAAGTACTTTAGACCAACAATAAGCTGTGTACTGGAGAAATTATGATGACTCGACCTTTGATAAGAAATCGGATGGCTCGAACTTTGTTATCGCGAAGTAATGTGTATGGTCCGTTTATGTTCACTATATTGAAGTTGAACTGTATATTGATATGAGAGTTAGTTGGGTTTTTACGTCACCGCGACAATATATATAAACAGGTAGCAGCTTAATGCAGGGTGAACGTCGTGCAGAAAGCTCCTCCAGGACACTAAAAGGGTTTAAATTCTTCTATACAAACACTTCGAATAATCGGTGTTTTAATGTACTTGACAAACTCTATGCTTGGGTTCAAGATGCGAAACATGTCAATATGGAAATGCCTAAATAATGAACAGCTGTAATTTGAATTGACTAGTCCATATTGAACAGACTCAGTCGCACCACCAACATTATTGTACGAGAGTATTAACTCTTTTGGCGACAAGTTTAAAAGTGTCGTCTGCAATAATAAGTTCATATTAAATATAATTCTAAACTTAATAATAAAGGTATATTAGTGAAACATTTGTTTTTTAAACCTGTATGCTTGGGCTAAAAAATACAGAAAACAGTGAAGTCCAAGGTCAGATGCCGCCTTGAAAAGGCGGCATCTGACCTGGGACTGCGCTGTTTTCAATGATGCCAACAGGCGATATTGGCGCCAAAAGAGTTAACTCGTTGCACGCCAACGGCTAAACCGTGATTACCAATACAAACAGTTTGGATCCCGACAATACGCCACAAAGTGCGGCGTCTCATCAGAATCCAAACTGTTTGTCATTTTGACCATATGTTTGAAAAGAAATGAGACCCATGACTTAATTCATAGAATTGAAACAATTGCGACAATTGTTGCAGACGAAAACTTACTTAGCATGCACAGAGTTTTTAACACGGGAATAATGGTTTGTTTGCCATTGTATGACGAAAATGAAATGATGGCCTTTAGTGGTCAACTTCATGCATAGTCTAATCGAATCGGCGTTTTTCATCAGATTTTGTTATGTGCCCATGAGGTAAGGCCACTCACGGATATAATAAAATAAAGGTCATCGAAATGGAACTGATTAATTGCCGACACAATTGTCAGAATTCCAGCACTGTAAGAATAGCTGGCTGAAATTGTACAATATAAAGCTGTTGAACCCTTTCCCTCATGTGACGACTTTCGACGACTCTGTAGAAGTCACTTTGTGAAACCATTGTGATAAATAGAGCATTTGCTCCTATAGGAGCAAATGCTCTATTTATCACAATGGTTTCAAACTACAAAATTCTAAAAAGAAACCTTTTCTCTATTTAATGCTTCTTTTCGGTAGATTTATTCTAAGAAGTTGTATCTAAAAATAGCCTATAAGGTAATGGGTTAAGACGCAGTACCAATTGTTTCCATCATATTCTTCGTAAACCTGCACATACTTATGCACATGTAATTTGCAAAGGAAAATTGCATTTGATCACTATTAGTTTGGGTGGAAACCTATATATACGTCCAAAGCAGTTAAAGCCGTTATAGTTTCATTCTACATTTGTAAATACTTCTGACATAGGAGTATGACCAGAGAATGTGTGTGATATGAGCACAGTTTGTTTTCATAACGGAAAATAATAACACTGTATGCCAGCAAAAAGAGGCTAGCTTTGATATTAGCCGCAGTCATTTCATTAGTTTCGATTCCTCGATTTTGTTCCGCTTGTTCTAGACGTTGTGTTGTTATGTAGCAATTTTCTATCTCACAAAGAGAATATAATAGTAGTGTATTGCTAATGCGAACACATACTTTATTAACAAATAAGAAAACCAGGACCTATTTAGTTAAATGACATCCCGCGTCTAATTGAATCGACGATTCGATCAAAGTATTCATTATGTCAATGAGACTTGACCAGTGGGATTGTTCCGTATCATTAAGACAGTAGGGCAATTTGATAATAGAACAGACGGGAAATTAGGAAATGACATACGAAAGCCAACATCAACATTAATAGCACAAATAGAAGTTCAAGCTCCCATAGGCATACTCGAATTCCACAGAACTGTTCATTGTCTAATCAACACCGACAGCACATGTATTAGCAGATAGAGGTCGCAGTGATAGCATTAGCACATATATTTGCTAGTAGAGGTCTTAGTGAAAGCGCATGTATTAACACATAGATGTATCAGTGCCGTTATCGCTAAACTCAAACTCTTTGAAAACAAAAGGCAAATGTGACACCTTGTTCCGAGGTAATAAAATTGTTTGCTTTAGTCTGAGCTCATTCTCAAGTATCTGATTGGTCAAGAGAATGATCTCAGACTCAGACTCAGACGTTTTATAACCATGGACTGATGACTTGTATAAGAGTAAGACAAGACCAAATGCCAAACTACGCCTTTCTGAAAACTACTTAACGGTTGGACTGGGTCTAGGGGACTGCGACATTAAATTAGATTCGTTGGAGTTTAGGGCACTTCAACCATTATCGCACAAAGAGGCAAGAATGGTGATTGTAGAAGGATCGACAACTTAACATGCAAACAACATCAACAACTGAAGAGTATCATTTGTCCAAACATTCCACTAATTAACCGTATTGAGACGAGTAAAATACCAATAGAACTTATCTTGATAACGAACAAGTCCGACAGTATTAATCTAGTATACTACAATAATCCTGGTTAGACTAGTTTAAGCAAAGTTTGATTATGTCTTCCCCATTTATGGGGAGACATTGTTTTTGCCAGAGTTGTCTGTCTGTCTGTCTGTCCGTCTGTCTGTCCATAACAAACTTGTGTCGCGCGTATCTCTGAAACCAGTAGGGCTAGAGTCACTAAACTTCACAGGAATGTTGACCAGCATGAGTTGTTGTGCACCTAGGGTTTTTAAATTGTTTTCCCCTGATAATGTTTAGTTATTGCCCCTGATATGAGCACTTTAATTTAGACAAACTTTATCGCGCGTATCTCTGAAACCAGTAGGGCTAGAGTCACTCAACTTCACAGGAATGTTTACCAGCATGAGTTGTTGTGTACCTGGGTTTTTTTAATTGTCTCCCCTGTTAACTTTTGAATTACTGCCCCTGATGACTTAAATTTAGACATACTCAACATAGTGTTGTGCATATCTCTGAAACCACTAGGGCTAGAGTCGCCAAACTTCACAGGAATGCTGACCAGCATGAGTTGTGCACCTTTGTTTTTAATTGTCTCTCCCTGATAAATGTTGAGTTATTTCCCCTGATATGATTACTTAAAATTAGATAAGCTCTGTGCCATGAGTATCTTTGAAACCAATAGGGATAGAATCACCAAACTAAACAGGAATGATGACCAGCACCTTGATGTTTTGAATTGTCCCCCCTGATAACTTTGGAGTTACAGACATAACACATGTGTATGGGAAAGAGAGTGAAAGAGGGAGACATCTGTTGTTATGACAAAAACAAACCTCTAATTTCATTTCACTACTTCCGATTTCCATCATGATATCAAAATAACCATAGAAAAAATATCAAAACAACCATAGAAAACCTTATAAACATATTATGTACTTGTACACAATTAAACACCGCCAACAGTGGATACATGTATATCATCATGGATACTCGTATTTGATACTTCCAGTAACGTATTTACCTTGACCGCTCACTGAATAGTTCGTGCTGAAAACCTGATCAACACAATATTTTAAATTTACTCTCACCCTTGGTGTAACAATTCGGCTCCATCATATACGCAAAATCGTTTTTTATGTTTAATATGGTATATTACGCCATGGCAGAAATCACGTATCTCAACATTAACTCTTCTAATACGATAGGCGAAGCTGCGATGATATTAACAAAACAGTATGGATCCAGATTAGACGCTGAGTAACTCGTTGTGTTATCGGGATTCAGACTGACACTTTAATGATAGTTGTGTAAAGACATTCAAGACAGTTCAAATATGTACCTTTGAAGCAGACGATGATCATATGTGGCGGCGAAGCAGTTAACCCAATGTTGCAAAAGTGCACCATAAAAGCAGTGAAGTTCCAGATCAGGAACATAACATTTTGTCTCAAACTCTATTTCTATATCTGTGCTTTATTCCTTTGAAATTTGTATGTATTCATCTCATTTCCTTATTTTACCGAATGGTTGAACATACTTGGTTTGTACACGACAATTAGAAATTTGGCGCGAAAGGGTTAAATGCATATAAAAGTATCAAACGAGGTAATCGTTAAATGTCTCATACTTACCCATTTTAGTTTCTTCCGTAAATTGACTATGAATTAATCCGTGTATATTAGAACCTGTACAAAGGGACACTTCATTTATTGAACACAGGAGGTTTAAAAGCAGGTGGTCCCTTAATGTATATAGGATATGCCTGCATTACTTTTGATCTGAATGAAACTATCCCTGCCTTAAAGATCCATAATGTGCTATCGTATTTTGGTGGTCGCTTAAGACAGGCTCTACTGCATTCATTTACACGTATCGTAATAAATGGGGGATTTGGGGAAATAACTTTGTTTTAACAATTCTTATGTTAAGTATGTCTTTATTAACATTTGCAAATAGCATATCATCCATATCGAAGCGGTTAAACAATTGGTCAGTAGTTTTCAAAGGATTGTTCGATTCGAAACACAGTGAAACTTTCAGTAGGTTAGAGATTGAGCCGCTATTAATGTCTTCAGCATGAGATGGGTTAACTTTTCCACGACAATACGCGAATTCGTGATAACCGTGTCAAACAGTTAACCCTTTGCTTGCTATTCACGTCAATATACCTACCTGTAAATAGTAAAGACCCAGATGAGACAGCTCCTGTCTCATCAGGGTCTGCACTACTTACAAGTTGATTGTGCAACCAGTGCACTCCACAGCAGTGATTGCAAAGCGGTATACTTGTACACAGTGAAGATATATGTAATTATACAACAGGGCATGGGTAAAGAAGAAGATGTGTATTTTAAAATTCAGCAAGAGAAGGGTTAAGATCCAGAGGAGACGCCGATGCAGGCGACACGTTCTGCAAATGTAATTTATATATCACCGAAAGAGCTCAAATTTATGTTATGGTCTTAGGAAATTAAAAAGGAAATTGAAGTATGTCATCGTTTGTCTATTTATAACAATTTATTGTCTACAATGTCTTTTTGGAATATACTTCTTCCGTTAATTAGTTAATTAATCAATTAATTAACACAGTTTACTTTCCTCGGTACGTAGGACTATTTCGGTCAAATTCCATTCAAACATCATATTCGTATCTGGTTAATACTTTTCGTCCTTAGAAACATAAATGTTAACAATATTATCTCTGCTTTGAAATATTGCTCAGTCATTTAGTTAGCTTGGTTGTGAGTACATAGGTGCAAGTTATAAATACGTGTACACGCATAACATTAGATCTTTTTAGAGCAACCAAATACCCTAATGTCTTACTTAAAGGCATTTCGAAAGGGATGTTGACCCATTAACACCATGCTGTGCATTGTGGGTGCTGTCTCACTGGCATCTAATACACAAACTGATAAGGCGCTCTACTACATGAACATAGTTAGTGGGTTAAAACGCTGTGGACCTAGATTTAATCGTTCATATGCGACCAGTAACATCAGATTCATTCCAGGTTACTGGCTTAGTCATTATTAAGGCATTCTATCAAGTTTATGACTAATTTGACAGTTCTAGAAAACAGAATTTGAGTGACCAAACGAAAGGTCTTGCTAAATACGGTACATGAAAATGCAAAAAGTTAATTTGAAACTGAAGAACATATTACTCAAAGTACCACAATTAATAGGTAGGCCGGGACATCGGAAACAACATAATTTTACAATAAACTTATAGAATGTCTTACCCATAAATGCTGAAATTTCAAATAGACTATTCCAAAATTCAAATGCACTATTCCAAACGTCAAATGGCCTAATGCAAATTTCAAATGGACTATTCCAAAATTCAAATAGACTATTCCAAACTACAAACCGATAAAACTTACCGTTAATACTCATGGATTGTATTTTAAAGAGAGGTGTAACATGACAAACAGTGACCCGGATGAAAAGCTTCATATAAGGGCCGTCTCATCTGGACCTACATTGCTTGCAAATGACGTTAGCGAAAAATGAAATGTTAAAATTAAATAGGTCGCTTGTACTTGAAGCTTATCGACACTGATCAAGACTTCAATGTTACAATATTACCAGGTATTATATATGACATACTCAAGGTGTAGATTGAATGGAATGTCATGAATAAAATTGAAATCATGCATTGGCATCACATTGTTATCAGCATTATATACGCTGTCCACAATTCGGCATAAGTATATGGCATTTGTCTATTTTAGCATGATTGTTGAAAATAAGATTATTATATTATCGTAATAGAATTTGAGTTTTGGTATCGATGGATTTGATTGGGCTTTAGTTTTACAGTCCGTTGATGTGCTGTCGGTATGGAACAGATTGGTCAAGGTCGTACTTATTACGAGATCGCATTCCATTTGTGTTTCAAGTGTTGCTATGGACAAATGCTCTTATATAGGATAGTTGCTGTTTACCACGCAAGTAAACACCAGATGATTCCTGAAGGAACCTTTCTAAATTGTGTATTTATTTTAAAGCTGCATAGCCTAAAACCGAGTATTCTTTGAATAATTGATTGAAATATTAATAATTAATGAAGACGTTTCTACCATATATCCACAAATAAATTTCAGTTGCTAAGATCTATTGCAGGAAACTTATACACAGACCGGGGCACATGCTAGAATTTCAATGAACGACAATACCAAAAGTATGTCCAAACAGCTGTTTAGATCTTCACATGTTGTTTCAGGTTTACAAGTTGGCATTTCTTCTTCAATTTCTTACAAATGAAAAAGCAGTAAGCTCAAGCAGGCAAATCCACATACAAGACGCAACCACCACCAAAACATCGATATATAGCATGTCACACACACACACAACTGCATACCCAAACACACGCACATACACGAGATGAACACAGAAACCCTTAACAAACACACAAAAACTAGAGACAAATATTCCAAACATGCCAAAAACACAAGTACAAAGACACAAGACAAACAAAAGTAAGGGTGACAATGAGGGTATCGCCTTTGAACGGTCAGTGGCAAAATCACCACTGGGGGTTAAACCGGTTTACGGTCTACAAAATAAAGTCTTGGAAAATATTGGATCCTTATAAGACCCAGTGTTAATCGGCACCTCATATGGATCCAATGTATTTGTAAATGTAACCACAAATTCGCATGTAGCGGCGAAAAGGTTAATAACTGTTTTAGATGCAACCTCTTTGAATAAATCTACCGATAAGGAGCATGTACTAGAGAAAAAGACATTTTTAGAATTGTGTAGCATTTGCTCTATTTATCACAATGGTTTCAATAATAACTTTTACAGAGGCGCCGAAAGGCGTCATTAGGATGGAATGGGTTAATATAAAAATATCAATATCTCAAAGAAATCGTATAAAATCCGTTCGTGATATATCAACATGCTTTTAAATTTAACTGAAGAGGTACAAAGAACGCCATTGAAGCAATTTAATTCAATCCTGACTAACCGCCTCACAATTGACTGTTACAATCAGTGTCGATAAAAGGATTTCTGCATGGAATGGTATGCCGAATGCAGATTGTTCATTCTCCAATAACCCTGAAAGAATGGAGAATAAAGCAATAATCTCTTAGAAATGTACCGAACGTGAAGTGAATATTTTTTCGCTTCGAATAACACGTAGAAAACGTAGTTTCATATAAGCTCATGCTTTCTTTATTGATGTGTATTGATTAGTATGAAAGTTTAACGAGATCCTTATACTAGCCTTTATCCTACCATAAAACATGTGTGTTCGATGTTTGATCTGGTTCAACTTTGATCAAACTTTTAATTATCCCTAAACCTGTCACATATTTTATCACTCATCTTTGAATATTAATTTACAAAATCTTTATAAAATATACAGGATGTGCTGGAATGAATTTCCTAGGCAAATGCAGCACAGAGCCCGCATGCATAAATGTTCCATGGCAAACAGTGCAGACCCAGATGAGAGAGCTCCCATAGGAGCTCTCTCATTTGGGTCTTTACTGTTTGCAAATACAACAATAGTTGTGACTGGCGGGCTATGGGTTAGTAAAGTGTCATTACACAAGCTTTTGGTATTATATTGACCAAGTGGCCAACAGCTTGGATCCTGATAATAATCTTAGTCGCTCAGTTGTATCATCTGTGTCCCACATGTTTGCTTATGCGAGTAAGATCGGGTTAGCTGGATCAGAGACTTTATATTCATTTGACCTGTCAGTTTTATTTTTTAGATCAGAATATCCATTATTATTTCTCATATAGCAGGATTGTATATCGACTGCAATGAACCATGTATTCTTGTTTTAACCCTCTACTCGATGAATTGTTTTGTATACAACTAAGGCATCTAGTTTATTAAATGATTTTCCCTGATTTACCTCTTTCCTTGTTTACATTTGTAAACGCAGAGTATTTGATGAATTGGTATAACCTACTTTTTGGCACTGCAGTAACAGTTTTACCTTCTGTCTGGAAGAGATTATTTGTTATGAACGATTCGATTCGATTTGTTATGAATGGCAAGTGCAGTGTGATTGAACGGAATGTACCAATATACGCAGAATTAAATCCAATAGATACGTATATGTTTTTGATTAGATGATAAATAAGCTGTCAACAGAGTATATGCCGTATGATGGGGAATGATGTCAGTAAGTGTCATGTTTGATTTGAATTACACAGTTGTGTAAAGTCAAGGCATGGAATTAAAACGAAACCTTGGATTTTTTTTAATTGTTATTTAATTGGGTTAAGAAACATATAAGAAAAGACACTTATCAAACACTAAGTATACCGAACAAATATGAATGAGCAAACATATTTATCAAGCAAGAAATATACAGAGCAAACAGATAAGGAACAAATAGCAATGATTTGGATATATAGCGACGTGATAAAAAAATACATCTGATATGTTTCATAAGCAAACATATCCTGATCAAACTGATCCTACAGGAGTGTCGAATCTGGGTCTGTTCTATTTTCAAATGTGTTTAAATGCATATATACATATATAAGTACAGGTATAGATTATTATAGCAAGATATAGATATTTTGTCTGAAAAAGATAAAAAATAGTTTGCATCAGTTAAAATCTGATGCACGGAACTAACTGCGTGTGCGTGTAATATTGTATAACAGTAATTTCATTTTTGTTTTGTATGAATTGTACATGACTATTTGGAAAGAGGCATCAGAATAACGGCCCAGAAACCATTCAACCACAACAATTTATGTGCAGTTCATTTTTTAATTATGTGCAAAATACTTATGTTTGTTCCCGTGGTTTTAACTTTTATTATTCCCCTCCAACTAGTTGAGGGATGATATATTGCAACCATTCTGTCTGTTGATTAGTCTGTCTGTCCGCTCATCGGTATGTCCGGTTTTGTCCGGAGCATTACCCGGTGTTCTTTCTATGAATCTTTCTAAAACTTTGCGCATACTTCTTTGTCATCATGTGGCACTGTGCACCTGTGATTCTGGTCATGATCACATGACGGATATATCAGTTAGAGCATTTTTGACATTTTGTTTCTTGGATGAATGTGGCCTGAGCATTGATTATACCAAATGGACAATACTTATTCAATATCATATGAACCTGTAAATCTGTCATTTTGGTTATAATAGCTTGACCAATAAGTCTATTAGGGCATTCTATATTAGCCCTCATATCTGAATCTGTGCTGTTAGCGAATTCAGAAACATATCTGTAAATATTCGTAATTCCAAGTAAAATAATTAATATGTTGGTGTCAAAAATATTTGCAATGTAAAAACAGGTTACTTTGTTTTGAGACGATTAAATTAATCACTTATTTCTGTTGTCTCATTGGAGGTTTTTAAGTTGTTTATGGTACAAAGTCTTGTATATTACATTATTCTTTTGTTATCACTACTTTTTTAAAAAAAACTACTATTTTGTTACCTGTACTTTCTTTGGGTAGATTAGATTGTTTCAAATGTTTATGTTTGATATTTTCTCCCACAGATACATTTAAACATCTGAAATATCCTATAGAAGCAGTTTCATTTTCGTCTGCTACATTTTAAGATAATTATATTTAAAAATACTGTTTTATCTCAGTTAACACTCCCAATGTCAGTGAAACTTATGTTTTTTCTATTTTTGAAAATTGTTTATTCAATAAAGTATTCGCAAAAAATAAACGTCTGTATAGATAAATGGAGAAAAAGTTAATGTTTCTTGATTTTGCACATGCTGTGATGAGGAATATTAGCTGTTTATTCCTTCGCTACTATTCAAAGAAGGACAGGTCCGTATTTCTTTTCACAAAATTAAATTCATCCATATATTATAAACTTTTACTTGGTCGAAAGGTGCATCAAGGATAAAAACAAAGGTTTTCAAATAAAGGAAGCCGAAAATGTTTTAAAACATTTCTACAACTAACTCATTGTCATTTATTTAGTAATTTTAATCATGCTATTAACACCAGAAGTGTTCCTTTTCTACTGTATATCACAATGGAGATAACATTCTAAAAAGGTAATTAATATAATACATAAATACTTGAATAGCTCTGACCTAATTTTTCGACCAAACAATTATCTGACAATTTCTATCAGTTTTATTGAAGAAAATAATCTCTGACATGATTATCTTTGAAAAAGGCACTTCGTGGTCAAAATATGAGATCAGAGCTATTCAAGTATTTATGTTTTGTATATTATATAGAAGCTTTTTAAAAACAAAGATAACTGATAATTATATTTTTTTTCTATACCCGACTTTTGCTCTTTTTATTACTTCCTAGCATGCGTTGGGTAAAGTACGCCATTCTCCGTTTGACTGGTTGTCCTAACATTACAAGATGAAGTAAAGCAGTACAGTAAACCCTCTCTTAACCGGACGTTAAATTTAGTATAAATATCGGTCTTGGAGACAGGTAATAGCTTAATGCAGGGTGAAAGCCATGCAGAAAGCTCCTAGAGGAGCTTTCTGCATGACTTTCACCCTGCATGAAGCAGTAACCTGACTTAAGTATCTAAATTCTTCTCTACTATAATTCCGGTTAAGAGAGGTTTTACTGTATTACAATTTCTTTCTTGTCTGCAAAGTACTGGGGTATTTAACTTTATTGAATTAAGCTAAATGCAATAAGGACGGACAGTACTTGGGGAAAAAATTGCAATTGTAAAACAGATGAAGACGGTGAAAAAAAGAAGCTGTGAAAAAAATGACAAATTATAGAGAAAGGCTAGCATTCTTGGCACTGATCATTTGAAACTATGCGTGTATGCTACATGTTCGTTTAGACAGTTGAACTATATTTTACTTTCTTCAATGCCAGGTTCTGGCGAAATACTCACGTTTAATCTTTTCCCTCATATAAACGTGTTTTCACGCATTTACAAACAGAGTAGATCCAGATCAGACGGCTCCTATATTAGCCGTCTGATCAGGCTCTAATCTATTTGCTAATTGAATTTGAAAGACCTGTTTCTTTACTTTCTAAAATGGCTAAATTGTCCACCTATCATATTTAGTTATAACTACGAGTATTTTGTCCATGAATTTTCAGTAGGTATAGACATTTGCCGAATGCTGAATGCAAGGCATACAGCTTCCAAATTAAAGGAGCAGATGCAAGTCAACTCTATTTTCCAAAGTATTCGATATTAACCCTTTACTCGATGAATAGTCGTGCTATAAGACATGTTGACATCATGCTTATTAATTAGATTAATTCTTATAATGGTACATGGACACAGAAATGTTTGGCCATGGCAGAAACTGTAGAATCATATCTACAGTAAAACCTCTCTATAACGACCACTTAATTACATCAAGTATTTTGTGTTAAAGGCAGGCGGTTGCTTAAAGCAAGGTGGAAGTAAAACAGAACGCTCCTATAGGAGCGTTCTGTTTTACTTTCTCCTTGCTTTAAGCAACCATCTGCCCTAAATACCAACTATTTAACGCATTTCAGTGGCCGTTATGGAGAGGTCTTAATGTATATTATTGCATTAGCGAAATAGGCATACCCTACTCTAGGAACTTTCTGTATGATTTCATCCTGCATTAGGCAGCCAACTGGCGAATAATGCATCTATTCTTCATTACTAAAACTTCAAAATACCGCGTTTTTACTGTACTTGAGTTTCGTCTGTTATGGAGTGGTGCATTGATTATACACGAGTGTCGTATAAAGATGTGATGTGAGATATTTTCAAGATTTCCCCAAGTACTACCAGCACCATAATTATTATTCACGGATCATGATGGTGCAATAAATTTCGTTTCTTAAACATTAATTGGCAGACATTTTCTAAACATTAGATTTAAATCAAAGATAGTACGCCACCGTTTAGAAAATTCCCCTGATAACATTTGACGCAGACATTAGGAATTACCCTGGCATTATAAATTGATTTAATTCAATTTTAATTGACACATGATGCTAGATATTAGATAATGACGTATTATTTAGGAGATCTCATGAGGCTTGTGATGTTCATTGTAGCAATTAACAATGGTGCTAAACGGAGCTTAACCCTTTGAAAGCGGGACTCGCGTGCAATGCAATTTGCATACAGTGTAGAATCAAGTCAGATAGTTCCTAAACGAGCCTTCTGATCAGGGTCTGTACTATTTGCTATTCAGACTCCTTTAGCAAGGTTAACACCTCCTAGTGACGATTGTTGGCGTCTCTGTAAAAGTCCAATTTTGAAACCATTGTGATAAATAGAGCATTTGCTCCATAGGAGCAAATGCTCTATTTGTCACAATGGTTTCAAAACGACACAAAATCTAAAATTCTCCTTTCTTTAGTTAATGTTCCCTTTCAGTAGATTTATTCAAAGAGGATAGGTATATAAATAGTCTAGGATGGAATGAAGAGCATAAGAACAAATGCTCTATTTATCACAATGGTTTCAAAACTACACAAATTCTAAAATTCTCCTTTCTTTAGTTAATGTCTCAGTAGTTTAGTGCTATACTGTTTTTTATTTGCTGATGGGGACGTTAACCATTCTCATGCTATAAAATCAGTATTATACATTCCACGTGACTTTCCTATACAAATGTTCCATATACTTGCTATCAATGTTAATGTTCTATACATCATCTTGTGCATTCTCTTGCACTCGGTTACATTACATATACCTCTGTTGTTCGCTCAGAAAGTAGTCCGAAATCACATGGCGGCATTGTGTTTGAAATAGCAAAACTATCTCCTGTACAAAACAGAAAGTAAATTGTTTTGTGTGTTTCGTTGACAGATCAACGAAAGAAACTCAAAAGGCAGGGGATTTTCCAATAAGTTATGTGCCCTTTTAGGTTATAGCAGATTTTAGTGCCCTTATGAGCAGTTTGGAATCTACAGTTTGTAGAAACTGATGTCGAAATAAGTTGAGCAGACATCATTCCATTTTGTTTGTTTACATTTGTGCAATAATCGAAGCGTAAAGCGGCGTGATAATCGTTACTCTCACATACACATCTGCGATGGGCTCAATGATAAGAATCTTGGCAAAACCAACAGTTTGTGTTTTATGGTTATCTGAGTCGATAGTTTATATCAAACTAGACTGAATCAAGAACAAATAGTTTTATCTTGTCATAAAACTGGAAATACGGTTTAATTTCAGAGAATATTTGATGATCTATTTTCGTGCCTCTTTACGCTTCAAAAAGGAATGATGTCTGCTCAATAATTCGAAAACCGTTTCTACATACTGTAGATTCCGAACTTCTTATAAAGGCACTAAAATTCTGCTATAACCCAAAGGGGCACACAACTTTTGATTTTCTGTCGTTGAACTGTCAACGAAACAAACAAAACATTTACTTTCTGTTTTATACCGTAGTTAGTTTCGCTGTTTCAAACACGGTGACGTCATATGATTTCGGACTACTTTCTGAGCCAACTACAGATGTATGTGTAATGTAACTGAGTGCAAGAGAGTGGTCAGCTGGAAGGCTTCTGCACATTAAACATATAATTGGCCAGACCTATCAATCCCGGGTTGTCAATGCGTACCGTCGCCAACAACGGGGTGTAATATTGATATAATGTCTGCTCAGAAATTGATTTACTTTTCACTGAATTCCAACTCGATTAACCCTTTCCCTGTTGTATATTCATGTAAGAAATAATGACGTCGTGAATATTAATAAGATTATTTTTTATAATGGTATATGAATACAGGAAGTTTGCCTCAGGCAGTAACTGTAGAATCAAATCTATATTATACCATAAGCAAACAGAGGAGCCGTCTGATCTGGGTCTACTCTGTTTGCAGATGCGTCAAAATGCGCTTACATAAGGGAAAGGGTTAAATCTTTGAGAAATTATTGACTGAATTACTCGGCGTCTGATCTGGATCCAGGTTGTTTTCAAATATACGTCACGAGTAGACTAGCATGGGAAGAGTTATACTATCAGATAGGGATTTCAATAGATACAAATAGATACACGCGTGCGTGCATTTCATATTTATCGGTCATCACGAGTTGTAATATATCGGTGCCGTCTGATCAGGGTCTGCTCTGTTTGCTTAGGGGAATTTATAGATATCATTTGCAGTTTCCACAGAAATGACAAAATCTCTTTTCCATGTTTCGATTTTGTCCATAGATATTAATGAAGTGTGAAAATTTGTATAAATGCGATCAGCAAAAAGGGGGCATAATTCACAGTGGCAAAGGCAGGTGGTAGTTTATACAGGACGAAAGTTATGCTGAAAGCTCCTATACTTTCTGTATCAAGCAACCACCTGCTAATAAAGACAGCCATGTTTATTCATTAAGTGGTCGCATTAGAGGGGTTTACTGTAACTCCTATCTTATCTTTACCGATAGTTGCTAAATTATTTACTCACGCTTTTGTAAACAAAGTAGATTCAAATCTGGCAGTTCCTAAAGTATCCGTCTGACCAGGGTCTTTACTTATGGAATGATATTTACAGTAGAACCCCTCTAATGCGACCACTTAATAAATAAATAAACATGGTTATCTTTATAAGCAGATGGCTCCTTAATGCATACAAAAGAAATGCAGAAAACTCCTCTACATTACCTGTGTCCAGCATTAAGCTACCACCTGCCTCAACCGTCCAGAAGTATACTTATTTTAGGTGGTCGCATTAGAGGGGTTTTACTGTATTTGATTCTACAGTTTTGGCTATGGCCAAAGATTCGCGCCTTTTTAATTTGAGCAGATCCAGATCAGACAGCTTCCATCAGAGCCGTCTGAAAAGACTCTACTCTGATTGCTTGTGGGGTACTATAGATCTGGTTATAAAGTTTTTTGACATGTGTTTATATACATTTATACACAGTCATCTATTCATGATGTCAAATTGTGTATGTGTGTTTGGGTATAAGTGTGCCCGCGTGCGTGTGTGTTTACATACAAATATCAAATTACCTATACAACTACTGCAGTTTATTAGTATTTGTCCTTTCACAATATCACCATAGTTATTTTGAATCGAGGGATATCACGACCTGAACGTTTAATATTTTCTGTGAAACTCTAATAAATCCATGCCAGTTTTTACTTAAGTGAAGCACCTACCATGCGCGGATTTAGAGGGGCGGAGCCGGCGTACGCTCCCCCCCCCCCCCCAAAAAAAGGAAAATAAATAAATTGCCAAACCAACCAAACTAGTAATATTTTAGATCTATATCCAGTAAGACCTCTCTATAACGACTACTAAATTGTGTTAATTAATTGGTTTTTGGAGCAGGTGGCTGCTTAAAGCAAGGTGAAAGTAAAACAGAACGCTCCCATAGGAGCGTTCTGTTTTACTTTGACCTTGCTTTAAGCAGCCACTTGCCTTTAACACAGCTATTTTTCAATATGTTTTACAAACACACTATTTATTTATGTCATCAAACATAAATATCTACGCCCCCCCCCCCCCTCCAAAATACTTCTACGCCCGCACCCCCTAACTGAAATCCTGGATCCGCACATGCCTACGTTGAATTGAATATTTAACGTTAGTTAAGTAAGAACAGAGCTATTTTTGCGTTTTGGTTTCAATCCCTGTACGTATCATTAATCAGACATGAAGAACAAACCGCAATATGCTTCTAAACACAGAATAGTTTTATGAAGAAGAGGCATGTCTCTATTCGTGATAGTTAGATATTAGATTGGAAGATCCATTGAGGTAACCAATATAACTGTACAGAGATCCAGATAAATTTGAACATTTTCAAATAGCTCTTTATTTCTACACCATACTATGACCACGCTTTGGAGTCGTCTTCATAAATTGCTGTATAAATTGCTCTCTGTCGGTGTTTTGGTGATGGTGGCGTTTTGTGTGTGGATTTTCCTGCTTGACTTTACTACGTTTTCATCTAAGAGACGATTCTAAAGTGTGTTCGCAGTATAGGGTTTCTAGTAGAGAATTGACGATTTTAGTATTTGGGTATGTTCCTTTATCTGTTGCTCTATTAAACAAATAGAACATATAGCTATATCAATCATGGCGTGGTTTTCTAACAAGCTTAAGGTGTTACAGTGATGTGCACCACGGTATGTCAAGAGCGTGTGAAACATTTTGTTTAACAACCACAAAAAGTTCCGTCTGAGTTCATTCTTCAGTATCATATTGGTCAGGTGTCCTTAAAATGATCTCGGACTCATGGAAAAAAGTTTCAAAATTCGAGTCCATATGTGATGCCCATGTCTGCCATTCGTGAGTCCAGCACTGTGATAATGTTTCTTCCATACACATATATGCTTTCTTCTGACCACGTTGTATTTGTAGGTATGGTAACAGAATTTCGTTCTATCAAAAACGACAATACAAATGCAATATTATCCTACATATTCATACTTCAGGGATTAATGGCGTTAAAAATGCAAACATGTAAATGGCGGCGCCCACGACCGAATTACCTAAATCGCAGTAGAGATATTTTAACCATTTAACCCTTTCACCGCCAATGTCACAAAAATGCACCATGACAAAAAGTGCAATCTCAGATCAGACGCCACCTTTACAAGGCGGCGTCTGATCAGGGACTTCACTTTTTGTTTCAAACTGTTTTTATATATCTGTGTTTTATTCCTTTGAAATTTGAATTTATTTATCTTATTTCCTTATTCTACAGAATGATTTAACGAAATTGTATTGCAGACGACAATTAGAAAATTGGCACCGAAAGGGTTAAACCCTGAATTATCGGAGTGGAATAGCTATTCTGTGTTTAAGTAAAGAGTCCACTCAGTAGGAAAGGTTTAAACGTACTAGAGGATTTAAATGACCTAGGAACCTCTGATCTGGGTATTCAGTGTTTGCAAAAGACAGCGCGTGTGCATGCCCGGTTGAAATAGTTGAACATCAATTCTTTATTTGAAAATATGATGTTTGAGAAATTGGGTACATCATATTTAACCCTTTGAATGCGGGACCAGCATGCAATGTCTGCAGTGTTTTCATTCAAGTAGACCCAGATCAGACGGCTGCTATAAGAGTTTTTCTCTTGTTGCTTAAGATGTGATATGGATATGATTCTACAGATTTGCCACGGTCAAAACTTCACGTGTCCTTGTACTATTAAAACAATTAATTTGATATATATTCATGGTGTCATTATCTCTCAATTAATTATTCAGGGAGTAAAGGGTTAAATAGGGTTAACAGATGACGTAAAACCCATTTATCACTAACAGTACCATAGATGGTTTGATGACGTCACATTTGCTATATTTATGCTAATAAGCTTAACTCCGATGCATTATTGTCACAATCACGTCCCATCTGCAATTTTACAAACATTTGGTCGATTTGATTACAATTTTGTTCACTCTTATCGACCATATGGGTACTTGTGAAATGTATGAAAAAATCAGTATCCGTGCTTATAAAGCTTTTTATAAGCGTGAGTCCATGTTACTTTAGATCACTAATGCTTATATATAACATGATGACTTTTTAACAAAGAGACTTAAACTGGTGGAAAATAATTATGTCTACGTGCACAGAGTTTTTTATTTAGAGCAAGATTCCGTGTTGCAATGTGAATATACACAAATATTTGACACTTTCCTGAACACCAAAGCAATGCACTTTATTTCAAATACTCTGGTTTTCTTTGACTGACAACGCTTCTGTTTACCTTAAGTTCCATTCGATTGACATCCTGACAAATAATTCTACAGATGGTTAAGGCAATAGATCGTCTATGGTAACTGTGTCACTGTACCCATATTGGTTAGTAAGGATTTCGTATAACAAAACAATGCTTTAAGCAAGCCTTATTCTTTCTTACTATTTCGATGCCAATGCAATTACCTACACAGACAGTATAGATCCAGACAACACGCCGGGATACTTGGCGACTCATCAAATCAAAATTGGTTGGTACTGTGACTACGTTTTAACACAGAATATGAAATTCAAAAAATAAAACATAACAGTCGACAACGTTTGCAGATGACAATATTTAGCAGCAATAGTGTTAAAGCTGAAACATAAAACATAATACTATTTCTACTAAAGTATTGCCCGGGTTCTTTGTGATACGTAATGGACAGAAACTAGATCCAGGAAACAAGATATATGTTCTGTATTAACCCTTACAGTACGGGACACGAGTCACTATTGTCCTTTGTAAACACTTTAGACCAAGATGAGAGGGCTCCTAGAGAAGCCCTCTCATTAGGGTCTGCACTGTTTGTCATGTTACAATTGTTTTTAGAAAAAAATCCCTAAATATTAACCATAAGTTTGGCCTGTTTGAAATTTGGAATAGTCCTTTTTAAAACTCAGTGTTGTAAGGGTTAAATACGTTAACTTCTCCACTATGGGGACTACACAAAATAGAAACAAAGTTGAAGTCAAATTGCATTAAATGTTTTCTTTATTGAATAAGTGTAGAAATAAATGCTCAGAGGAAGCTTCCATATCAACAGATAATACTCAAATATTAAATCGTCCTTTCTCCTCTCAAAACCCTGTGTTTTGCCTACACTTTAGTATCGTCTCTTCGAGAGGATTTTAACGAGTGATTACAGCATAGGGTTTATGGAGAAATAAAGAAGTCATTATTGAAAATGTTTTTGGTTAACCTTTAGCCTGCTATGGGCGGATGAGTGAATACCTATGCAAACAGTTTGGATCCAGATGAGACACCGAGTAACCCGGCGTCTCATCAGGATCCAAACTGTGTAACACTCCGATTGCAATTTGGTAGACATATTGATTATAGATTGAAATTTGAAAATGTAGTAGGTGAAAAAATCTGTAATAATAATTTGCTCAGCAGGCTAAAGGTTAACGTATCTTATCTGAACGTCAGGATTCTCTGTAATCCTCTATCATATAAGTCTACTGCGCACACAATTGTCTTACAAAAGGTGACCATACATAAGATACTAGTGCAAATGATCACTGAAGAAAACCTATGCATACTGTTGTTATTCATACTGCAGGCAAAGCTGTTTTGAAATTGGTGGTAGACACATAGGGTCGGTTTTTATGCACCGTAGAACCTGTTCTAGGCCGCCATTCATTTGCGCATAGGAGTCTTAGGCCGCTCCAGAACCTGTCTTAAGCGGCCATCAAAAAGAGGTCTAGTTATGAATATTTACGACAGGTGGTTGCTTAACGCAGGGCATAGGTAACACAGAAACTCATATAGGAGTTATTTGCATTACTTTTGCTTTGCATTAAGCCACAACCTGTCTCATATACTAATAATTAGACCTCTTTGTGATGGCCGCTTAAGACATTTTCTAATATATACATAAAGTTCTGATGTGATTCATACATTTGTTTTATCTGAAAATAGGTGGTAGATACATAGGGTCGGCTTGTATGTACATGTACTGTGTTTCATCAGCACATGCAAGTATATGGCGACAATGCCAAACTGATGTAGCCGTCTGCAATTTTTTTTTTTATCATTTTTCGTCATTTTTGTTTAAGAAAAAACATTGTCACAGTAACAAACAGCTTGGATCCTGAGTTACTCGGCATCTCATCTGGATCCAGACTGTTTGCATAGGTAATCACAGATGCAACATTGACAGCGAAGTGAATCTGCCATTATTCTGACTACTTCCTATTCGATAAAACTGTTGAGAAAGTATTCACCTAGTGCCAACCAGTTTTGATCCTGATGAGACGCCGAAACTTTTTTAATAAATCTAGCGAAAATGAACATTTACTGGAGAAAAGGAAACTTAGAAGTGTGTAGTTTTGAAACCATTTTGATAAACAAAGCATTTGCTCCTGTGGCGCAAATACTTTAATTATCACAATGGTTTCAAAAATGAATTTTACAGAGGCGTAAAATAGGAGGGAATGCCGAATGCACATTCTGATTTTATATTTGACCTTTTCTATACACTTTGTTTATTGAAGAGCTCAGGGTCATAATTGATCTATATTTCACCATAAGCAAACAGAGCAGACCCTGATCAGACGGCTCCTATAGGAGTCTGGGTCTACTCTGTTTGCAGATGCGTCAAAATGCGCTTAAATAAGGGAAAGGGTTAAAACAAATACCAAATAATTGTGTTCGATCCAAGAAGGTTGCACTAGATTCTAATTAACAAAACAGTTGCAAACAGTTGCTACACAATGTTGCAAAAACAGCATGCTGATACATCTCTTTCGCTACAACTGGCGAATATGTCTGTTGCTATGAAAAAGGTTTGGACACAGATAAGACGCCGAGTTACAGCATCCCATGATTTTCAAAACGTTTTGATACTGCTGTGCATTTTGAATGTAGGATATCCTCCAAAAGCATAAAAAGGAAGGAAACACTACTCACGTCCATTAGCAATGCTATTTCTTTTTAAAGCAATATAGGGATAAGATATTTCCTGTGTCAATATGCAATTTTAAAATACACTTATTAATTATCTTGATTGCACCTTTTCTTACGCAAATCTTTATCGAGCAATGGGTTAATAACATGTCGGACTAGGCGGCTACAAGTTAGCAATTAACTATTTCCCTATTCTATATATATTTTTAAATGTCAATACCAATTGAATATTTATGGACAAAATGTTATAATGAAATATGGAATGTGGAACAGTGTAGTCATTTCATACAGTAAAGAAACAGATCTTTCAAATTTCATTAGCAAACAGAGCCGAGCCTGGTCAGACGGCTCCTATGGGTCAACTCTGTTTGTAGATGCATGAAGACATGTTTATATGAGAGCAAGGGTTAACCCTTCGCTTGCTATTCACGTCAATATACCTACCTGTACATAGTGAAGACCCAGATGAGACAGCTCCTGCAGGAGCTGTCTCATCAGGGTCTGCACTATTTACAAGATGATTGTGCAACTAGTGCACTCCACAGCAGTGATTGCACAGCGAAATACTTGAAGACAGTGAAGATATATGTAATTATACAACAGGGCTTGGGTAGAGAAGGAGAAATGTATTTTAAAATTCAGTAAGAGAAGGGTTAAAACAGCAAAATGACTCAGTAAGCATGCATGGTTAGCCTTTACTCCATAGAGATTCATCTTTTAGATAATGTCACATGAATATATATTAGCTGAATACATGTATTTATAATGGCAGAAACTGTAGAATTAGAAGTAGATTGTTTCTTAAGTAAACAGGACATACATTGATATACCGACTGATCTAAGTCTACTCAGTTCGTTAAAACGGTACATGTATATGAATTGCAAAATTGGTTAACTAAATCCTAATTACACAACGGCACAAATATATCGTTTTCATAAAGGTCATAGGTTTTACCTACACGCGGGTATAGAAAAAACTCACTTATCTGATAAATCAAAATACGTATCATTGACGGCATTAAGACAAGATGTCAGCTCAATGCAGGATGAAAACAAAACAGGCATGTCCTCTAGGGGCATGTATTAAAGATACCCCTTCTTGAAAACTACTCAATTGCTCTTTGATGAATGTGTGTATGCGTGCGTGCGTGCGTGCGTGCGTGCGTGCGTGTGTGTTTTACGATTTTCTATTAACTCTTAATGTGCAGGAACCGAGGGTATATGTAGGACATTTGCCAACAGTGAAGACACAGATAAAAGAGCTCCTCAACATATTTCCTCATATTTACGCATTTAATAGCCTCTGGAAAAGTCACGTTTTGGAACCATTGTGATAAATAGAGTAATTTCCTCATATGATGAAATGCTCTGTTTATCACAATGGTTTAAAACTACAAAATTTTAGTTTCTCTTTCTCTGGTAAATGTTCGGTAGATTTACTCAAAGAGTTTAAGTCTACAATAGCCTATGAGGGAATAAGTAAAGGATCTGCAATGTTTATGATAAGAATAATTCTCAAGAGTGATTAATTTCTTTGAAACATTTTCTTAATAAGTATTTAGAAAAGGAGAACAAGTCTTAATTATTCAGCAGATTATGGGTTAAAATATAGTATCCATAAATATTGACTACCACTAATGGGGGTTCTGTATAATTAGTGGAGGATTTTAAACAAAGCATTAAAGCAGGCACATAAAATAATGTTATGAGGATTAAATATTTCAAGCAATTATTAAAACTGTCTGAAATGAATACTCGCTTAATGGATATTCTCCAGGACCGAGATACACAAATAGAAATATAAATCAACGGTTATTGCACAATAATTTGATATATTCCGTTACGTAAAGTTAAGAGATAAATGGAAAAGCTATTTAATAGCTGATATGCATTTAACCCTTTCGCTGCCAATGCCAGATATGTGATAACCTATGCAAACAGTTTGGATCCAGATGAGACGCCGAGTAACTCGGCGTCTCATCAGGATCCAAACAATTTGTTACTATTACTATGTTTTTTAAACAAAAATGAACAAAATCAAAAACATGAAAATTTGTAGCAGACGACAAAGTTAGCAGACGACAGAGTTTGGCAGCGAAAGGGTTAACCTTCATCATGCTAATCGCGACCCGACTGATACTACGAGCGTATCAATCGGCTTCATCCAGATGCGACGCCGAATAACTAACCATTGTCAACCGGCTTGACACTCGGTCGACACTTTCTAAAATGCTGGAATGAATCGGAAGTTAGTAAACATTGCTCCAAATCAGAATTTGAGCTGACATCAGTTTTTTCTGCAAGATAAGGGTTGATAAAATATGCATGATATTACAACTACACTTGTGATTGCAGCTGCAACATTATTACTGCATTTAACCCTTTCGGCGCCAAATTTCTAATTGTCGTCTGCAAACCACTTTTGTTAATTCATTTGGTAAAATAAGAAAATGAGATAAAGAAATGCAATTTTCAGAGGATTAAAACACAGATATAGAGGTTGTGACAAAATGTGAAGTCCCTGATCAAACGCTGCCTTTTCAAGGCGGCGTCTGATCTGTGACTGCACTATTTGTCTTGGTGCATTTTTGCGATATTGGCGGTGAAAGGATTCAAACATGTTCAGTTAAATGATGATAAAGAATTAGGATCGCTTCTAGGTAATGCGTTCCTGGGTTTCGTTCTCAGGCTTTTGATTGGTCAGATTTGAGTTCTCAAGCTTTTGATTGGTCAGATTTGAGCCAAAGGCTCAAATCTGACCAATCAAATGCTTGAGAACGTTCTCAGACTCAACTAAAAGTTTTATAAGCATGGACCCAGATCTGTGGTAATGTTTTCTCGGCTTATGTGCCAACACTTATAATATTGTAACATAATGTATGCTCAATCTCTGATCTGATGAACTTTTCTCTGACTTTCGATTCGATCAGTGCTTTCAGAAACCGTTAACCGAGTGTCAAACAGCATGCATTCATATGAGTCGCCGAGTTAATCTGGGTCTAAGCTGTTTGCAGATGAGTTAACCCATCATCGCATAGATTATGTTTAGATACAACCTCTTTGAATAAATCTACCGAAAAGGAGCATTAACTAGGGAAAAGGAAACTTTTAGAATTTAAAAGATTGCAACCATTGTGATAAATAGAGCATTTGCTCCCATTGGAGCAAATGCTCTATTTATTTATCACAATGGTTTCAAAAAGTGAATTTTACAGAGTCGTCAAAAGCTGTCAATATGAGGGAATGGGTTAATTCGTAGCGAAGAGGCCAGACTGGAAAATATGATTGCATTTGTATTATATCACTAGTAAACGAAATACTGCTGACTTGTTACGATAGGAAATGTACTGTTCATAATCATTAAAATGTAAAAATATTTAGTTGTTCATTTTTGTTGTTGCAATATATTTTGCTCAAATAATCCTTCACAAAATGTAAGTTTTACACTTAAGTCGCTTTGATTTTCTCCTAATATTAATTTTCTGCGTTTTATTCAAATGGACTCACTGTCACCCTTTCGTTATTTCATTGCAAGTTTTAAGGACTATAAGAATAGTCAGGTTACATGTTCTAGTATGTAATTTTAATATCTACTGTCTCAAATGATGTCGGTGACAAAACAATATTGTTTCATTTTCTATTAGATATAGTGTCTCTTAAAAGACTGTCCAGTGGGAAAAAAACTAAACAGGCCACAGTGGTCAAACTTAAATTAAAACTTTATTCATAAGGTAACATAACAAGTCTTTAAGTTACAATGACACTTATATCACAGACCATCAACAAACATTTCATGACTCACGCTGGACAAACATGACTGACGACAGTAAATATATATCAGTTAACACAATAATACACACTGGCTTAAGTAAAGTACCTAGTTATAGTCTACTTTCAGTCCGAAGGACCGCTCAGCCGACTGTACATTTACTCCCCTGGTCATTGAGCCATTCGCCTACAATATTGAGCACTGCTAACATATGACGCAATCATGCAGCCGCAGTACCGGCTAGTGACTCTCACATATACCCATTTAAACCCCTGGGTGGAGAGGAGGTGGGGATGGGAAACACTGAAAAGCGTCTCTGAAATTTTCGGGAGGGACCGAGATGTGAACCCCGGACCTACGGATTGGTAGTCATGCACGTTACCAACAGACCACTACACACCACATTTGATACTTAACCCGACAGATTAAAGGTAACACGAGTAACAAAACTACAACGAACATTTGATATAGGAATCACACATTTTGTTAAAGAGGAAGTCCCTACAATGAACGCATATTTTCAATAATTCCATAAAACTTGGCATTTCAATAATTCCATAAAACCTGGCATTTGTCACGCTCAATCATTATTATGAAGCTTGTCAATTTGAACTTATATATGCCCCTGTGATACAAAATAAACCGATTTCATCAATACTTATACTTTTTGTTCTACAACAAAGTATTATTTACCTTTTTGGTTCAAATTCTCCGCGTTTTGACGATGATCACCCGATCCCTCCATTGATTACGTAACAGCTTTTATCGGAAGTAGTCGGACAGGCGCGAAAGCGCGAACAGATAGGAAACTAAAACCCAACCCGAATAAAATTGAAACATCGGGGAATAAAATCGGGATCGTCGATTATAAACTCGTGGATGTTTTGTCATTTTCAACGTTTATTGGTTAGGGTTTCTTACGATATACTACTTTTCAGCATAGGAACAAATACGTTTTGTATATTTTAGGTATTTTTGATATGCGTTGAATGTAGGGACTTCCCCTTTAACGACTCATAAAGGTTGTGCTAGATCATGAATAAAGCAGTCACAGACATAGCAGGAAAATCATTTGAATATTCATGTAAGAAAAAACGACTGTATGGATATTATTGGTTATTTGTTTTAATGGAATCAAGAACAAAGGAAGCTTTGATCATGGCAAAAACTGTAGAATCAGCTTTATATCATTTTTAACCCTTTCGCCGCCGATGTCGCATAAATGCACCACGACAAATAATGCAGTCCCAGATCAGACGCCACCTTGTCAAGGCGGCGTCTGATCAGGGACTTCCCTTTTTGTCTCAACCTCTATTTCTATACATGTGCTTTATTTCTTTGAAATTTGCATTTCTTAATCTCATTTTCTTATTGTAACGAATGATTTAACAAAATTGGATTGCAGACGAAAAATAGATATTTGGCACCGAAAGGGTTAAGCAGACATGATAGAACATGATCAGACGACTGCTACACGAGCCTATTCTGTTTTCAATGGTATCAAAAGGCGTCTCCATGAGGGAAAGGGTTAAAAATAGTCTTTCCTTTCGAACGTACACTCATTCTGAATAGTCTGATACCGTACTGGCCTGACGCACCTGTGGTTACCAATAAGATTGGGCAATTCCAAACTCGAAAGCCACCGGGTAACACATATTATAGAATAAAGCTTCTCTAAACCGAACATTCAAATGTTTATCTGTGTAGATCTGTAAGTCATCTAATAGCTTAATGCAGGGTGAAAGTCAGGCAGAACTATCACCCTGCATTAAGCAGCCATCCGTCTAAAATGTGTAACTTCTTCCTTACTAAACTTCCGGTTTAGATGGGGTTTTACTGCACGAGTTATTTGTCTGTCCATCTGAAATGTTTTATCTTTATTTCCATTTGTTGTCATGTATGAGAAACTATTATGTTTCTTCTACCATATCTATAAGTATCACACTCGGTGCGTTCTCTTTCTAATTGTGTCGGTATGACGGTATCAGTTCTGGTTTCTGTAACAGGTCCGATCTTAACACAATATTGGCAATGTGTCTTTGATGCTTAATGCAAATATATCTCGACAAAATGAGCTATTGATTCGATAATTCATTGCTGGCTGACAATACATCGCCAAACAAGCACTCACCTCAATATCTGCACACATACGGTAATGTATATCCGCAGCGACCGAACAAAAGAAGTATATTATATGGATTTAATACAGGTATTACTTAAACGACATTAAACAACCTGCTTTAACGACACCCATTTTTTCACCAAATGACCAGTATACAGACGCTCAGTGTCTCGTAGGTGTAGCCTTGCCATAATACGTCTACACGGAATGCATCAAGTCACAATAAGCTACACTGGAAATTATATCAATAAATATATATGGAAACCATAATACTGACCAAACTTTTAGTGTGTAGAAGCTTTATGGCAGACCAATGGACCAATAGTTAACCCTTTCCCTGTTCTATTTTCATGTCAGAAGTAATGACAACATAAATATTAATTAGCACAACTTATCAAGAGAATGTTTGCTTTGACAAAAATTGTACAATCAGATCTTAATCACGTCAAAGGCAAACATAGCAAATCTGGATCAGGCGGTTTCTATAGGAGCCGTCTGATCTGGGTCTACTCTGTTTTGTAAATGCGTGAAAATGCCTTTATATGAAGGGAATGGTTAAGTATGTAGAAGCTATATGCCGGACCAATTATTAGATATATGAAAACAAACAGTAAAACCAATCTTATAATATGGTTTGTGAAATAAACTCACAAACATGTAACTTATACTATCGATGGGTGATGATAGTAACTATCTTACAAGAAGTACGACGGTTGATTGTAAAAATCGTCCATGTTCTTGACTATTAGCATGTACTTATAAGTTGTATGTGTAAATCAAAGACATTGCTTGAAACGTTAAACAGCTGTTAGATTTAATACCACAAAAAAGTATCATAATATATCAGAACCGTTATTAGTTTATGCAATAGGTATTTATAATCTAAACTACGACGGTTTTGTTCATAATATAACACTTCTATAATTCGAAAGTTTAGCATAGAACTTTTAGACCATTTTATGCAGGTGATTGTTTAATGCATGATGGACGTCGCGAGAAAACTGCCAGAGGAGCCGTTTGCATGACCGTCAACCTGCATTAAACTGTCATCTGCTTTAAATATCTATAATGACACGTATTTGAGTTTTCGGATAATCGAGGTTCATCTGTTTTTAATTTCTTTCAAATTAATAGAACCTCTGTCCAGTTTGAGTGGTGATTCTGCCACTGACCGTTCCAAGGCGGTACTCTCTTTGTCGACATTAATTCTGCTTGTCTTGTATCTTTGTACTTGTGTATTTGTTCATCTTTGGAATGTTTGTCTCTAGTACGTGTGTGTTTGTTAAGGTTTCTGTGTTCATCTCGTGTGTTTGGGTGTGTAGTTGTGTGTGTGACATACTATCTATCAATGTTTGGTGGTGGCTGCGTCTTGTATGTAGCTTTGTCTGATTGACCTTACTACTTTTTTATCTAAGGCCATAAGTTCTTTAATTTGGAACACATGAATTTACCTTTGTTGAAATAACCCGCAATAGAAACAAACGATTTACATAAAAGTGTATCACAAACTGTACATCATGTACACCGGTCAAGTAGCTCCTGAACGCCCTTTATTCTGGTCGATGTGGTAGCAAGGGTAACTGTGATGACTGGAATTAGAAATACGCAGAATCGGTTCAACAATAATTAACATTGAGAAATATACATCACATACAAAAACAAATAATCTTAGAAGACAAATAATGCATTTACACTAGTTTAGAGGCTCTAGGAGTTCTGATTACATGTGGGTGGGTGTTGCAAAAATAAAACCTGGGATCGTTTGAAAACAACGTGTGCTTATCCTATAACAGAAGCTCATTTGGTACAACTGTCGGTCATTTATTCTACTAATGACTGTCTGAAGAATACCGTTTACCTAATTTTATCTGTTTACCTAATTGAAATGCCTAATAAAGCCTTTACAAGTTAAGTAGAAAGCATATTCACCCAATGAATTCAAATCCATGATCTCCCTTTGGGAGGGTTATAATTGCCCAATCCATCTTGTACTAAAACATAGATTTGCGTCCAGCGCTACAAATACTTATTAAACTAAATTTAGACATGTTTATGTGATTTTGCTATTTTGCTGCGCTATTGCTCGGCTTTATGCTTTTTGAATATTCTTGTTGAATATGCTTTTTTTGTAATTTGCTTACGTAATGCTTTAACATTGTGGTGCAGAGGTTGTATGTAAGAAACAATCACACAGACTTAGTGTTTATTGTATGAGTAAGGTTTTAAACAATACATTGATTAAGCTTTACTTTTAATTACATGTTCTATGGAAAAGTAGTAAAGTCAAGCAGGCAAAGCCACATGCAAGACGCAACCACCACCAAAACACCGATAGACAGCATGACACACACACACACAACCACACACCCAAACGCACGCACACACACACACACACGAAATGAACACAGAAAACACCAAAAGAGACACAAGAACCAGGGACAAACGTTCCACAACATGAACAAACCACAAGCACAAAGACGCAAGGCAAACAAAAGGAAGGGTGACAAAGAGAGTACCGCTATGTTCATTTAATGTTATGGTTGGTATTTTACTTGTTTAATTGTTTGTTATGTAATTATGTGTCATTCTGTTTAATAACAGACCTGTAGAGCTTGTAGTATTACTGTTATTCTAAACTGACTTTAGATAAATACTGCTTGACTTGATTGAGATCCGACGGCTAATATCGGACCATATGAGCAAGGTCTGTACTGCGTACTTATGGAACATTCATCATATAAAAGGTTAAAACTGATTAATTTAAATCATGTTTCCATTGGTAATCAATTCTTGCTTTCTAAGATACTATGTCGCGCTGTTCGCATTGGAAATCACAGATTCGTCTTTGGCAGCAAAAGCGGTTATAGCGTCGAGTGATTGGGGTATATTATCATGCAAAAATATATGTGACTATAAGCAAAGTCTTTAGTCACTGCAGAACAAAACAGCATTATTGTCCTCGATTTAGAATCCAAGAAAACACAGTAGCAGCTGTTGTGTCTTACACAGGAAAGATGTTTTAGATATACTTCGAATAGGTCTTTGAATTGTAAGGTCTGGAAATAAGTATACGCCAGATACTGAATAAGGTACTAACAGTTAAAAATCACTGAACGTATTAATGAAAAAGTAGTAATGTCAAGCAGGCAAAGCCACATACAAGACGCAACCACCACCAAAACATCGATAGATAGCATGACACACACAACTACACACCCAAACACGCACATACACGAGATGAACACAGAAAACACCAACAAACACACAAGGACTAGTACTAGAACAAAAGCCCAAGTACAAAGACACAAGACAAACAAAAGCAAGGGTGACAAGAGAGTACCGCCTTGGCACGGTCAGTAGCAAAAACACCACTGGGGGGGGGGGGGGTTAAACTGGTTTACGGACGTCCTAACCTCACACTTCTCTCAAAGTCACCCTAGCTTTACAAATAGTAAAAATAAAGGTATCCCCGCCGGACTTACACACAACATAGAAAAAACAGTAAAGTACCTAGTTATACTCTACTTTCAGTCCGAATGACCGCTCGACCGACTGTACATTTACTCCCCCTGGTCATTGAGTCATTAGCCTACAATATTATTCACTGTTAACATATGGCACAATCATGCAGCCGCAGTACCGGCGAGTGACCCTCACAGGTACCCATTTTAACCCCTGGGTGGAGAGGATGTGCGGGTGGGAGACACGGAAAAGCGTCTCTGAAATTTCCGAGAGGGACCGAGATTTGAACCCCGGACCTCCGGACTGATAGTCAAGCGCGTTACCATTAGACCACCGCAACCTATAACGGTATAGAAGACGGTATACACATGACAATATGTAAAACATAGCATAATAACTGTGAAAATCCGTCAAATATGTACTCAATGACTTGGTTGAAGTCAGAGCACCTGCAGGGAAGCCGTTAAGGGTACGACAGGGAAAAAGTAATACATGAATCTGGTAAGCTCATCCCGTATCTGAGTTTAAGAGTATACCACCATAGAGTACTACCCTCGGCCTGTCACCGCGCAAGCAAAGAGCGAAGCATAGCTACCTACTGTAAAAGGGTCGATAACCAAATATGCAGTGCGTTGCAATATAATGGGATCATAACCTTTCTTCTTAAAGGTTTTAATGCGTTTTATGAACAAATCATGAAAATGGATATGACCCCGATTTTTCTAAGTTTGTAGATAACATCCCAATATAATTCTGGTTGATAAATGCCTAGTTGCAGTAACGTCCATAGATTGCAATTATATTTACTAATGAGTAGTAAATTTCGATAATAAAATTTAGAAAACGTCTTCTGAAGTTTGTGATATCTGCAACCTTGCTTAAGAAGTTTATCAGTTATAACTTAAATTATGACTATTAAAATATTCTAGCAAAGAACAGGCTCGGGCAAACCGAATAAGTTGAGAAATATAAACCCCATTAGATGTAGAACGGGGCACACCTCAATCTAGAAAAGGATAATTAACAATTTTAAAATTAAAATCTTCCCTTTTATTGTATATTTTGGACTGCATGTTTGGTTGTGAACCCTTTTACAGTTGGCAATCACGCTGGCCTCTTTGCATGTACGCCGACAAGAAAGGTTTAGTACTCTATGAAGGCGACCTCTTAAATCCAGAAATGGAAGGAGAACGTCGGATATCTGTACTATTTCGTTTTTGTCGTACCCTTTATTACTTTTCTACAGTTACTCTGTTTGCAGCTCACTCATTGAGTACACTAGCCATACAGTTTGTTCACTTAAATGTTTTCGTTATACATGCACTTTACCACTGTATTTGCCGTCGCGGTTGTTGTGGATTAGTCGGAGATGGGATACGTTTATTTACACTGTTTGTCTTTTAGGGTGGGGATGGAATAAGAGTGAGGTTGGGCGCCCATAAACCGGTTTAACCCCCCAGTGACTTTTGTCACTGACCGTTCCAAGGCGGTACTTCGATCTTCCCCCTATTGTATGTTTGTTTTGTCTTTGTGCGTCTCTTGATGTTTTTATAGTTATGTACATTTGCTGTTTCCTTGCTGTTTCCTTGTGTTGCTGTTCGGACGACTGTTTGTTCTGTATGTGGTGTTTCCTGTATGACTCATTTTTGTACTTTTATCATTTGTGATTGAAAGATTCAAATCTAAAAATGAAGCTATAATATCAGATTGGTTCTCTTTGTTTAAAGACAGTTCTTTTTGGTAAATTGAAGAAATCATAGTTTAAAAATAAGGATTATCCAAATGCCTTGAAATTTTATTAAAAGCATTAATAAAATCGGCCTGTGTATCAGGTTTTAAGCTAAGCATGAATTCCCTCTCATAGCAATATAAAAACAAATCTGCAACAAGAGGGGAACAATTTGTACCCATGGGTACACCAACAACTTGACGACTTCTTGTTCTGAAAATTGAATACCGCTTAAGCCGGTGCTATGGGACGTGAACAGTGTTGCACTTTCAATTACTGTTCATGAACAGACTCAATAAAACCGAGCCTGCAGTGCTTGTGTGGCAGCCGTAAAACGTCGCCCGCGTTTCATTCTCAGTGTTGTTATACCTTCTGAGCCTTCGAGATCATGATTTTCAGTACTTTTTGTTCTGAAAATTGAATACCGCTTAAGCCGGTGCTAGGGGGCTTGAGCAGTGTTGCACTTTCAATTACTGTTCATGAACAGACTCAATAAAACCGAGTCTGCAGTTTTCTCTTTTTGTGTTGCAATTTTTGCTCTCGGGGGATTACCTCCCTCCAGAATTTATAATCTTCACAACAGCAGGTGTTAAGTGCATGTGTGACGGCCGTAAAACGTCGCCCCGTACTTCATTCTCAGTGTTGTTATACCTTCTGATCCTTCGAGATCATGAATTTCGGTACTTCTTGAATACCGCTTAAGCCGGTGCTAGGGGCGTGAGCAGCGTTGCCCTTTCAATTACTGTTCATAAACAGACTCAATAAAACCGAGTCTGCAGTTTTCTCTTTTTGTGTTGCAATTTTTACTCTCGGGGGATCACCTCCCTTCAGAATGTACCCCCATAACGCACAAATATATCATCTAAAAGAAAGATAAGATATCTACAAACATCAAGGTAAGTCCAACTTCATGTGTGGAGTGTTTGTCTCTGGTTCTTGTGTGTCTGTTGGTGTTTTCTGTGTTCATCTCGTGTGTGAGTGTGCGTTTGGGTGTGTGGTTGTATGTGTGTCATGCTGTCTATCGGTGTTTTATGGTGGTAGTTGCGTCTTGTATGTGGCTTTGCCTGCTTGACTTTACTACTTTTCCATTCTAAATTCGAAAAGAATGAACGTTGAATATAACAAACCAGGAACTTGGCAAAGGTTTTTTCTAGTTATTTAATCAGTTTATCCTTTATAAGATGGTGGGGTAGAGTAGTATAGAGTGTAGAGAAATCATAAGAGCTCAGTGAAGAAATGACATACTGTTCATTTTCAAGTTTAATTAAAACATCATTTGAATGTTTTATGGACCAAAAACATTAATACCAGAATTTTCATATATTTTATCACAGTTACGTTTTACATGTTCTTTGATCGTAGTAAGACAGGACGTCAAACGTTTAGATATTTTAGTAGTCTTTAAGTACTGGTTTCTACATGAATACATAACATGCATTTTGCAAATAAATAATTCAAATAAAACTGTCAGTTGACAATAAACGTTACATTATGCATGAACTATACATATTGGCGTACATTTCTAGTCATTATACACAATTGGTTTTGATTTTCACTGTCACGAAGTCTGGTATTAACCCTTCTCTTGCTGAATATTGACATACGTTTCTCCTTCTTTACCCATGCCCTCTTGTATAATTACATATATCTTCACTATGTACAAGTATATCGCTGTGCAATCACTGCTGTGGATTGCACTGGTTGCACACTCAACTTGTAAATAGTGCAGACCCTGATGGGACAGCTCCTGTAGGAGCTGTCTCATCTGGGTCTTCACTATTTACAGGTAGGTATATTGAATTGACGTGAATAGCAAGCGAAGGGTTAAAAATAGTATGCTTCAGTTCATTTAAACACAGAAGGAATTGCAACAAGCTTTCGTATCTGATGTCGTTTGAATATGTCTTATAATGGCAAGCACATCCCCAGGGAACTACTGTAAATGTAATCGCTATAGCAATAATCTGCGTTTACATGAAATTCTGCTTGCATGGCCGTCTTGGGAAATGCTCAGTAGACAATGTGACTAAATTAATTTCTGCATTCAATATTTGGTCTGCAAGTGTACTTTAGTAAAGCCTCTCTAAAGTGACCACCGAATACACAACTAATTGTATGTCTTAAAAGAAGATGGTGGCTTAATGCAGAGCGAAAGTAATTCAGAAAGGAGTTTTCTGCATTACATTCGTTCTGTATTTAGCAACTACATTCTTCAAACGATGGAAATGTTTATTAATTGGTCGTTAAAGAGAGGTTCAACTGTCGCATCACTCGATAAAGAAAGATATCAAGCTGTTTAACCGATACACCTGTCAGTTTAACCCATTGCACCATAGATACAACCTCTTTGAATAAATCTACCGATAAGGAGCATTAACTAGAGAAACGTTTTTTTTTAGAATTTTGTAAATGAAACCATTGTGATAAATAGAGCATTTGCTCCTATGGGAGCAAATGCTCTATTTATCACAATGGTTTCAACATGTGACTTTTACAGAGTCGTCAAAAGTCGTGAGTATGAGGGGAAAAGGTTAAATACCTATGATTTTCTCTGCCTGCAGTTTATTTGTTCCGTACTAGGGTTTCACGTCGCTTGAAAGTATTCTAGCCATATCGCGACATCCAGCTAATAACAAGTAAATAAACATCACAATCGGGGTTTTTTTCTGTGTATGGATCAAATTGGGTTGTTTCGTGCATAGACGAACACCTGAGTAGAACCATCGACATACCACCAGCAGGACGGCTTCCTTACATGAAATATCCAAATGCCAAGGCCGCTATTATAACCACAACGGTGAGGGGCAAAGTTATTATCATTCGCCTGCAGTTTAACAATAGAATGTCAGTAAAATACAGGCGAAACTAAAGAGGTAGCTCATGTAACTTGGTGCACAACGAAGCGGTGCAGAAACCAAGACTTTCTAACGTCCATCCTGCTCTAAGCTCCTACATATTTAAACCCACATTTAGACGCATTGTGAGTGACCTATGTAAATGGTTTATAAAGTATCTGGTTAAACAACTTCATTCTAAAGTATATCTGCAACAGGGTTGTACCAAACCGTGTCAGTGGAATCATGATGAAACCGGGTTTTGTGATAATTGGTCTAGTAACGATTTTAAACCAGCGAAGTAAAATCCACCAGAGATGACATGGGTGTATTGTTGTTGTTGAACTCCTCCTGTGCTGTTTTTTAAACTGCATATTATAGTCATGTACGGATAAACAAGTTGCAGTAGAGCCAGTCTTTAATGACCATTAAACGCGGTCTAATTCTGAGTCTATAAGACAGGTAATCCAAAGTAATGCAAAAACTCGTATTGAAGTTTTCTGCTTTACTTTCGCTCTTCATTAAACAACCACCTGCTTTTTAAAACTCCTATGTTCAGTGATTGTATGGTCGCTTAAGATAGCTTCAACTGCATATTCAAAGAAGAAAAGAGAGGCGATGTTCTAAGGTATACCCGAATAATATATTAGTGTAAGCTACGGCTAAACGACACTTGTACCATCGGTGATGGCTGAAGTTATGTTTTATAAGAATTAGAATGGTTTTAAGACCTCTCTAAACCAGCCTTTTAGTAGTGAAAAGTTTAGATCAGTGTTGGCAGGTGGCTGTTTAATATAGGATGTGCGTCATGTAAAACGCTGTTTGTTGCAGCTTTCTGCATGAGTTTTGTTCTGTATTAAACTGCCACGTGCTTTAAAGATCGGCATCTATACATATATCAATGGCTGGTTTAAGAGAATGTTTACTGTATCATGCGCACTGTAATGCACTCAAGATTACCCTCTTGTCTGCCGGTTTAATTGTCCGGGGGGATATTATTTTCTAAAAGGACAAACAACACTCGCAGTGACAAATGTGCCCTGCAAATGCGCAAAGGTAGACACGAATGTGGAATTGCCATCTAACTGATATAGTAAAACCCTTCTAAACAGGACATACAATTGAGTATAAATATCGGTATTGGAAACAGGTGGCAGCTTAATGCAGGGTGAAAGTCGTGCAGAAAGTTCCTGCGGGAACGTTCTTCATATCTTTCGCCCTGTATTAAGCTGCCATCTGTCCCCATGACCGATATGTATACTGGATTGAACGTTTGGTTAAGAGGGGTTTTAATGTGCGTTGTATTCTTGTTTCACAGCGGAATTGAGGTTAATAGCATTTGCGCCGCTTGCTTAATAGTTTCTTTCCGGTGTGATTGATATACTGCTAACTTTTCTTTAAAAGCAACATTATTGGTAATGTTGCAACGTAGTGCTTGTGTCAGACATAGTACCGACATTTCAATTAAGAAATTGGGTTGCCGAGAATATAGCTGGGAACGTGTTTTTTCCAGAAGATGCAATCAATTCTTAATATTAGGGGTTTCGTCTTTAATATTTATAAACGTGATAGTAAACATATTGTATCCCTTTTAGTCCCCGAGTAACAAGACGTTTCATAGGGAATTGAAAAGTTTGGAAAAATTGTCACAATTTTGATATCCTTGCCTGTAAACATTGTCGCAAGGAGATAACCTCGCCTGTAAACATTGTCGAAGTGAGATAACCTCGCCTGTAAATATTGTCACACTTAGATATCACACCTGTAAACATTGCCTAACTTAGATATCCTCACCTGTAAACATTGTCGCAGTGAGATAACCTTGTATATAAACATTGCCTCACTTAGATATCCTCGCATGTAAATATTGTCACACTTAGATATCCTCGCCTGTAAACATTGCCACACTTAGATATCATCGCCTGTAAACATTGTCACACTTAGATATCCTCGCATGTAAATATTGTCACACTTAGATATCCTCGCCTATAAACATTGCCACACTTATATATCCTCGCCTGTAAACATTGTCACACTTAGATAGCATCGCCTGTAAACATTGTCACACTTAGATATCATCGCCTGTAAACATTGTCACACTTAGATATCTGTAAACATTGTCACACTTAGATATCCTCGCCTGTAAACATTGCCACACTTAGGTATCCTCGCCTGTAAACATTGTCACACTTAGGTATCCTCGCCTGTAAACATTGCCACACTTAGGTATCCTCGCCTGTAAACATTGCCACACTTAGGCATCTTCACCTGTAAACATTGCCACACTTAGATATCATCGCCTGTAAACACTGCCACACCTAGATATCCTCGCCTGTAAACATTGTCACACTTAGATATCCTCGCCTGTAAACATTGTCACACTTAGATATCCTCGCCTATAACGTTGTCACACTTAGATATCCTCGCCTGTAAACATTGTCACACTTAGATATCATCGCCTGTAAACATTGTCACACTTATATATCCTCGCCTGTAACATTGTCACACTTAGATAACCTCGCCTGTAAACATTGTCACACTTAGGTATCCTCGCCTGTAAACATTGTCACACTTAGATATCCTCGCATGTAAATATTCTTACACTTAGATAACCTCACCTGTAAACATTGTCGCAGTGAGATATAATCGCCTGTTAACAATGCCAGACTTAGATATCCTCGCCTGTAACATTGCAACACCGATATACCATTGCCTGTAAACAGCGCCACACTAATATATCATCTGAGATAAGCCATTCTTATAGTAACGTTTCCTGTTTTGGGTGGAACAATGTGAATAAAAATATTTAATCAATAAGTAGTTGGACTTAGTTCAAAGCAATACCTCATGAAAATGTCAATTTTGGAGGGATATCAACTTTCATTAAAAGTGAACAATTTTATGAGTCTTATTTATTGGATTTATACCAATACAAAAATTGTATCTTTTGCATGTATTCATACCAATACAATTAACACGTCATTCCATAAATACACTTTTGTACGCGTTTGCAAACAGTGACTGCTCTTTTGCTTATAATGTAATATAGATATGATTCTACAGTTTCTGCCTTATCCAGATTTGCATGTGCTCGTGTGCTATTATGACAATTAATCTAATTAATATTCATTATATCATTATTTCTCATTATATCTCACATGCATATTCATTGAGTAAAGCGTTAAGTAAATAGTTAGAGCATCGGCTTCAGGAGCGCCAGGTAGCGGGTTTGGGTCCACGGCCGCAACATACCCATTTCTTAAAAATGGATGTAGCATCTCCCTTGTTAACGCGTCGCATTGTAAAGACGGTGACACGAATTTATAATGTGGTTAAATGTGGTTTAACCAAGCTCGCATACATTCATCCATTTTAAAGCCTTTTTTGTTGGTCTTAACATTGCAAGAGTTGTGGTTTGGTTTGGGGTTTATCAGGTGTTATGTTCCTTTAACGGCATTTTAGTTATATCAGGACGTCCAGCTTATTACAGATGGATGAAGATCGTAGGGTTTCTTTTGTGTACAGAACAAATTGCATTTTTCATGCACAGAAGAACATCCGGGTGGAACCACCGAACTACCGCAAGGCAGCTGCAAGGCTTCCTCACATAAACAATCAAAGGGTAGTGATACACCTTTCAAATGGGGTCACCAAATATAGATCTTAAAGACAGGTGGTAGCTTGATGAACAAAGCAAGTTAAGCAGAAAGTTCCTCTACTAGTAACCTTCTGCATTACTTTTGATTGCATTAGGAAAACATTCGTTTTAAATACATCTATGTTTATTCATAACGTGGTTACTTTGAATGCGGTTTAAGGGTAGACAATAATAATTAATATTGTCAAACTGTGATGATGTCCCTAATAAACACATATACTTTGCATTCTAATATATAACTGTACACGTTCAATGATGATATCTAGAAAATTGGGGAAAATATAATCTACCTAAAAATGAAAGATAATCATGAAAAGTATTCAAAATGTGAACATATTTATTTAGAAAACATTTATTAAATACAGTAAACTAAACTTGTATCGATATCGCTTGCAGCACTGTCTCGTTTGTAGCGATACTAACACGCGGTCCCTGCCTATACGGTTCAATGTATTCCACTTATAATGTTCCGATACCGCTTGTAAAGATATTCCAGATGTTGCAATACTATTTTCTTGTCCCCAACCTTCATGTTTTTACCCATTATCACCCTTACGGAGGTAATGCGATCAAATGCGCTATAGATTACTCACATGGATCAATAGTAAACCATTTGTTAAATGTCATTGAACCACCTATTTCGATGTCATTACAGTGAAACTCCTCTAAACCATAGTTCCAGTAAAAGAAGACTTAAGACATGTTTTAATGTTTAGGCAGGAGCCTGCTTAATGCAGGTTTAGAGTCAGGTAAAAATCTCCTTTGTGAGTTTTCGTCATGATTTCACCCTGCATTAAGCTGTCACATGTTTAATACACCCTCGGATAAACAAGTTTGAATGTCCAGTTTAGAGGGGTTTAACTGTATATGTTTGTCTGGGTCAGAAAGTTAATAGGACATTAAGGATAAAGTGGTTGGTTCCTTCGATTATCTTATTATCCTGGGTACTATCTAGACAAATCTCAAATACATTAATCGACAATCAATGATTCAGTTTATACGCATTTGTATTTTTGAAAATGTCGTAAGATAGAAATTAGCTTTTAGAGTACGATAGCAAATAAAATCAAAACTCGGTTTGGGCATTGCTATCAAACACGTAAATAATACGAGACTAATACATGTACAAATAACGCCATAACAATGTTAGTTCTTGATATTCATTGCAAGCATAGATGCTGCGAATAAGGAATCAAATATATACTATATCAACATTTCAGTAACATAATGCAGCACAACCCCTCTAAACTGGACGTTAAATTAAGTATAAATATCGGCCATGGAGTCAGGTTGCATTTAATGCAGGGTAAAAGTCATGCCGAAAGCTACTATAGGAGCTTTCTGCATGACTTACATCCTGCATAAAACAGCCACCTGCCTCAAAGTATCTAAATTATTCTCTACTAGAATTCCGGTTTAGAGAGGCATGAGTTCAGTAACATACTATGCTTGTTTTGGTTTTACAAAATGCCTAAAGTGCTTTTTCAATTCCGGTTAACCCTTTCCCTGATAATGACGTCATGAATATTAATACGATTATTTTTATAATGGCATATGAACACATGGCATTTTGGCTCAGGTAGAAACTGTAGAAGCAGATCTATATTACACAATAAGCAAACAGGGTAGACCCTGATCAGACGGCTCCTATAGGAACCGTCAGATCTGGGTCTACTCTGTTTGCAGATGCGTCTAAATGCGCTTACATAAGGGAAAGGGTTAAATTTATGCATTAGCTACACCAAAGTATGTCGAACAACGTCTCTCCAGACAGTAGTTTGTCCTCAAGAAATTTACTACAATAACCTGAATTCACAACACAACTTTTCTTATTAACATGCATTGCAGAGAAAGTAGAAATCTTGAATTTCACAAAAGTCATAAGCACGTATTCAACAATGCAATTAAATAATTTGACAAAAATACAAGACGACACCATCGAATGCTAATATACAAAAACGCATTCAGTAAGTTTAGGACAAGGTCGCTGGATATAGTGTGTGCAGTAAAACCCCTCTAAACTGGACGTTAAATTAAACTATATTGTGTAGTCGATGGTGTATTCATATAAACAATTATACTGCAGGCTATTATAGAATGACGGTTATTTTTAATTGTTTATGTAATACCATCACTTATCACACGTCAATATACCTACCTGTAAATAGTGAAGACTCAGATGAGACAGCTCCTGGTCAGGATCTGCACTATTTACAAGTTGATTGTGCAACCAGTGCACTGTGATTGCACAGTGAAATACTTGTACACAGTGAAGATATATGTAATTATACAACAAGACATGGGTAAAGAAGGAGAAATGTATTTTAAAATTCAGCAATAGAAGGGTTAACTGTATGAATAGGTTATATTCATTTAAGAGACGCATTGAACATTTGGAACAAACAGTCATCTGCCTCTTTCATCGCATGTTTCAATATACAGTAAAACCTCGATTATTCGAATTTTCGGTATAGAAGAATTTAGACCCTTTTAGGCAGGTGGCTGCTTAATGCATGGTGAAAGTCATGCAGAAAGCTCCTAAAGGAGCTTTTCTGCATGACTTTCACCATGCATTAAGCTGCCACCTGTCTTAAAGATCGATAATAATACGTATTTTAGTGTTCGGATAATCGAAGATTTACTGTAATTCAGATGATAGTTCAGTGAACATTTCAGATTGACCCTTCTCCCAGATAACCGTGACTTGACTCGCATCTGTAAACAGAGGGATCCTGGGTCCATGCTTATAAAGCTTTTAGTTGAGTCTGAGTTCGTTCTCAAGCTTTTGATTGGTCAGATTTGAGTTCTCAAGCTTTTGATTGGTCAGATTTGAGCCAAAGGCTCAAATCTGACCAATCAAAAACTTGAGAACGAACTGTTCGAGTCGACACTCAATAAATAGTTTCTCCACAGCTTGCTCGAAGCTGAAATAGTCAAACTTACACCAGATCCAGATTTGAGGAGACATATTTCTCCACAGTGTGAAAGTTAAGCAAATGGAAACAATCTGCGCTGTGTTTGACAGCTGATTCAGATTACTTTATATACGCTTCACCTTTTAACATTACAGAAGACAAATACTACATTAGAACATGTCCTAACCGGCCATCTTTTATTGAACCTTAAACGGCAAGTTGTTGCTTAACCCTTTCCCCCATAGGCTATTTTAGATCTAACCTGTTTGAATAAATCTACCGAAAAGACGCATTAACTAGAGGAAAGGAAAATTCTAGAATTTTGTAGTTCTGAAACCATTGTGATAAATAGATCATTTGCTCCTAAGGAACAAATGCTCTATTTATCACAATGGTTTCAAAAAGTGACTTTTACAGACGCGCGTAGAAATGTGTCTTTATGGAGGAAAGGGTTAATGAAGGGCAAATACATCACAGAAAGCTCCTATAGGAGCTTCCTGCGTTCCCTTTTTACCTGCATTAAGCTGTCACTTCCAATACATACCCATACTAAGACCTCTTTTTGATCGTCGTTTAAGACAGGTTCTGCTGTGCATCAGTAAAAGCAATGACAGAAAACTATTAATCCTGCATTCCCAAAGGTGAGCAAGTCGTTAGCATATTCCGTTCATAGAGCCCGGAGCAAAATCAATTTGTCTTTCCGTAATAGATGCATTAGAACCGTTAGAAGTGCGACAGTCTGATATACCCACTTCATGTCGGAGGTAAATTGAATAATTCTTTTTAATTCAAATAGATATTCAGTGTAACGTGATTTATTTTGAGATACTTTAGTATGCGTAATGTGAGTGAAACTAAGCCTTCTTGAGATAACATTTTCCCTTATAAAGACGTGTTTTCACGCATCTGCAAACAGAGTATACCTTGATCAGACGGCTCCTAGAGGAGCCATCTGATCAGAGTCTGCTCTGTTTGCTAATAGAATTTGATAGGTATGTTCTTTACTTTCTAAAATGGCTACAATGTTCCACCTTCCATATTTCATTTTTACTATTGTGTCCATAAATATTCAGTTGGTATTGAAATTCGGAATAAACATAGACCAGGGAAAGGGTTAAGCATTGCTTTGATTGGCATTTATAATCAGTTTGGATCCAGATGAGACGCGGACTAACCCGGCGTCTCATCAGGATCCAACATGTTTGATACTCGATCAACAGTTTTTTCAAAAGATTGAACTAATTGTACAATAATGAAACAATAAGCAATTCAGAGACTGGTGAGACATCTTATTGCTTAAGAATGGTTTATAACATAGGACATTTAATGGTTACACAACGATAGGTACAAATATAGGATGGGAATTTATATTGTTTATACTATTAATAATTTGAAGACTTTTAATGAAATATATACTTCGAAATATCGAATCTGTTAAGATATAGCTAAAGTATATACATGTATAGTGACTCGTATAGAGCTATGGGTGGAGTCTGTTGATATAAGCTGTGTATTGTGGTAGATACTTATCATATTCGTTCTTTCATTATGAGTTTCAAAAAAGGATAAATATAAATATACCTTTGACGGATAACTGTTTTAACCCTTTCCCTAGCGTAAGCGCATTTTGACGCATCTGCAAACAGAGTATAGCCAGATCAGACGACTCCTATAGGAGCCGTCTGATCTGGGTCTGCTTTGTTTGTTTATAGTGTAATAAAGATCTGATTCTATTGATATTCATGACGTCACTGTTTCCTACATGAATATTCTTTAGCGAAAGGGTTAACCCTTTCCCTGTTCTATTTTTAGTCCAATGTTCAATACCTACTGAATATTTATGGACAAAATAGTTATGACGAAATATGGAAGATGTACCATTATAGACATTTTAGAAAATATAGAAACAGATCTATCAAATTCCATTAGCAATTAAAGCAGAACCTGATCAGACGGCAGATACACTTTTATATCAAACCCTGATTTCAGTGCCTTTCTAATACAAATCTGATACGTAATATCTCGAACACTGCAATACGTATTATTATCGATCTTTAAGACAGGTGGCAGCTTAATGCATGATGAAAGTCATGCAGAAAGCTCTAGAGCTTTCTGCACGATTTTCACCATGCATTAAGCAGCCACCTGTCTAATAATCGAGACTTTGCTGTACCTTATCGTCTTGTCGATTGCTTCCAGAAACTGATTAAATGTCAATGATGTTTCCTAGCACAAGCTTGACAATTGATACGTTAATGCTTTTGCGAAAATCCGGACCATCTGGGTCATATTCGCTTTTGATTTATGTAGAAGAAAACGTATATAGCAGAATCCCTTTTAATCGGAATTTTATGACAGATTAAATTAGGTTGCTTTAGGCAGGTGGTTGCTAAAGCACGATGAAAGTCATGCAGAAAGATGCTTTTGGAGCATTTTCAACCTGTATTAAGCTTCCTGAAAGATCAGTTTTAATAATATTTTTGACGTTCAGATAAATTATACTTATCTGTCTTGTGATTGTCAATTGTCATACCTTTAACACTACGAATCTAGGTTACGAAGATGATACGACCTAAAAACTATTGTGTTCTATAGTTATGCTTTAAAGTGATATTCTCTCCCTGCAACGTGTTTTAAAACTGACTGACAATTACATAAATTACGTGTTGATATGCTGAAAAGTAGTATATCAAATAAATATTGAAGAAGACATTGTGTTTGATATGAAAGACCCTGTGTTATTTGTTAATATGTTTGAAATTATTCGGACTGCGTTTTGGTTTCGTAACCGTTCGATATAACCCGATGTTATTTTATTGCACAACTATCGAACACATTTTGATGCACAGGTACATGTTTCGGCATAAGTTCAAATTGACAGTCGTAATAACAATGGTTGAACATAGCAAATACCAAGTTGTATGATTTTATTGACAATATGCGAATACGTTAAGGAAACTCACTTTAAAACAGTTTGATTAAATACGAAGAGACGCCAAACATGTTAATTTTCAGTGCACGAAGCGGCGTGACCTGACTGGCATTTGCAAACAGTTTTGATCCAGGCGAGACACCGAGTAACTCGACATTTAAACGGGACCCAAGCTGTTTGACACTTTGTTGTTTATTTAAAAGCTCAAATGAATAAGAGGTAAGTAAAACGTGTTAAAGATAGGCCTTTAGCTCTTTCGGTGCCAAATTTCTAATTGTCGTCTGCAACTCAATTTTGTTAAATCATTCAATGAAATAAGGAAGTGGAATAAATAAATACAAAATTCAAAGGAATAAACACAGATCGAGAACTAGAGATTGAAACAAATAGTGAAGTTCCTGATCAGACGCCGCCTTTTCAAGGGGGTGTCTGATCTGGGACTGCACTGTTTGTCGTGGTGCATTTTGGCGACATTGGCGGTGAAAGGGTTAAGCAAGCACTCCTTATAACAAACTGAGAGTTAACCAATAGCTTAACCAGCAATTGATCAATAATATAAGATATAAGTTTTTAATAATTTACAATGCTCATAAATATATAACAGTTTTAAACAGGCTCGAAACACATGGCTTACAGGTCGTGTGTTTGGTTTTTTTTGCAATATTGAAGAAATATTTAAAGATAGAAGTGTGAAATAAAAAAAAAATAGTACTTTGTGCCAGTCCAAATAAACGGCTTGTATACACATATTTCAAAAGTCATACGACATAATAGAAGTTTACACAGTGTGGTACCTCAGGGCTCAATTGATCAATTGGGCGCTAACAGTTACAGCATCAAAAAAAAAGAATAGATTAATAGCTGTCACGTTTCTGCATCTGAATTTACGGGCGTTCGCTACACGTATTAGTTTTATTTCTGAAACAGCACAGTTTGGCATTTTAATCTTACCCTGAGCTTACTTCAACGTATTGAAGATGTATGGAATGTCTTGGGCGCATGGCCTACAAATGTACTTTGTAGTATAAACTGCAAAGGTGCTAACTATATATTACTGAATAATAAAGGTGAAACTGTCATTATTTCTTGTTTCTAATTTGACAAATACAAAAGCCAGCTTTCGATGAATAACACGTTCAAAACTGCTTAATATAGATATATGTGTTAACACCGTGCAAACAATATGTCATACCTCAAAGGAGGAATGATTACCATCTATCATCAATATTGTAATGACGTCATGGTGTGCGATAACAGTCTTAAAGTATAAAACAAGTACCAAATGCGAAAGGCGCTGTTACATAGTGCGCGGAGTTCCGTATTAATTTTGTACAAGAGATGTCCATCTGTGAACACACAGTGGTTGATCAATTTAAACACATTTGCGTTGTTGTTAAACCCATTTTGCTCCCAGTGGATTCGTCCATGCTTATATATTGGATTAGTCATTTTTTATCTAAGGGATGTCTGGTCTAAATTTTCGTTTTCGTTTCGTTTTATATTGAATTTCCTATCAGCAAACAGTGTAGACTCTGATCAGACGCCGGATAATGCGCCGTCTGATCAGAGTCTACACTGTTTGCCTACGTCCCATATATGGGATCGTGGGCGCAAATGGGTTAAACCAGGAGTATAACACAAGGATCATGTAAACCAAAAGACGATAGTTGATTCTCATCAGGATACAGTCTGTTTGTCAATTAGTAAAGAAACGTTTAAAGAAAACTGAAAGTAGTTAAAATTTCAGAGTTGGAGCAGAAATATTTTTCGGCAGATTAAGGGTTTATACTCAATACTGTAGGACATTTTTGACGGTGTCATTTATCAGGTACAAATAAGCGCCTCAATAAGATGCCAAATACGTGGATGACAAATACGAAACTAATGAGGGAATCTCTTTTCTGTGCAAGGATTTCTCCCGTTATGTTCCGTTAGACTACCGACAACTTAAAGACGATTTCTACAGTTTGTTTCCTTCCAAGATGTTTTTAATTGTTTTATATTTTGTTGTTTAAAGTATGCTGAATTTAAATAAAAATCGAAAAGAGGGGGTTACAGACTTTATTTTTGAGTAATTAGCATGAAATAAAAATAAGGGTGGTTCCTGTCTCTTACATATGCGACAGTACAAAATTATGACATCAGTGATATTTTCGTTAATTTCTAAGAAACTTATCCAAGATTTTATTTTAAAAAATTCACATTTTGTGCTTTATAGTATCCTTAACATGAAATCAAAAAGAAATATATGGGTTACACGCTTCCTAAAATGGTTTGGGTCCATGTAGAACTGTGGTTGCCATGGCAACCAACAGAAAAGTCTTTAAATCTCTTCTTCTCAAAAACCATTGGTCAGATTTCCAAACAAAATTATGGGAAGAATCATTAGGTGACTGTTACTAAAATACCCAAAACCATGACAATATCTAAGACAACATGGCCGCTAGGGAGCGGACCTGATTTCCTCATATGTACACATAGATAACACTAGAAAAGACTGTTTGGTACATGTTGGTGAATTGCAAAGTACAATCACTACAATGCTTTTCCAATATCGTTATTAATTATAGTGTAACCTTAAGTTTTATGTTAAAATGTTTGGTTTACAGGACAAAATATCGGCGGAAAAGCATAGATTATGTAAGGGTAAACACTTTATCTTATAGACTTCTTTACACCATAGTAGATAATGTTATAATAGCACAGAAAAAGACCCGCTCAAGTGCTGCTTATACCAAGATGTACCGGTATTTGAATTGAAATATATTGTATATAACACAAATATAACATTCAACTCAAAGGGCCTCAGTGGTCAAGTAGTTGGAGTCCCTAAATGACAATTACTTTGCTTCTCATAGCATTGGGTTTGATCCATATCTTAGTCTGATCTGTCAAGTAAGGATGTCTGTCTTGCAACTTGTAAGTAAACTGAAATACAACTAACGTCATGTAAAACCAAATAAATGTTTACTACAAAAAAATATTGAGATCACTAATTTAAGTGTCATTTAAGCAACGGTTTATTAATTTAGCTGTTACGATATCTCAAAATACTACTTGATAAAGAGTAACAGCTAAATCCGATGTGTTTGGTTTGTGATGAAATAAATGATTGTAATCAGTACCTAAAACAAGATTCATTTAAAATCTGGAGTAGGTGGGCCTAACGGTAAAGATAGTATTGATGTATATTTAATTTAAAAAAATGTCCTTACTGGTTTTTGTTAAAGCTGCACAGAGAAAGTCGTCGTTTCAGCTATTTTAGTTCCTTATAAATGTAATTGATATTACGATACTGTGAAAATGAATGAAATTAAAAACAATTGTGTAGGCAAGTAATGATCTTATTTCAACAAAAAAGCCTTTGATCACCAAGAATTTCTCTTTCAGAACGGTGCACTCTTATAACACATTTTCCAGATTATAATAAATGCTTAAAAAAGCATTCGACAGTCATGCACTTTTATCAGTGACTCTGTAAAGTATATAATATGCAAACACGTCGAAATCCGTCTAAAGAGTAAAATCCGTCTAATAGAAGCAACGGACAGTATTGTATGCATGTTCAAAAATGGTACTGTGCCAGTCTAAGTCTCACTGTCTGTGAAAACAGACAACATTATAACCAGTTAGGTGCTGGGATGATTTGGCCGAGGAGCGTTTCAGCAAATTCTGATCTCCGTCTGTCATTCTCGATAGTGCACTTTTGTTAGCAAAACAATAGAATCGATTGCATTAAAAACAGTTAAAACAATTACGGTAACATATGCATATGGGGTATGCAAACAAATGGTACAATGTCAGTCCGCGAGAACTGCACACGTATTTAAGCCATGGGCCGCTTTAGCCGATGACGCATCAGCTGTTTTGCTCTTCGTCTGTTAATTTATTTCCTACTCGTTTGTAAACAAAATAATATAACTATAACGCTGATAACTGTTGAAAAAGCAACCTTTTTAGCATTGTACATATTACCTATGTTATTGGTTATTAGTATTTCTGCGCAAGCAGCCTGTTTCTCCATATTCGTTCCTACTCTTCTTTTTATTTTTTTTATTTTTCAATTATATGTTAATATGTTGTTATTAATTATTACATGTTTTAATATTTATTGTTGTTTTGTACGGACATTATTTTTATAAAAAAAAAATATTGGCCACTGATTAGAATCGAACTCAAGACCCCGCACATGCAAGCCCAGATACATATCCACTGCACCAAGACAGCTATGTTGAAAACATTGCAGCTTGCTAAGGCTTTTAAAAATAAAGAATCGGTGTAGTCGCTTCGTTTTGTTAACATTAGAGTCGGTCATGTTTTGTTCTAAAATAAGTTGGTCTTTCCTTATAAACAGTCACAAACCGTCTAGTGTTTTGTCAACAAATAATAAATGGGAAACAAAACAAACAAACAAACAAATAAATAATACGTTTGTGTCCGTATCGGAATATTCGCCAATCGTCACTCACATTGGAAGGTCATTTCCTGTCTATTTTTAGATGGACTATTTCTGTAGGTAGGGGAATTTTGGAAGGTTATTTCCCGTCTTTTTTTTAGATGGACTATTTCTGTAGGTAGGGGAATTTCTCTGTCTGTATCCAAACTGTTGATATTAATGCTTTTTCGATGTCAAATAACACAACTTCAATGTGTAAGCTGCCCGCATATACCATTACCCTATATGTACGTTGTGCCGTATTTACGGCAAATACGACACAAAATCGAGCTCGTTCTTTTAGTAGTATAGATAGCAAAATCGACATACCTTCTCGTCTCCAAAACTAATGATCTGATTTCAGAATAATTTAGTGGGAGTAATCAATAGGTAACTCCCTACCAAAAGAGCTAAAATGGGATGGATCCATGGAGAACTCTGGTTGCCATGACAACCAAAAGACAACTCTATAAATCTCTTCTCAAAATTAAAACCAATGGTCAGCTTTTAAAATAATTTGATGGGAGTAATCATTAGGTGACCATCTACCAAAATAATTCAAACCATGAAACTATCTAAAAAAGACATGACTGCTAGGGACAGACTTGATTTCCTGATAGATATAGAAAATATTGCAAAATCTTCAAATCTCCTCTTCTCCAATACCAATGGTCTGATTTCAGAATAATTTCGGTCGTCCGAAATTTGCGTTATCCAGAATACCGGTACGCTTGTTTCCTTTGTAACAGTATTCTGCGCAAAAACGCTGCGCAGAACTTACTACCGAAATCGTCTTTAACAGTGGCTAATGTAGACAGGTTTTACTGTATAACCATTTTATAGCTGTAGTAATTTGAAAGTTTGTATAAATGGAAATATATAGTTCGGCCTGATTCTTTCCTGTATTATGTCATCTAACTAGCATGATGTATTTATTGTGTCATTATTCATCAGCTACTTTCGCTTATTACAATTGTAAATTTGCATGCAATGATATGCGGAAGTAATTTATGTCCTACCACCTTTACATGAATATATAACAACGTATATCTTGAAACATTTCACCATAATATGTTTCGGGCATATCATCATCGGTTAAAAATCGACAGCTTTATAAATCGAGATCAAAGTCTAAGGTTTACATGTTTGCTTGTTCATGATGGATTTTAGATAATATCATATTGTGATTTTGTATATAGTAAACTCCTCTGACCTGACGTTTAATTTAGAAACATTACTGGACTTGATGGCAGCTAAATACAGGGTGAAAGTCATGCAGAATGCTACTCTATGCGCTTTGTGCATGACTTTCCCCCTGCAGTAAGCAGCCACCGATCTAAAAGTATATAAAATATTCCCTACTATACTTCCGGTTAGGAGAGCCTTTACTGTAAAAAGACAATGAGAAATATGATCGATGGCAGCATGGTTCGTGGGTGATTCTTGAAAATGTTCTTTTACATGAGCGTTCTGATTTTACAGATACATGCAAAATTATTGCAGCACATTGCCACAGGGAGATTAGAACAATTTGTAAAAACAAAACCGTTGGTAATGTTCTTAAAATGATTTCACGGGTAATCCTTTTTAAGCCAGAAAGCAAACCGTTTCAAGCAAAACAAAATAAAACAATTAAAGTTTAAAGATAGAAATTGAAATCACCATTTCACTTTCAATTTATAATTATGTTTGTAATGCCTTCGTGGCAATTATAGAAATCGCTTCAAGTTCTTGACAGATTTTTACAGTTCTCTCTAAGGGAAACTAGCTTTTTATTGTCGGTCGAAAAAACTATGTGTTTGCCACTCAGGGATGAATCGACAGATGCCTTCAGAGAAGCATTGTAACAAGTATAGTATGCTGCAAATTAAATATGTGTAATTACAATTGAATTTGAATTTATCAATTATATCAGTGAAGTAATCGTTTGGGTATTCTTTTAAATCCTCTTGGATCTGTATCTGATGGTTTTATATGGGAAGGAATTAAACTACGACGCAAGAATATAAGAACAAATTCCCCATGTATAATTTCATAAACCTATATATACCGAAATGATAGTTATGATTTTATACGAACGTATAACTTAATAACTCATTTAGTATTGCAACAAAATTGTTCATCAAACATCTTCAATGACATCGCTTAATAAAATAATTGTGCATAGATCTACCAAGAATATTAAGATATAATTATGCAAATACCAAATGTTAGTTTTCGAATGAGTTCTTCATGGATACCAAATTGATTAACGGGTATTTTAGGTGTTGCAGTATCATAATGAATAGTGATTACCGGGTACAACGTGTCTGTATAGTGTGTTTATGTTGTTATCCTTAACGAACTAATTATACGAAAAAGGTGGATGATACCTTCTGATAACATAATCAGTGATAGCTATTTGTAGAGTTATCACAGCAGATATGACTACCCACTGACCTAGTTTTCGATATTTCAAATCCGAAGCAGAAGCAGGAAACCTTGCAAGCATGTTTAAAAGTGTTTCGGAGAAAGTGCTTTTGTTCGACGCCGTAGTAAAGTTTATAAAGGACGTGGATAATGCTTTATTTTACATAGGTGTGTAAGTAGACATCATTATTTGTTGATATAGAGTGTTGTTGTAGCAATTCAATACCTTAACAGACTTGCATCAGGCTAGTATCTTTATTACAACATCCAGCGAAACGTCACTATGTAATTACAAAAGGTCTAAAAGTATCAATAAATCATTGAGAAAGCTGAATAAGAAACTTCGTGTACAAATAACACATCTCGTTTCATTGCATTTAAATCTACTAACATCAATATTTTATTTACAATTCTACGTTGGTAAAATACTATAAAAAAAAACCATTTAAACCTTTACGTGATGAAATTTTATAATTTCAATCAAACCTGAGATTTTTGTTTATGGCATGAAAATACATGAATGAGTCCAGCAGGAAACATCACACACAAAACCAAAAGCCGCCGGATGAGCCCCACGACAAAAACAGTATAATTATGTATATGCATATCAAAAGACACAAAGAGACGCAAAAAGATATTACATACAAACAATAGGGGGAAGATGGAAGTACCGCCTTGGAACGGTCAGTGACCTCACACTTATTCCATCCCGCCCTAAAAGACAAATAGTGTAAATAAACCTATCCCCTCTCCGACTAATCTACAACAACCGCGATGACAAATACAGTGGTAATAGCATGTAAAACGAAAACATATTTAAGAGAAACAAACTGGATCCCACTATCGCTAGTGTAGTCAATGTACTTTTGTTTCCGGATTTAAGAAGTCGTCTTTATAGAGTACTAAACCTTTCCTGTCGGCGTACATAAAAAGATGACAGAATGTAGAATAAGATTATTCTGTAAGCACCTAAAACAGACTCTGATCAGACATCGCAAGCATGAACCATCTTTTATGAGTCTAATCCGTGTTCAAAGGCGTCACTATCGAGTCAAGATTAAACACTATGGACTGCATGTGCATTTAATAGAGTATTGATAGATGTTGGGTGAATTTGTGGACTGGTTTTATGACGTTAACATCATTGCGTATGATCAAAATCACCCGCCATATTTTCGTCTATTTCTTTGCGGTGAGTATACATTTTGTCAACAAAACGAGAACATTAAAGTGACACTCCAATACGCGGTAAGGTAAGAAGGTGTGTGGAGTGTAGTTGCAGTTTTAATAAACTTGTTTGTTATCAACCATCTCTTCATACAAAAAACAATGACATTTATTAGTTTAGTAGACAATGCAAACAGGACAGGTGTATAATTTATATAAACCCCGACCGTATAAATGACTGTTACAGTTGTCAAAACAAAGCGACTGTTCCATCTATTTGATTCCGGGACTAACTTAAGCCATTCCCTCCTACTGACGCCTTTTGACGCCTCTGTTATAGTCAGTTTTGAAACAATTGTGATAAAGTATTTGCTCCGTAGGAGCAAATGCTTTATTTACTAAAAATAGTCATGGGGTAATGGGTTAAAATATCGCCGGCTATTCACCAAACTGTTATATACTATATCGATTCTCTTCTTATAGTTAATAGCTAGCTGTAAAATGCTTTATTTAACATAATAAACATAGCAGAATCAATATTTTAATACTTTTGACATTTCGTCCTGTTTAACATGTTTTATTCATACAGCCCACGGCAAAAGCATTCCAATATATCCGCTATTCCTTGAGATATTTGTCTTTACCTAATAGATGTATTAGAATGGTAGGATATGCGACAGTGTCTGATGAACCCACTTCATGCGTGAGACAAATTGAATAATTATTCTAATGCAAATAAATACTCTATGCAACGTTATCTTGTTTAAGATAGTTTAGTGTGTTTGTGTGTGAGTGCTATAACCTCTTCTAGCTCCGGGGTTATAAAACTTCTTGCTTGAGTCTGAGATCATTCTCAAGCATCTGATTGGTCAGATTCTGAGCTTGCTCAGAATCTAACCAATCATATACTTGGGAATGATCTCAGACTCAGACTCAGAAGTTTTATAACCTTGGACCAAGATGTTAAGCGAGTCCTGACTGGTATTGGCAAACAACTTTGAACCAGATGAGACAGTGGGTAACTTTGCCTCTCATCAGGATCCAAGCTGTTTGACTCTCGATCAAGAGTTTGATCAAATCGGAAACCAGGTAACATTCAGCAAACCAGAAATTTGAGCAGATACATGTATTTATGTTCAGCATGAGAAGGGTTGATACGAATATACGAGACGACTTTGCGGTACTAAATGTTTCTTGCACAACGAGAGTTAGGAATATAGGACGGGCGTTTATATCAACCTTCTATACTAGAAATACTTGAAGATCTTAACTGACAATATATGCATGTACTCCGAGATATCAAATGTTAACGTATGACCTAAATGTATATAGTGAATCGTATCGAGCAATGGGTAGGATTGGGTTTGGTTTTTATCGGTTTTACGTCGCTGTAACAGTATTTCATTCATATCACGACGTCCAGCTAATTACATGTGGCGAAAGACCCAAGAAGTTGTTCTGTTGATAAAAGCTGTCTATTGTTGCAGGAATTTTCATATACTTGCTATGTCAATATACTTGACATATTCTTTCTTTTCATTATATTTTGTATACACCCAAACACACGCACATACAAGAAATGAACACAGAACACATTAACAAACAACAATCCTATTTAGATGTAACTACATGTATTCCTTTTTCTTACCATTATTAGTAAGTAATATAATACATCCAACGTTCTTTATAAACAGTTTAGACGTTGTACATAACGCCACTTTTCATCTGTAACGGCACCTGTAGCTTGTAGTTCCATCTTATCTGGGTTTTCTCTGTTTACAAATGTGTGTAAAAGGATCTGCTCTGTTTGCTTATGAAACCGTATACATGTAGATATAATTCTACAGATTTTGTTATGGCCAAAACTTCTTGTGTCGATATACAAAACCGAGTCTGCAATTTTCTCTTTTTGGCGTTGTTACCTTTGCTTTCGAAGGATCACCCACTTTCCGAATATATGTATTAGCAAGAGTGACGTGTCGTTTTTATTGATAGATAACCCGTAGATTGGGATAATACCACTATTGTATTAGGTGAGTTCAGCATTGCACTATTTGGTTTAATCACTACAATGTATTGGCAATCGGACTAACCAACTGCACGAGCTTCACGAGAAATTGGCTCGTCAATTTAAGCAAACCCTTTTGTATAGAATGGAATAGTTTGGAAAAACCAAATCTATAAACAAAAACGACAGGTCACTCCTATTTGCTAATACTTAATCACAGCAGGATTTAAGTGCTTGTGTGGCGGCCTTGAAAATTCGCCCCGTACTCCATTCTCAGTGTTGTTATATTTTCTGGTCCTTCGGGATCATTAGTTTTGATGGTATAAGTTTTGAAAATTGAATATTGCTTACGCCGGTGCTAGAGGCGTGGGTAGTGTTGCACTCTTAATTATGAACAGACTAAATAAAACCGAGTGTTCTCTTTTTGGCATTGCTACTTTTGCTTTCGAAGGATCACTCACTTTAAGAATATATTTACAAATGAGTTGTACATATACGGCTTTCCGTGTACAAAATGGCATTATAGGACAGACACAACTGTTTTATGTGTTTTGTATGTGGCAATTCCTGCATGACCCATACATCTACTTTTTAACAAAACCAAATTATTTCAGCTTAAAAAGGGGGAACACTAAAGGGAGGGACACACACACAAGGACACGGCACAATTACAAGGCACAACTTGACGGAAACGCACAAATAGACATAAAATATTTACCATACAAAACACAAAAATGTAGATAATATGGTGAACGCAGGAGTCCGTCCTGGAAAGGTCAGTAGCCAAAAAGTCACCGATGGCTAAAACAAGGTTTGAGGGTACCCAATCCCACGATTATCTCATCGTGACGTAACGCTATCATATATATTTTGATATTTACGGGCATATATTCATTCACTAGTGAATTACATTCGAACGACTAACTATATTCATACGCGCTGTCAAAACAAACAAACTGGCGGGGGGTGACCTATCTGTCAACGATTGAGTAACAATAGATGGCAAGGGACTGCTTTAACTTTCGTGGTAAAATAATTCCAATCGTGATCGCTGTCCAGTAAATATCTACAAAATATATGCCAAAAAAGACCTCAATGTACCAGCTACTCTGACCCCAAAAGTAAACCATATATTCTACATCGCTGCAACAACTTTACAATATTATTCTCCACATGACCTTTTGTTTAAAGAAATCCTGTAGGAATCATCTCCTACGATGAAACGTATGGTCTATAAAACAGGTCTCAACCAAAACAAGAAGCAAACCACAGCGCACAGCGCATGCAAATACATAATTCAAAGGCTGAATGACAATAATGTCCCAGCAAATCAGATAATGAAGATGTCTGCTCATAAAAATATCTCGTCAATCAACAACTAGTCATCTGATTCCAGCATAGCACAAACATATTTCAAACATGTTATAGATCTACTCCAAAACAGCTGATCGCAAAACAGTTTTATGCAGTTGTCAATTTCAATAAACGTTTTCACTAAATTTGAATCAAGATTGTTTTACACGGCGGAAATGTCCATGTATATACAACACTAATGAAGGGCTTAATCCACCAAGACGAAGGCGCATTTTGAATCCCATTGACAGTGACGAATAGGCGAACTGTATGTGGGTCTGCACTTAAACTTTGAGCAAACGTCGCACTTTACACAGATACATGTGTTGTGTACTGTGACGTCATAATATGACGTGTTTGTATGTTGAAACTGTAACAGAACTTTATTTTGACGTGTTTCTGTAGGGTTTTTTATCATAAACTATCTCTGAGATTAGATCTAAATTAGATCATGGTTGATATGACAGTAAGTCAACAAAAAGGTGGAAATTCTGGACCTACTTCGTCCCAGTCACTTAGCAAACCTAATAACGCCTTTCATTGACCATTTCTATGTAAGGAATATTTAACAAATCAACGTTACTGCTGAAAATTGGCTGCAAAAACATGTTTGTTTGTTATGTTATAAATAGAATCTTTCATTCGTGTTCATGGTTATTGGATTTATTAATTTTGTCTTTTTAAAACGAAAAATTCGCTAAAGCTCTTTTTTATCGTTTTAAAGACTCATTTGATAACCCCCAATAATCATAAACACTCATTAAGATCGTCTATGTATGAAATATTTTCAGTTGTTATGATTCGGTGTTGTTTGAGTCCTTCAATGATACTTCTTGATATTTGGATGATATTCTCAACTTAGATAACCCTTTCCTTGATGTCTTACCCAAAAGAACTCAAATTGAATAAAGCTAACCCTTCCGACACTTATGCGGCTTTTCTCGATCTAGACCTTAAAATTGACAATGGAATTATTTATTCTAAAACTTATGACAAAAGGGACGATTTTGATTTTAATATTGTAAATTTCCCTCATCTTGATAGAGATGTTCCCCGTGCCCCATCTTACGGGGTTGAAATATCTCAACTTATTCGTTTTGCTAGAGCTTGTTCTTCTGTTGACGATTTTAACAATCGAAATCTCACTTTAACTGAAAAACTGCTTAAGCAAGGATATAGATATCATAAACTAAGAACAATATTCTCTAAATTTTATTATCGAAATCTCTAACTTATTGGCAAGTACAAATGCAATCTTAAGACGCTCTTGTGACACGGTATTTCACATCCTGAAGTTTTGGACATACCCATTTTCTCACTTTGTTCACTAAATACATAAAAATTCATATAAAGGGGGATATGACCCCATAGTACTACAACATATTGCATGTCTGGTTGTCAACCCTTTTACAGTTGGCAATCACGCTGCCCTCTTTGCATGTACGCCGACAAGAAAGGTTTAGTACTCTATGAAGACGACCTCTTAAATCGGGAAACGGAAGGAGGACGTCGGCTATTTTTGTCGTACCCTTTTCTACAGATACTCTGTTTGCAGCTCAATAATTGAGTACACTAGCGATAGGTGGATAGTTGTTTCACTTAAATATGTGTTCGTTTTACATGCACTTTGCCGCTGTATTTGCTATCGCGGTTGTTGTAGATTAGTCGGAGAGGGGATACGTTTATTTACACTGTTTGACTTGTAGGGTTGGATGGAATAAGTGTGAGGTCGGGCGCTAAACCGGTTTGAACACCCATTAACATTTGTCACTGACCGTTCCATGGCGGTACTTCCAACTTCCCCTTATTGTTCGTTGTTATGTCTTTGTGTGTCTGCGTCTTTTATATACATGTACGTTTACTGTTTTTCGTATTGGTGATGTTTAGGTGTGTTTTGTATGCGGTGTTTTGTATGCAGTCTTTCCTGCATGACCCATACATGTACTGTCATGCTCAACGATCCCGGCGCTACGTAGCCTGTCCAGTTTAGCAGTGCCCTAAACTTCAAATTATCCAGTTTCGTTTTGTAGTGCCATAACCCCAGCCCAGCCTATAATTTCTTATCTTACTCTTGTATAAGTTATAGTGTCACATTTGTGTTTGTTTGGGTGATTTTTATTGGGGTTTGGTTTCACGCACTGGATCTACTTTTGGCTATTATGATGTCGGTGCTGAACATACCAGGAACAGTTATGTGCATGACATACATGTATATGTCATTTGAGCTTCATCTATTGCATTCGTGCGTCCTGTCATGTTTCCTGTCTGACTTCCGTTCCATTTTAGTCATTTGCAAATAGTAATTCGGTGTTTTATCAAGACCCAAGCTGGATCTATCAGGATCCATCTTCGATACGATTATTTATCAGATACAAATGAGTCTCCAAAATATGCAAAAAATTATAAAACAAATACAAACGTAATGAGAGAATCTCCTTGTTGGACAAAGTTTGTCTCCTATTATGCTCCGTTAAGCTACCAATATTTTTCTCTGAGTGATTTATAGAGGTATTATTGTATAAAAAAAATATGGCTATGCTAATTGGAAATGTTTGATTTCTTGCTTCGTATACATTCAAACTATTCGGCCTGAATCTCACTGGTATTATGCCGTCTAATATAACAAATAGCCGGATACAGTTATTGTCTTCATCCTCAGTTGCTATTCATCAACTCCTATCCTTTATTACAATTGTAAATTTGTGTGCAATGATATGCGGATGTAATACATTGTCTACAATCTTTACATGAATATACGACAATGTATCGTGTGAAACATTTTAACACGTGTGTCTGGTATATCACCACCGGTTAGAGATTGACAACCTTATTAGTCAAGATCCGATTCACACATTTTCCAGATTACTTGTCCATAACTGTATCTTAGGTGTCACTTTATGTGTAACAACACAATGAAAACTATACTCGAGAGGAACGTGTTTCGTGCACGAGAGCTGTCTTCTAATTCTACATCCTTCTTTGTATTCCAATTCACAGATATATGAACACGTATTACTTTAATAAGTACAACTGTAATAATGAATTTAGTATTGCATCAATCATTCGTGCATTAATGAGGTCGTCCCATAGCATGACGTTGTGAGCACGTTTTACAATACAAAGAATAGGATTGTTCACTATATACCCAGATATCAGGTGTACATGGACAACAAATCGAGAGACGGTATTTTAGGTATGGCAGTATCATAATAAATAGTGATCACCGTATGCAACGTGTCTAGACTAATTAGCAAATTCTGTTAAGCATATTTCCAGATAAAATAGTCAGTGATAGAGATTAGGAGAAAAATAAACACGACACAGGCCGGCCTTGTATGCTAAATATCAAAAACCTGAAGCAGAAGGTTGAATCCTTGCAAACAAGTGTGACATTTTTCCTCGTCATTTCAAACTTGGGACACAGGTGATGTTTTATTCTCCATAGGTAGGCAAGTAGACACCACTATTACATTTTGTTGATATAGCGTATTGTTGTAGCAATGCAATTTCTATGCACAATCTTAATCCTTTACTTAATTAATATCCATGTAGAAAATAATGACATTAAGAATTATTTGTTATAATGGCATATGGACGCAGATTTTGGCCATGGCAGAAACTGTAGAATCATATCTATATTATATAATCAGCAAACAGAGCAGACCCTGATCGAACGGTTCCTTCAGGAGTCGTCTGATCGGGGTATACTCTGTTTGAAAAGAGGTAGAAATGCGTATTATTGTGTAAGGTGTTTTCAAATGTCATAAGGCGTCACTATCGATTAAACGATTAGGTACTCAAGACTGGATTGGTACTAGCAGATGTTGGACGAATTAAGGGTTTTATGATGCTGACATACTCGTTTGTCAGTGCATATATTGATGTTCACTCTGCTCTACTCCCATCTAATTCTTGCCAGAGGGTACATTTCTTTTTAAAACAAAAGAACATAAATGTGGCGCACTACTCTTTCGGTAAGGCAAAAACAAGTGTGTGAAGTACTTTTGGTAGACCTGTTTATTATTACCCATCGGTTTAAAGCATCTCCTTGAACAAAAAAGTTATAGACGTTGCAAACAGGGCAGGTGTATCATTCATTTAACGAAAACTAGACGAAGCAATATAATTCACCGAACAAATGCTTGCTACAGCTGTCAAAACAAAAGCGACTTTCCATTTATCCGATTTCAACACTTAACCCTTTCCCTGATATAAACGCATTTTCATGCATTTGCAAACAGAGTAGACCAAGATAAGATGGCTCCTAGAGGAGCTGTCTGATCATTGTCTGCTCTGTTTGCTAATGGAATTTAATACATCTGTTTCTTTAGTTTCTAAAATGGCTACAGCGTTTCACCTTTCATATTTCATTATAACTGTTTTAATAAACATAGAACAGGGAAAGTTTTAACACCTAAAATTAATCCCACTGAAGCTGGGCGAGTGATTATCTATGCGAACATTTCGGGTGATCCAGATTATATGCCGAGTAATTGACGATTCATCAGGATCCAAACTGATTGAAATCCTAATTGTATGTTGGTCTATAAGCTGATTATGGCCTGGATATTTGAAATGTAATGAGTGAGAGATTGTGTAAATATGATCTACTTAGCAGGCTAAAGGTTACACTATCGTTTTAAAATTTAAGAAGCAGGTACATACTATATCAACTGACTTCAAACAGCTAATAGTTAGCTAAAATGTTTAACATAATACCCATACCAAGATATTTTTTTAACACTTTCACATTTTCCACAGGTTTAACCTTGTGTTTCCATAGTGAGCATGTTCAAAGGCTTTGAATGAATCAAATGTGCATTTTGGTGAACATTTCAGACGTGACCTTTGAAAAATATTGTGAAGCAAAATGTGGAGTATGTCGGTTATCAGTTGTCAGTTGAACTACGTTGGTTGTCTCGTGGTATGTTGCGACAATGATTGCCTTTGTCCCGTTTGAAGAAGCTAGACTTTTACTGTATTTTTCTGAACAGTTTATATTGAGATTCGCTGTCTTCTGGTCGCAATTTCTTCCCTTGATCGTTTTATTTTTGTGATAGATTTCGTAAAAAAGTGTCTGTCCTTGGACCGTTGGCTTCCTGGAAGAGATTACTGTATGCAAAGCACGTATCCTATTAGTTTCTGGTGTCCTAAGCTAATTTGTCACTGAGATATGCAATATATCTTTTAAATAACCTACTGAAATACAGATAGCTTTTCCTGGAAACAATTTAGAGAATAACTACAGTGAGACGAATGTGTAGTAAATATAGACTAGTGTGCTTTGTCTAAATGTTACTACAGTAAAACCCCTTCTGGTGCGACCACCTAAAAGAGGTATAATTCTGGGTGGTAAATGCAGGTGGTAGCTTAATGCAGGACAAAAGTAATGCAGAACGCTCCTAGCTTCTGTATTACTTTTGTCCTGCATTAAGCAACCACCTGCTTATAAAGACACCCACATTTATCCATTTAGTGATCGCAACATGTGTATGAATATTTTAACATATTTGATGAACAAAGTGAAACAATGTGTATGTCCAATAATTTTACGAATTTTGTAAATCATATCACCTTAAAAGTTCGGGTGTGAAACTCCGTTTAGCAGGATCGCCTTAGGATTACATTTCAAACCATTATATTCCTCGTCTGTTAAATATGTTTTAACTGCCATTTAATATGCAGTAGAACCTGTCTTAAGCAGCCATCAAAACCATTGTCTAATTATGGGTCCGTAAGGCAAGGCAGGTGGTAGCTTAATGCAGGTCAAAGGTGATGCAGAAAGTTCCTATCGGAGATTTTTGCATTACTTTTGTTCTTCATCAACAACCACCTGCTTTTTAAGACTTTTATGTTCAAGAAATGAGTGGCCGTTTAAGACAGGATTAATTGTAAATATAAAGTAAGACACATACATTTAACGTGTGTTTAATATGTATTATTTGCATCGGATATGTGTGCAAATGTAATAAAATAGCAAAACTTGCACACTACGTAACCAATTCTTCCCATTACTGTCATGTTAATTACATATTTTATTTTTCATTTCATGTGTTTTATGACTAGTAATTGACACACTTTAGTGTATTCATTATTAAAGAAATCCGTCTGTATCAGAACATACATTATTATTATTATTATTATTATTATTATTATTATTATTATTATTATTATTATTATGCCACATTTATATTGCGCTCTTTTCACAATTATGTAATGTTATACTAAACTTACACTATTACAGTAGAAACACTTTAAAGCGGAATTCTAGAAGAGAGGAATTTAAATACTTTTAGGCAGGTGACTGCTTAATGCAGGGTGAAAGTCATGCACAAACTTCCAGGAGGAGCTGTCTGTTTGACTTTCACCCTGCATTAAGCTGCAATCTATCTACAAGACCGATGTGTATACTAAATTGAACGTCCGGTTTAGGGATATTTTACTGTATACAGTAAAACCTCTCTAAACCGGAATTCTAGTAGAGAACAATTTCGATAGTCTTAGGTAGGCTGTTTAATGCAGGGCAAACGTCCTAGAGGAGCTTTCTGCATGACTTTCACCCTGCATTAAGCTGCCACCTGTCTCCAAGACCGAAATTTATACCAAATTTAACGTCCGGATTAGAGGGGTTTTACTGTACTAAACTTTCCTGTTTATATCGAATTAATCTGCATCTGTTTGCTTGCGTCTGCAAATATATGTATCCGCCTGAAATCTTAGTAAGGATAACAGATATTGCGAAAGCATTACACATATATCTTATTTACACCAACTCTTAGATGTACTCTCAGAAGTATGATTGAATAGTAGACATTTATATAAAATCCGACCTGCTTCAGGGCAATCCTGATGATACGCAGGGGTGTCTTTAGTTTGTATAAATGCTAAAATATGTATATATTCTTGCATGATTATTAATCATCTTAAACATTGAGGTTCTAGTATGAAAATGGGATATTTGAAGCAAATGAGGCAACAAATAGTGAATACCCTGATTGAACTCCTCCTTCATGAGTAATCTGGCATGGGTCTAAACTATTTGCCTTTGGTTATATCTGGATCTACACTATTTGCCTAAGGTTATATTTGGGTCTACACTATTTGCCTGATGTTATGTGGTTGACTGGGTCTTCACTATTTGCCTGAGGTTATGTGATTGACTGTGTCTACACTATTTGCCTATGGTTATGTAGTTGACTAGGCCTACACTATTTGCCTGAGGTTATGTGGTTGACTGTGTCTATACTACTTGCCTATGGTTATGCTGTTGACTGGGTATACTCTTTTTGCCTATGGTCACGTGGTTGACTGGGTCTACACTATTTGCCTATGGTTATGTTGTTGACTGGGTCTATACTATTTGCCTGAGGTTATGTGGTTGACTGGGTCTATACTATTTGCCTATGCTTATGTTGTTGAATGGGTCTACTCTATTTGCCTATGGTTATGTTGTTGACTGGGTCTACACTATTTGTCTATGGTTATGTGGTTGACTGGGTCTACACTATTTGCCTATGGTTATGTGGTTGACTGGGTCTATAGTATTTGCCTGGGGTTATGTGGTTGACTGTGTCTATACTATGTGCCTATGGTTATGCTGTTGACTGGGTCTACTATATTTGCCTATGGTTATGTGATTGACTGGGTCTGCACTATTTGCCTATGGTTATGTAGTTGACTGGGTTTTCACTATTTGTCTGAGGTTATGTGGTTGACTGCGTCTATACTATTTGTCTGAGGTTATGTGGTTGACTGGGCCTACACTATTTGTCTGAGGTTATGTGGTTGACTGGGCCTACACTATTTGTCTGAGGTTATGTGGTTGACTGGGTCTATACTATTTGTCTGAGGTTATGTGATTGACTGTGTCTATACTATTTGCCTATGGTTATGGTGTTGACTGGGTCGACTCTATTTGCCTATGGCTATGTGATTGACTGGGTCTGCACTATTTGCCTATGATTATGTAGTTGACTGGGTTTTCACTATTTGTCTGAGGTTATGTGGTTGACTGGGTCTATACTATTTGTCTGAGGTTATGTGGTTGACTGGGCCTACACTATTTGTCTGAGGTTATGTGGTTGACTGGGTCTATACTATTTGTCTGAGGTTATGTGATTGATTGGGTTTACACTATTTGCCTGAGGTTATGTGGTTGACTGGGTCTACACTATTTGCCTGAGGTTATGTGGTTGACTGGATCTACACTATTTATGAGGTTATGTGGTTGACTGGGTCTACACTATTTGCGAGGTTGTGTGGTTGACTGGATCTACACTATTTGTGAGGTTATGTGGTTGACTGGGTCTACACTATTTGTGAGGTTGTGTGGTTGACTGGGTCTACACTATTTGTGAGGTTGTGTGGTTGACTGGATCTACACTATTTGTGAGGTTATGTGGTTCACTGGGTCTACACTATTTGTGAGATTGTGTGGTTGACTGGGTCTACACTATTTGTGAGGTTATGTGGTTGACTGGGTCTATACTATTTGCCTGAGGTTATGTGGCTGACTGGGTCTACACTATTTGTGAGATGTGTGGTTGACTAGGTCTACACTATTTGCCTGAGGTTATGTGGTTGACTGGGTCTACACCTTTTTGAGGTTGTGTGGTTGACTGGGTCTACACTATTTGTGAGGTTATGTGGTTGACTGGGTCTATACTATTTGCCTGAGGTTATGCAGAAACAACAAGAACGTTAAATAAAATGATGATGAGTTGAATGTGACGATGTTGTTGTTGTTGTTGATGATGATCGTAATGAGGATGATGTTTTTGGTGATGATGGTGATCGTGATGCTGGTTACGACGACGAAATAAGCTGGGAAATAAGTAAATATCGAGTATTCGAATTTTCTGAATAGAATACTCTTTTAGGCAGGTGGCTGCTTAATGCATTGAGAAAGTCATGCAGAAAGCTCCTAGAGGAACTTTCTGTATCATTTTCACCATGCATTAAATTGTCACCTGTCTTAAAGATCGATAATAATACGTATATTAGTGCTCGAATATTCCAGCTTTTATTGTAAGTAAATTGTGCAGTAAATTAGAGATTACACCACGATAAGGGTAAGTTGATAACATCGGTGAACAAGTAGGGCTATCATATTTCTCTGCAAACTTTTAAGACAGTATGTTTCTTGTAGTTGATTTATGCACCCAGTCTTAGAGACGACACAGGGATTTCGCAGGTTTCAACAGAAACACGACAAATAGCATATATCATCAAGTCTTAGACGAAGAAGATTAACGCTAGTGGTGTAAATATAAAGTCAAACAATACAGTGAAACCTCTCTATAACGACCACTAAATTACATCAAGTATTTTGTGTTAAAAGCAAGTGGATGCTTAAAGTAAGGTGAAAGTAAAACAGAACGCTCCTATAGGAGCGTTCTGTTTTACTTTCACCTTGCTTTAAGCAACCACCTGCCCAAAATACCAATTAATACAATTTAGTGGTCGTTATAGAGAGGTTTACTGTAATTATATAACTAATCATTATGGTACAATATACAGAGCAACAGACAAAGATGCGTATTCAAATAAAACAAAATCGCCATTTCTCCACCAACTTTTCTCCACCCTTTAGATTTGTATCGTCGATACGAATCTAAAGAGTGGTCACGTCATAGAGTTTAGTGGATAAGTGTTTTAATTCACGTCTCTTCTCTGGACCTCTGATAAATATGTATTCGGTTTGTTTAACCCTTTCCCTGGTGAATATTAATGTAGGAAATAATGACGTCATGAATATTAATAAGATTTTTTTATAATGGCTTATAATTCCAATCCAGCGACGTTTACACAAACTCGCTGAATCTGATTGGTTGAAATTTTACATTCATTTCTCGAGATCAATGAATGTAAAGAGCTGGTTCATTGCCGTTGCTCCATTATTTACATGAAGTCGGTAACCAGTAGCCGATACACTATGGAACTACTTCTTTTTACTATGCATGAAGTTCTATTTATATACAAATTCCTTGAATCCATGCATGTTGACGTAGGATTATTGGGAGAAAAATGTCCCAAAAATGTTTTGTGGATACAGTACACAAAGTGACATATTTGTTAGAATGTGTATTGATTGAATTCCTACGCAGAACACTTAGAATAGCCAATGTCAAATTTGTTTTTATGTCTACAGGTAACAATCTTTAAAAGGACAGATGGATGGAATTATAAAGATTGAATTACATTTTTGTTGTGTTCATCGATGTATAAATCCAGACCTGATCACACACAACTTGCATGAATTCCGAACAAAAATGTAATTCAATCTTTAAATGAACACGGAACATTTTGGCTCAGGCAGAAGTTGTAGAATCAGATCTATATTTCACCATTTATAAGCAAACAGAGCAGACCCTGATCAGACGGCTCGTCTTGTTGAAATCGGAAGAAGTCAGAGGCAACTTAGAGCAGACATTTTCTTCACAGTGAGATAAAAGTTGATAAGTTGTTTTGGGTTTATTGTCATTTTTTCCGTCATAATATGGCGACGCTCCGATTATGACAGATTGAGGACGATACCTGATGTTCGTTTGCATATGAAACAACTTACCTTGTTTCAGACACAGGGAAATATCGGAGTAAAACCATAAAAATGAAAGTGGTACATACCGGACTGGAATACTGTGAGAGGCTAATTGATTGTAAGTAAATGACTACACCGATTTAATACATTGACTCGTACGGGCAGTCAAATATGGTGTTTGTTGTCACGTGTCTCTGTACAGGTCATTTTACCTCGATATGTTACTTATCTGCTTCCCTCCTAGACTATTTTGGACCCAGCCTCTTTGAATAAATCTACAGAAAAGGAAAATTTTAGAATTGTGTAGTTTTGAAACCATTGTGATAAATAGAGCATTTGCACCTATGGAGCAAATGCCCTATTTATCCCAATGGTTTCAAAATGTGACTTTTACAGAGGGGCGCCAAAATGTATCAATAGGAGGGAATTTGTTAAAACATAATGAAACCATAAATATCAAAACACCTGGCAAATGAAAACACGAATTTTCAACAATGGATGACACTGTAAACCATATCTATATTATGCTTGACGCATCAACATAGCAGACCCTGATCACACTGATAAGTCTACTCTGTTTGTAAAGGCGTTAAATCAGTTTTTATGGAGGAATACGATAATAGGACTACTTCTTATACACAGTGTCATAATAGTTCATGCGAATACAAAAAGGACATAGCGCATTATTCTTCATGAATGACCATCTGTACTGTTTCTATAATGTTGCGTTATTTATCCTTATTTAACTCATTCACTGCTAATGTCGCAAACATGCACCACGGCAAATAGGGATCAGGGACTTCACTTTTTGTCTCAAACTATTTTTCTGTATCCGTGCTCTTGCATTTATTTATCTTATTTCTTTTGTTTTCGTAAGATTTAACAAAATTGTATTGCAGACGACAATTAGCAATTTGGCACCGAAAGGGTTAAACGATGTAAAGAAAGACTAGACCTACATTACAGTCATATATAATCGAAATAAACCTACCTCATTGTAAAGGTGCAATTCTGGCTAGTTTGAAACACTATTGAACGAGTGTCAAACAGTTTAGATCCTGGTGAAACGCCGGGTTAAGCGACGTCTAAATGCAAGTCAGGTCTCGTCAGTGAGAGAAAGGTTATTTACCCCACCTCTGATAATTATTTGGTGAAATCCAGGTTTATGATTGGTTGCATTCTGCCACGTGATCGAATAGTAAAACTTATAAATACACGGTCACTAGAAAAGCAATACACAGTCAGTAGAAGTTCAATACACGGTCAGTAACTAGGTTACTTCCCCTGCAAGCGTAGAGCCCAAGCTTGACGCAATGGATGCACGATGTTTATTTCATATAAATATACATATATTATATGTATATTTCTGACAAAAACATCGTGCATATATATTTCTATATTAGGTAACCCGTACACTGTGTAACGGTTTTATCCTACCTTGAACTCTTACTCTTATCATTATGAAAGTGATCAGAAGCATTGTTATATATTTTGGGCAAGAAAAGTGAACTAAAATATTTTAAAACCATTACCAAAACGGGAAAAGAAAAGGAGAACATTATAGCATATAAGCGGCCTAGTGAATGACATTATCAAAACGTTTGTAGAACGTCTCACACGCGCTTGAATTGACAGACCTTTCATCGATGTAAGACTTTTGTCATATTATATGCATTTATATATTATTTAAGTCTTTAAGCGTCGTATTTAAGTGCCCTCTTATTAGTTCTAGGTTTGCAAATATTGCTCTCAGTAGAATTGTCGTGTTTCTAGAGGGTGATTCTTTACAGGTGTGATGTGAAATACGGCGAAAGGCTGCCCCAGTTTTCAGTATTTACAGACGCGTATTGTCTGTGTAACTCTGAAATCAGTTTTCATGTAAAGCGATATTGCTTTTAAAATATTTTACTCGGTTGCAGATATTTCCAGATGAATATAAATACAGTATAACCTGTCTTAAGCGACCTTCAAAAAGAGGTATAACTATGGACCTATTAGGCAGGTAGTAGCTTAATGTGTCGGGGTTTGACTGTATATTTGAGGAGTTCGGGATGTACTGAGGAGCTACACCAATGTCTCTTATCATATATCTAGATTTAATCCCAGATCATGGTAATCATAGCATAATGATCATCTGAAATAACAAATAACAATAACAAGAATACACACAAATTAATACATAACATACACATTGTACAATAATGATTAAAGTACGGGTTTCGCATAGCGATAAACACTCGACTTAGTACAAATTACAAAAATATGTTTAAATAACAAAAAGGTACATTTACTAGAATGTATGAAACCTCAAAAGTGTCATTATCTATAAAAATGTTAGAATATATCAATCGAGAATATAGTTAAATATTAAATTTATCCAGAGTTTATCAAAATAAGCAAACTAAATATGGCGACTGTTTGTATTTTTCAAAAGTTCCGCTGCCAATCACGTGATGTCCGGTTAGTATAAAATGTTAGTTTGAGTTATGTCCCTTCAACAGTATTAAACATGCGGATAAATGGATCTAGAAATGGGTAATCAAAAGAAAATTAACACAATACTGCTGGTAAATTTATTTTATTTCAATAACTCTGTAGTTTTCACCCTATGACAAATGCAGGCCACAACGTATGAAGAAGGCGCATGTAGGAGCTTTCTGCATTACTTTTGTTCGGCGTTAAACATCCACCTGTTTTAAGACTGCTATGTTCAATGAATTAATGGTCGCTTAAGACAGGTTCACTGTAAGGGCCAGTACTTAACTTTTCTGTTTACATTGCATACTTCTTTTTCTGTGCAATTTAATGGGAAATTGTGGTTTGAAATGTGTTGCAGTGGTCATGCTGATGTTGTAATTTACAGTTGAATAGAACAATTGTTTTTTCTCTTTTTCATCTCAATTGTTCCTCATGTTTCCAAGGGGGCCAGTCTGTTCATCCGTCTGTCTGTCCACCCCTTCGTCGGCAATTGATTTAAACGACATCTACTCAGAAACCGCGTGGTATAATGTTACCAAACTTCACATAAATGATCATGGTATTGCGCTCTATCAGCATTGCTAAAATAATTTGGGTCCAGGAAGAACTCGAGTTGCTATGGCAACAAAACAATCTTAAGAAATCTTCTCCAAACCCAGGGGTCAGATTGAAATAGTCCTCTGATATTGATATCTCAAAAAATATGACTGTCAGGGGCGGGGCTACTTTTCCGCCAGTTCTGCAATGATTTCAGCGCTTTGATTAAGTTTCAGGGTGAACGTTTCGTCTCAAACAGACTAGCCAAACAGAAGCATTTGTTACCTTAATATACTTGCAGTTACTTGCATTTAACACTGAATGTGCTGCATAGTTAAAACTGACTCCTCCCATTTTCTTTATAAATTAAAGTACAAAATGTATCACTCACGACAATGGGTTTTATTGCCAAACAGTGTAGATCTTGGCTCTTCACAACTTTAGCTGCATGTATCACTCACGACAATGATTTTTTAAAATTTATTGACAAGCAGTGCATACCTTGGCTCTTCACTACTTTAGCTGCCACCTTTTGTCGCCTGAAAAATAGTTGTCTAAATGGCCTGTACAGAGACACGTGCAGAGTTTTCCTCTTTGATTGTAGAAACATATTCAATGAAAAACTAGTAAAGTCAAGCAGGCAAAGCCACATATAAGACGCAACCACCACCAAAACATCGATAGAAGGCATCACACACACGCGCGCACGCACGCAGAGATAAACATTTCACACATGAACAAAGGCACAAGTACAAAGACACAAGACAAACAAAAGCAAGTGTGACAAAGAGAGTACCGCCCTGGCACGGTCAGTAGTAAAACACCACTGGTGGTTCAAACCGGTTTACGGACGTCCTAACCTCATACCTCTCTCAGCGTCACCCTAGCTTTACAAATAATGTAAATAAAGGTAAGGTCGGACTTATCCACAAACCTGATGGGTTACTTTAAATTACATGTAATATGTATGGAAATCACAGTCCCAAGCCGCTGTGGTTTGAATCATGGACTGTGCATTTGGATGTTTCATCTAAGGAAGCCTTTCAGCTGTCCAGTAGGTCGGTGGTTCTACCCGGAGCAATATTATGTGTGTCATGCACGGAAATACCACTCGGATCTTCCGACGGACAGATTAAATTTTACAACAGTAATTGTAAATATATATATTTGACCATACAGTCGTCTTGCATTTAAAAGCAATAAAATGCTTTGAGTGAAAAGATACACCATCCAAATAAAAACACAGCAATTTCTAATTTCACAAGAGTCCTAGAAAAGTATTTGATTTCGAGAATTGTAATTTGGTAGTACTGATTATTTCGCAATTTGCACCAGGCACCCCCTTACAGCAATGTGTGTAATATCGCAAAGTGAGATTACTTCGACATTTTTAAGACCCACCGGAATCATTATCGTTCTTTAACCCTTACAACGCTAACGTTTCAAATGGACTATTCTAAAATTCAAACAGGTCAAGCTTCCTGTGAATATTTAGGGATTCTTGTGAAGCAAAGTGTAACATGACAAACAGTACAGACCCTGACGAGAGGATTCCTCTAGGAGCCCTCCCATCTAGGTCTACACTGTTTGCAAAGGACATAAGTGACTCGTGACCCGCACAGTAAGGGATAACAAACAAACTAAGAATAAATCGACAAACAGCTTAAGTATGAGAACGAAATTATCAATGTCTGGGATACTTTACTGTATAACCTCCCAGTAACAACCACCCAAAGCAGTTCTAACTCTGACCTTTCAACCCTTTATATCATGTATATAGTAGAACCCCCTCTGAAGAAACCAATATATTAATAGATACCGATATTAACATATCTTAAAACATGCGCTAACCTTAATGCGGGAAAAAATCTTAAGCTTTCATCATACCTTTCGTACTGCATTAAGTCAGGTGCGTATCTGGTGATATGCACTTACGTATATCCATATGATAGGTTAAAACATTATTATTATTATTATTATTATTATGGTTAATTTTGTAACACAAATCGACGGCTAACGGGGGAGACTTAAATAAACGTTCTGTCTTGGCATGTAAGCTTTAACCCATTTTTTCATATTGACACCGTTAATGCTTCTGAAAAGATCTCATAGGAGCAAATGCTCTTTTTATCACAATGGTTTCAAAACTACACAAATCTAAAGTTTCACGGGGAATATACCCGCGGACCCCTATAGCTATGTTGCGTACATTGCATTTGGATTCAGCAACGCTCCCGTAAGCCACTACCTGCATCTACTACCCAGAAATAAATCTCCTTTTGGCGGTCATATTTAGGGTGTTTTACGGTATTTATGTAAGAAATAATGGCATCATGAATTAATTGTTTTGTATAATACCTTATAAATACATGATCTGTTAGCAATATCATAACTATTGTATCTGACCAATAAACTCCGTAGAATCTGATCAGACGGGTCCAACATGAGCCGTTTGGTCATGGGTTATTCTGTTTGAGAAGGCTTGGAAAATCAAAATCAATTGTATGAAGTAAATGCTTAACCCTTTCTCTCCTATAAACGTGTCTTCACGTATTTTCAAACAGAGTAGACCCAGATCAGACGGCTCCTAGAGGAGCCATCTGATCAGGGTCTGCTCTGTTTGCTAATAGAAATTGATAAGTATGTTTCTTAACTTTCTAAAACGGCTACAATGTTCCACCTTCCATATTTCTTTATACATATTTTGTTAATGAATATTAAGTAGGTATTGAAATTTGCCCTTAATACAGAAAAGGGAAAGGGTTAAAATAGAGACCTTCTAATGTTTATGTGCTACTATGTATTGTCACACTTTCAACTGCAACTTAACAAGATACAGTAAAACCCAATATCATTATTGGACTTTAAGACGATGGCAGCTTAATGTAGGGTCAAAGCCATGCAGAAAGCTCCTCTATGAGCTATCTACATGACTTTGACCCTGCTTTAAGCAGCCATCTGTCTAAAAGGGCATCAATTTGTCATTACTAAAACTTCAAAGGATCGTGTAATTGAAATAGGTTTTCTGTTCATATTTGCTTTACAAAACTGATACAATTTCCGGTTCTCCTTTGGCAGTTCAGAACATTTTACTGGATCACTGTGGATATCGTTCTGAAGGCGGACATTTATTTACAGCAGCGTTCCCAGCAATAATAATGAGACTAGGAACATGCCTTAATGTCTTAATGTATGCAAATTGAGCGGTGTTCTTTCTACTAGTGATTGATCTTGCTTTTAGGAGTTCGATGAAAGTATTAATTTATATTGAAGCACTTCCTCCAAATAAATCCAGATAATAATGTAGTTCTCGTTATTTTAAATATTTCGCTACCAAATATTGCCATAAAAAACTTTGTCATATCTTTTCTTCGTTTGTTCTTTTTTCAAAACAAAAGATTGCATAGGTAATAACAGATGTGACATTGGCAGCTACATAGTTAAATACTTTAATTAAATAATCTGATTTACTTTGAAAGAGACGAGTGGGAACACTATATGTACTCTGACTACACAGATATGTTACAATTGTCGCTAAACTTGCATTTGCAAATACATTAAAACTTCTCTAAAACGGCCACTAAATTATATCAAGTATTTTGGGTTAAAGGCAGGAGGCTGCTTTAAGCAGTCACCTACCCTAAACTAATTAACACAATTCAGTGGACGTTATAGAGAGATTTTACTGTAGTTAATATCCAATATGTATGACCCTAAGCGCGACCTGACTCGCATTTGCAGACAAATTGGATCCAGTTGAGACGTCGGGTCAATCAGCGTATCGTCAGGATCCAATATGTTTGACCATCGATCAATAGATTCTCAAACGCTTAAACGGGTCGGGAGTAATGTCGTACTTAACAAACAAGGTACTTAGTTATGTCGTACTTAGTAAACAAAGTACTTAGTAAGGTCGTACTTAGTAATGTCGTACTTAGCAAACAAAGTACTTAGTAATGTCGTACTTAGTAATGTCGTACTCTTAGTAATGTCGTACTTAGTAATGTTGTACTTAGCAAACAAAGTACTTAGTAATGTCGTACTTAGCAAACAAAGTACTTAGTAATGTCGTACTTAGCAAACAAAGGGTTAACATCATTTCATACTATTTGTATAAATACTAACTATTAGTTTGTGTTCATGACTTGTTCACTTATATGACATTGTCCCAGAGTTGGACAAGTACAATATTGGAATAAGAAGAAATAGAAGTAGAATAAATACACAATTTTATGAAATTTGGTAATTAACTCCGGTAAGTTTTCACTTTCTGTTGCCATATACAAACAAACATAACGAATTCTACAAACTCGCTTCTGTATGTTGAGGCAATTTCTATTTTTTGCATTTAAACATATCCCATTAATATCACAAAATTATATTCAAATCAAATATTCTTAGTCCTGTGTTGACAGAAGCCCTTCAGTATGCCGTCCTCCGTATTATTGTTTCCGGTGTGATTTATGCAGAAATCCGATTACTAGTGATCCGATTAGGTATTGGTTTGATATATACGTATTGCATATAAACTACACCAAACTTCTAAACCGCCACTAAGAATTCATGCAAATTACCCAGATAAACCGCTTCAAGTCAAAATGAATAGACTAGTTAGTTGTGTCGATTAACGTCCATTTCTGCCAACTATAGTCTAGTTGCTTATGTCCAATTTAGGCAAAATCGTTACTGGCTGGATTAAAGTATAAGACTTGGTATATGAGTTGCATTTGCAGTCTATAATCAAAATAATTGGGGGTGCCCAGCTTGGTTACTCTAGTTCTGTCAAAATCCAAGATGGCGTCCAAGATGGCCACCATAACACCATGTGTTTGATAAAAACACTCATATTTGTCAGTTTCCCTGAATAAAATCCCTACAAATTTATAAAAAGAACACAAAGGTTGCATCATAACATATTTGGATCTATTTGGCCCATTTATTATATGATCTTATACAATAAACTAAATTTCTTAAAACTGGATAGAACAGAATAGAACACAAATCGTCTAGGACATACACTTACAGCTTATACAAATACATGTATGTTACTGTTATAATGTACCCAAATTAGATTGTTCTGTTGATTAATTGAATATCTGCCACAAACATTTCCTTACATGTAGTGCACTGTGATCTTAATACTGTAAACCCTCTCTATTACGACCACTAAAGCGAACGCTAACTGATTGTATGAAACAGAAGCAGCAGCTTAAAGTAAGGTGAAAGTAAAACAGAAAGCTCCTCGAGGACCAATTTTTTTTTAATTTTCATCTTGCTTTAAGCAGCCACCTTCCTTAAAGACCAAATAATTGATGCAGTTGAGTGGTCTCAATGGAGTTGTTTTACTGTACATCAGTTGATCTTATTAGAATACAGTCAAACATTGATAACACGAACTCTCTTAAGTTGAATTTGCCAGTACTCTCTTCAATTGTAAATCGCTACAGCTTGCTTAATTCGAACATACTCGTGTTTCAAAGTTAAAACGTGACTACACTTTATCAAAGTTTGACTGTATATTAGTTGTATTATAATAGTTGTACTTTGCTGTTACCTACATGGAAGTACATGGTGAAAGGGATAATCAATAGTTTCCTTTGCACGCACATAAATATGTGCACTTTTTCTTACTTAAATGCACTTAAATCTGGCGATCTGCGGGACGCCATTTCGTCTGCACGTTGGCTTGGAATGCTTCTACTAACAACAGCAATGTTTCTCATAGTCCGGGCACTTCGTGATCTTCCTGGTCTTGTAGGAATTAGAGTCCTGCTCATTCCATGCGCGGTGTACTTTCTTATTGACCTTGAAGGTAGATCTCTGTGGCGATAACGTCTGTGGATTTATTTTAGAGATCTTTGGTAACTTTGGGTCGTATAGAATGTTGTAATCATGAATGCCCTCGGTTGCGGCGTGTAATGTTGACCCACCATGTTTGCTGCTTAACCCTTTCGCTGCCAATGCCGGATCTGTGGTTACCTATGCAAACAGTCTGGATCCAGATGAGACGCCGAGTAGCGTCTCATCAGGATCCAAACTGTTTGTTACTGTTACTATGTTTTTGAAACAAAAATTAAGAAAATCAAAAGAATGAAAATTTGTAGCAGACGACAAAGTTAGCAGACGACAGAGTTTGGTAGCGAAAGGGTTAATAGTTTGTCATTAAACTAATTTTAGTTTAGGAGACGATCCGAAGTCTGTTAATAGGTATCGTTTGCATTGGGTTAAGTACACGTCTTAGCGGTTATATTAAAGGGGATGTCCCTACATTTGACTCGTTTCAAAAATACCTAAATTATACATAACTCATTTGTTTATATGCTGAAAAGTAGCTTATTGCAAGAAAACCCATTCAATTACCCTTTATGATGACAAAACATCCATGTGTTTGATATCGCCGATCCCGATTTTACTCCCCGATGCCTCAGTTTTATTCGGGTTGGGTTTTAGTTTCGTAACTGTTCGCCCTATCCGCGTTTCTCTGACCACTTCCGAGAAAAGCTATTAAAGTAAACAACGGAGGGATCGGGTGATCATCGGCAAAATGCGGAAATTTTTAACGAAAAAGGCCGATAATATTGTGTTGTAGAACAACAATTATTTGTATCACAGGGGCAGTTTTCGACATAAGTTCAAGTTGGCAACCTTCATAATAATGATTGAGCATAACAAATATGATATTTTATGATAGTATTGAAAATATGCGTTCATTGTAGGTTCTTCCTCTTTAAGACTTACTTGGTTATATCTGATCGTGCAATGCGTGAATCCCGCGGAATGTGTGTCACATGATTATATGAGTTGATTAAAAGGAAACAGCCAAAAACCTCTGCAAAGCAGTTGTTGAGTAGCTTTGGTAAAAGTTCTGTTATCAATAAGTATGTGGAATTTTATTTGAAATTTCGCTAGAAATAATTTGTCTTTCATTGGACATAGTTAAGATAAGATCTAAGGTTTATTCTTGGGGTTTTGGACACCCTGTAGAGAGTCGGGGCTCTAACAAGATGCCATTATGATGGACTATTCGACTCTGATAAAGGGTTAGGCGGCATTCATAATACGATCAGCTTTACCGAATACAATATACCCTATGTAATGAAATATTATACTAGAATATTTCGCCAGAAAATGTCGTGCTAGTAAAGAATAATGCGTGATGAACAAAACCTCCTCGGGGACAAAATAATCTAAACTTTAATCATGTTATTTGCATTTGAATTTTATGATATAAGTTTATTTAAATTGCATGGTAAAATAATCAAATTACGGACAAGATGAACAAATTTAGCGAAAGTAAAACATACTTAGTAATATAAATAAACATTTTCATTCTTGTTAAATGAATCTCTTTTTAGGCATTAAATATCCCATAGAAAGTCAGGCATATTTGCTTTGAGACTAGGGAGAAAAGCACTAGGGTATGTTTACTTCAATATTAACTTCTCAGTACATGAATGTACAGTGGAATCTCTCTGACGGGAATTACTAATTTAACCATTTACTCAATAAACACATCTTTCTACCCCTTTGCAAACAGGGTAGACCCAGATCAGACGACACATGTAGGAGCCGTCTGATCAGAGTCTGCTCTGTTTGTTTATGGAACTATAATAGATTTGATTCTAATACTAAAGTTCCCTGATTGTATGTACTATTGTAATAAATTAATTCATATGTATGGTTTCATTATTTATTACATGAATATTAATGGAATAAAGGTTTAATTGGTATAATTTTATATGAGTCTCATAAATGCAAACAGAAAGTAATACATTTTCTACGTAGCTTGTGTTCTGCATTGCACTATCACTTGTCTCAAAACAACATTAGCTAATCGGCGTCTCAATTGGATCCAGATTGCTTTTAAAATGCCAATCATGTCGGGTTTGCTGAATATTTTGTAATAATGTGCAAAACATCAGCTTTAATTTGCATGAGACGGCACATGCTGGTTGCCGTTTAACAGGGTAATTAGAAAAGCTAAGTCAGATCTAATGTGTGCACAATATCATGCCCAGTGACCAAATCATACTTAGGCTTTTTTATTGATTAATTCGGTCTTTATTTCTATAAACAACGCCCTTCAGTAATTAAACACTTATTATTGCAGATATAGCCTAAGCTGAACCTAATTAAAACTATCTCAATTGCATTATGTGATGCCCCTCTAGTGTGCCTGAAATGATACAGGATTGTAAAGATGTTTAACCCTTCGCTTGCTATTCGCGTCAATATACCTACCTGTAAATAGTGAAGACCCAGATGAGACAGCTCCTGCAGGAGCTGTCTCATCAGGGTCTGCACTATTTACAAATTGATTGTGCAACCAGTGCACTCCACAGCAGTGATTGCACAGCGAAATACTTGTACACAGTGAAGATATATGTAATTATACAACAGGGCATGGGTAAAGAAGGAGAAATGTATTTTAAAATTCAGCAAGAGAAGGGTTAATCCAAACGCTGATAATACTGGAAAAACAATGCGACCGCAGAGCTCCGGATAAGACGCATAAATTAAAACATTTTCAAGAACAATCTCTTTATTTTTCCACCAAACTCTATGTTGTGACTACTCTTTAGAATTGTCTTTTCGAGACTTTTATAAAGAGTGGTCACAACATAGGGTTTGGTGGAGAAATGACGATTTTAGTATTTGACTACGCAACAGTATCCTTAGCATTGTTAGGGACATGCATAGACAATTCCCATACATATTATATTATATTATATCATTATATTATATATTTCAAGCTGTATGTGTGTGCATCGCACGACATTGCTCCATTTTATCTGGTACCGTTATACAGGCGTTACCAATCTCATTTATATTTCACTTCCTTAAATAAACGTTTTTATCTTTAGATTGTACGGTTTCGGCAGTTTAATGAAAGTAAATAATTTACTTATTAATGAAATACACCCATTAATGCCCTCCTTCCTACAGCTGAGACATAGGCAAACAGTTATCACCCAGACAAGAAGGCTCCTGGGCCCAGGGCCAAGACTCTTTGCTGAACCCATTTGAGTCAGTGACTTTTACCAGTACAGTAAAACCCATTTTATGTGACCACTGAATGAATAAACATGGGTGTCCTTTATAAGCTGATGGTTGCTTAATGCAGGACAAACGTAAAACAGAAAGCCTCTGCATTACTTTTGTCCTGCATTAAGCTACCACCTGCACATAGCACCCATAATTATACCTCTTTTAGGTGGTTGCATTAGTGGGTTTTACTGTATATATGCTCTGGTTTTTTATGCTATCACAATAGATCTGACTGTACAGTTTCTTCAAATACCAAAACATCCTGCTTAAATATGCCATTGTAAAGGTTCAACTAAGACATTTTGATAATGGCAATGTTTCTAAATGAATATTCAAATGAGAAAGGCCTAACAGTAGACGTGTTTAACTATCATTTACATGTGAATAAAGACACTTTATAAACAATAAGCTGTAGTTCAGTTGGTTGATCATGTTTGGATTACATGTCAAAACTAAGGATACACTTCTACTGTGTAACATTTGATATACCGGTATAACAAACAAAACAGAGACTATAACGAACAGAACAGAGATACTTTTTATTTGTAATGTTTTCATTTACCAAGCTCCATTCTTTCCACAAATTAGTATCTCGCACAAAGTTCCACAAATTAGGTCCTTGCACAGTAAATAATGGTGCACTTTTGCCTGACAATACAATAGATGTCTGCAAATCTGTTTCCAGCATGAAACACCAGATGAATGCGTGGTTTCTAACCGCTTGAATGCTATAGAATGCTAAAACAGACCAAAGGAAAAGAGTTCATGGCAAGTTATGAAAATGGTAAGCAAAATTCATATCATGCTGGATAAATTGGTATGTATGTCATCTGCAGAGGACATATTCTTCTGCTTAACCCATTCCCTCATATTGACGGCGTTTGACGACTCTGTAAAAGTCACTTTGTGAAACCATTGTGATAAATAGTGCATTTGCTCCTATCGGAGCAAATGCTCTATTTATCACAATGGTTTCAAACTACAAAATTCTAAAACTTTCCTTTTTTCTAGTTAATGCTCCTTTTCGGTAGATTTATTCAAGAGGTTGTACCTAAAATAGCCTATGAGGTAATGGGTTAACATGTACAGTAGAACTTGTCTTAAGCGGCCAACAAAATAGTTGTCCAAACATGGTGGTAGCTTAATGCAAGTCAAACATAATGCAACAAGCTCCTGTAGGAACCTTCTGCATTGCTTTTGCCATAATGCCACTACCTGCATTTTAAAGACGCATATGTTCAATAAATGAATGGTCGCTTAAGACAGGTTCGGTTGTATCTGTCTCCAGTAAGGACATCCACTACACGTTTTCTGCAAGTGAATGATCTTGATGTTACCAGGTATCTCATCTGGATACAAACTGTTTGTGAAGGTCATTACAACTGGTCCATAGCAAAATGGTAATACAGTAACATCTGGATACAAACTGTTTGTGAAGGTCATTACAACTGGTCCATAGCAAAATGGTAATACAGTAACATCTGGATAGAAACTGTTTGTGAAGGTCATTACAACTGGTCCATAGCAAACTGGTAATACAGTAACACCACTCTAAACCAGCATTCTGATATAGAAGAATTTAATACAGTAAAACCTCGATTATTCGAATTTTCGGTATAGAAGAATTTAGGCAGGTGGCTGCTTAATGCATGGTGAAAGTCATGCAGAAAGCTCCTCTAGGAGCTTTCTGCATGACTTTCACCATGCATTAAGCTGCCACCTGTCTTAAAGAGCGATACTAATATGTATTTTAGTGTTCGGATAATCGAAGTTTTACTGTATATAGTTTTTTGACAGGTGGTTGCTTAATGTAGGGTGGAAATCATGCAGAAAGCTCCTAGAGAAGCTTTCTGTATGACTTTCACCCTGCATTAAGCTGCCACCTGTTTCCAAGACGGATATTTATACTAAATTGAACGTCCGGTTAAGAGGGGTTTTACGTACAACAGATATATGCAAAACGGAATAACTTCATTACCGTAAGACTTCGAAACAACACACTTAGGTAGTATAATAGTGTATAATAGTGCAGAGCCGAATCAAACTAAACATACAAGAGCAGTTTAGTTACACTATTACTTACAGTGTCATTTTAATTTACTATTATCAAAACGGTCCCAAATTCGATTATTCAGCATTACAAACCTGTGACGGTGGAAGATTGGGTCCTGAATATTCAGAGTGAATACGTTAGACATCACCACTGCCATATTATGTCCATTTAGCTCATGTCTAGCTAGATCTCCTGTGTCCATTTATGTACATTTTTCTGATGCCACAGGCAAGCACCAACAAATGTTGTACTTGAGCGATACATTCTACCTACTGATGTTTCCTCAATTAAAAATAAACATTTCGTATAATTACAGTAGAAACTCGATACTACGAAATTTTAGTAAGGATGAATTTATGTCTTTGTAGGCAGATGGCTGCTGTGCTCTCCTTGCATTAAACTGTCATATGTGTTAAAGATCAATAAAGGTACGTATTTGAGTGCTCGTAGTGTCGAGATTTTACTGTATTGCGTTTAGATTTTAACCCTAGTGTTGCATAAATGGAAAACATGGACCCGTACTACTAAAGATCGTACCAACAACATTTCTACTCCCCGGACAGTTAAACTCATCACACAGTTTAGTGTTGCGATTGTCGTAGTTTAGAACTTACGATGATTTAATTCATACAATCTTCAGAAAGACGGACTCTTGTCCTGTATAGAGGATAATACTGGAGTGTTTATTGACGATTGGCTTTTACGAAACATGTTGTCTGAAACAATATGACACGAGTCTTGTCGAATGTCATATTTAAATATTTATATTTATATTAAATATTTATTGCAATCAAAGAGTCTGGTAAAAATCGATAATTTATAAACATGATTGTAATATTGTTTTTACCACATGACTACCAGAAAAATAGGCACGTTTTCCTATTTATATTCGACGTGCTTTCCGTCATTTGCGTGGTTTATTACACGTGTGCAGAAAAAAACAAGATGTGTTTATGAACAACTATGCCTCCGATTTTCGCCAGTATAAATTTGACCCGTAATATGACCTTTAACCTTGATATATGACCTTTACCTTAAAAGTCACCCCTAAAATGTTCGCCTCCAAAGGTTGTATATAAGAGTATGTGAAATGGCTACAAAATTACCGCTAACCTTAAAGTTGTCCAAAAACCAACCAACAAACAAACAGACACACAGACAGACTGACAGACCAGCATGCCAACAGACAGGTCAAAAACAATATGCCTCCCTTCTTTGATCAGGGATGGGGGCATAAAAACATACGCACCGTTATAATAAAATGAACGTCTCTACTTGCAATACATTTTAGAAATGCCTAAGAAAACCATTTGTTTATATTATATACTGGAAAGAAGTATCCCTTTCCCTGTTCTATATTTAGACCAAATTTCAATACCTACTGAATATTCATTAACACAATAGGTATAACGAAATATTGAAGGTGGAACATTGTAGACATTTTAGAAAGTAAAGAAACATATCTATCAAATTCTATTAGCAAACAGAACAGACCCTGATCAGACGGCTCCTCTAGGAGCCGTCTGATCTGGGTCTACTCTGTTTGCAAATGCGTGAAAACACGTTTATATGAGGGAAAGGGGTATATCGCCAGCAAGCCAATCCAATGGGTGTGATATCGAAGACCCGATGTTGTTTGCGTTTTAAGTTCGTAACTTTTAAAATAATACCGATACTATTTTGTTGTACACAAAAAATATAAGAATAGAAAACAAAACAGTTTATTTTGTATCACAGGGGCATTTGCGATAGAATTTTATTCAATAATGATTGAACATAATACGAAGTTTTATTAAGTTAGTGAACGCATGCGTTTACTGCAGGAACTGTCGCTTTAACCCTTCCACCGCCAATGTCGCATAAATTCACCACGACAAATAGTGCAGTCAAAGGCGGCGTCTGATCATGGACTTCACTTTTTGTCCCAAACTCTATTTCTATATCTGTGCTTTATTCCTTTGAAATTTGCATTTATATATCTCATTTTCTTATTCTGGCAAGTGATTTAACCAAAGTGGTTTGCTGACGACAAATAGAAATTTGGCACCGAAAGGGTTAACGCGGATACAAGCAGTGCCATGTAAGAAAGTATATTCTATTATTCTTATATAAGAAGACGAGCGTTCTTTTGTCATTGAAACACTTCTTATGCTTTCCACGCCTAGAAAAGTGTCAAGAAAAGTTATGGCTTTAATCCGATTACTGTGAAACTTAGGATCTAACGAATAAATTCAACCTTTATCGAACTCGAAAATATATACAGTAAACCCCCTCTGAACTGGACGTTCAGTTTAGTATAAATATCGGTTTTTGAGACAGGTAGCAGTTTAATGCAGGGTGAAAGTCATTACAGAAGACTCCTCTAGGAGCTTTCTATATGACTTTCATCGTGCATTACGCAGCTACCTGCCTAAAGTTATCTACAATCTTCTCTACAATAGTTTCCTTTTACAGAGAAAGACTTGACATAGAGGATATTACATGAGTGTTCTTGATTATTGGATTTATTAAATGAGTCTTTTTAAAAATGATAAAAAACCGAGCTTTAGCGAGGTTTTTTTATCGTTTTAAAAAGACGAATTTAATAAATCCAATAATCAAGAACAAGAATGCAAGATTCTATTTATAACATAACAAAGACAAATGTTTTTTGCAGCCAATATTTCAGCAGTAAGGTGGATTGTTATAAATTCTCCTTACATATAGAAATGATGAATGAAAGGTGTTATTAGGTTCGCTAAGTAACTGGGACAAAGTAGGTCCAAAATTTCCCACTGTTTTTTTTACTTACTGTCAAATCAACCAGGATCTAATTTAGACATCTCTGGTATTCAATTTAACTGTGATGGTTTATGATAACAAAAACCTGCAGAAACACGTCAAAATAAATTTTTAGTACAGTTTCGACATACAAACACGTCACATTATGACGTCACTGTGCACAACATGTGTCTGTGTAAAGTGCGCCATTTGCTAATAGTTTAAATGAAGACTCGCATACAGTTCGCCTACACGTCTGACACTCACTGTCAATGGGATTCAAAATGCGCACCCCTTCATCAGCGTTGTATACACATGGACATGGACACAGAGAAAAAAAACCTCGAATCAAATTCAGTGAAAAGATTTATTGAAATGGACAAAAGATTCAGTGCGAACTGCTGCATAAAACTGTGTTGGAGCAGGAGGAAGATGTTCGCGATCAGCTGTTTTGGAGTATATAACATAATTATTTGAAATATGTTTATGCTGTGCTGGATTCAGATGACTATAGTTGTTGAATGACGAGATATTTTTATGAGTAGAAATCTGCATAAACAAAAGGACATGCGGTGATGTTGCGGAGGCAAATTTTATGTAGAATGGATGGTTTGGATCATATACTTAGCTGGTAGGTCTTTTTTGGGTTACAATTTGTAGATATTTACTGACAGCGATTATAATTTGTATTATTTTATCGAAATTAAGGCGCAAGTGCCAACAGTCCTTTGCCATCAACGTCCAGGTAGGTCAACGTCCGCCAGTTTGTTTGTTTTGACAGCTCGTATGAATACAGTTAGGTCGTTCGAATGTTATTCACTAGTGAATATATGCATGTAAATATCAAAATATACATAATAGTGTTACGTCACGCTGAAGCCACGAATTATGTTATAAATCAGTTTATCGTATGAATTTGAATATACGCCATTTGTTTTAATATAAGAGTTACACTTCATTGGTATGAAAATGAACGTTAATGATTTCAATGTGAACTGAATGGATGAGGTTATATAAAAGTAAATGTATGGGTATTGCTGGAAAGACCACTTACAAAATGCACAGTCGCCCGAACAGCACCTTGACAAAAGAAACAACAAATGTACATGCCTATCAAACGACAAAAAGAGACACATAAAGACATAAATAAACATTAGGATAAGATTGAAGTATCGCTTTAGGACGGTTAGTGTCACTTAGGATTTAAATTTAGGATTTAGAATTTCTGGTATCAAGAAAACGAGGGATTATATTCTGCAGTCGCGTCTTAGGTCGTTTTATCCCATTCCATCATAGACTATTTTCAAACCCAAACCTCTTTGAATAAATCTACCGAAAAGGATCATGTACTAGAAGAAATGGAAAAATTCAGAATTGTGTAGTTTTGAAACCATTGTGATAAAAAAAAAGCAGTTGCTCCTATGGGGCAAATTCGCTATGCATCACATTGGTTTCAAAAGGTTTGCATTAACAGAGGCATGAAAAGGCGGCTATATGAGGTAATAGGTTATTACGTCAAATAGTCATAAAAATGTTCATGTTTTCTGAAAGCAGTGTATGATAGCGTGCCACAGCAATAAGTTTCATTAACATTTTAAATGCTGAATTCACAGAGCGGAATGTAGATTTCTGTAGTGTTGAGAACATTGTGATAAATACAGCATTTGATCCTATAGGAGCAAATGCTCTATTTATCACAATAGTTTCAAAAGGTGACTTTTTTACAGAGGCATCAAAAGGCAATATGAGGGAATGGGTTAAAGCGTACAAGACAATACAGAAAATGTATTAAAATCTACCCCCTTAGCCTTCGATTTGTGTTACAATTTAGCCATAATAATAATAATGATTTCACCTTTCACGTTGATGTTACGCACGTGCGTATAATTGCGTATCGCTAGCTACCTACCTTGCTTATTGCATTACAAAAGTTATGCTGAAAGCTTAAGCTTTCTTCCTGCAATAAGGTTACCACATGCTTTAAAAGAAGTCAATGTCTATTAATATATCGGTCATTTCCGGGTTTCTACTATATTCATGATAGAAAGGGTTGAAAGGTCAAAGTTAGAACTGCTTTGGGTGGTGACTACTGGGAGATTGATAAGTTCGTTCTCATACTTAAGCTGTTTGTCGGTTTACTCTTAGTTTGTTTGTTAACCCTTACAGTGCGGGCCACGAGTCAGTAATGTCCTCTGCAAACAGTGTAGACCCAGAAGAGAGGGTTCCTAGATGAGCCCTCTCATCAGGATCTTGTGTTTGTCATGTTACACTTTACTTAACCCTTTCGCTGCCAATGCCGGCTCTGTGATTACCTATGCAAACAGTTTGGATCCAGATGAAACGTCGAGTAACTCGACGTCTCATCAGGATCCAAACTGTTTCTTACCATTACTATGTTTTTGAAACAAAAATGAAGAAAATAAAAAGAATGAAAATTTGTAGCAGTCGACAAAGTTAGCAGACGACAGAGTTTGGCAGCGAAAGGGTTCAGAAGAATCCCTAAATATCCACCATAAGTTTGACCTGTTTGAATTTGAGAATAGTCCGTTTGAAAAGTCAGCGTAGTAAGGGTTAAAGAACGATAATGATTCCTTTGGGTCTTAAAAAGATGTCGAAGTAATCTCACTTTGCGATATTACCCACGTTGCTGAAAGGGAGTGCCTGGTGCTAATTGCGAAATAATCAGTACTACAAAATTACAATTCTCGAAATCAAATACTTTTCTAAGGACCCTTGCGAAATTAGAAACTGCTGTGTTTTCATTTGGATGTCGTATCTTTTCACTCAAAGCATTTTATTGCTTTTAAATGCAAGACGGTTGTATGGTCAAAGACATATATATTTACAATTACTGTTGTAACATTTAATCTGTCCTTCGGAAGATCCGAAAGGTATTTCCGTGCATGACACACATAGTATTGCTCCGGGTAGAACCACCGACCTACTGGACAGCTGAAAGGTTTCCTCAGATGAAACATCCAAATGCACAGTCCATGATTCGACCCACAGCGGCTTGGGTCTGTGATTTCCATACATATTAATTTAAAGTAACCTATCAAATTTCAAACGGTTTGAATATATGTCTACAATCAAAGAGGAAAACACTTCAAAACATAAAATCGAAGTAGACAACTATTTTTCAGGCGACAAAAGGTGGCAGCTAAAGTAGTGAAGACCCAAGTTTCGTTCTCAGGCTTTTGATTGGTCAGATTTGAGTTCTCAAGCTTTTGATTGGTCAGATTTGAGCCAAAGGCTCAAATCTGACCAATCAAAAGCTTGAGAACGATCTCAGACTCAACTAAAAGCTTTATAAGCATGGAGCCTGTACTGTTTGGCAATAAAACCCTTATTGTCATGGGTGATACATTTTGTACTTAATTTATATTGAAAATGGGAGGAGTCAGATTTAACTATGCAGCACGTTAAGTGTTAAATGCAAGTCACTGCAAGTAAATTAAGGCCACAAATGCTTATGTCTGGCTAGTTTGTTTGAGACGAAAGTTCCACTCTGAAACTTAAAAATAGAAGATAATGTTTGCACAGTGTGAAAAGCTGAAACCTGTTAGGATATTTTGCATGGCGAACCGTGCAAACCCTGATCAGATGGTTCTTCTAGGAACTGTGTCTACACTGTTTGCTAATGGCAGTGCATGCATGCATCCCGTTCAAAGAGTTAATCCTAATAGTATCTACTATACATACATGTATTACTCCATATCAGAGATATACATGTATAGTAGAACCTGTCAGAGATATACATGTATAGAAGAACCTATCAGAGATATACATGTATAGTAGAACCTGTCAGAGATATACATGTATAGTAGAACCTGTCCATATCAGAGATATACATGTATAGTAGAACATTTCAGAGATATACAAGTATAGTAGAACCTGTCAGAGATATACATGTATAGTAGAACCTGTCCGAGATATACATGTATAGTAGAACCTGTCAGATATATACATGTATAGTAGAACCTATCACAGATATACATGTATAGTAGAACCTGTCCATATCAGAGATATACATGTATAGTAGCACCTGTCAGAGATATACATGTATAGTAGAACCTGTCACAGATATACATGTATAGTAGAACCTGTCAGAGATATACATGTGTAGTAGAACCTGTCCTAAGCGGCAATTCATGTATCGAATATAGTAGTATTAAAAGGCAGATGGTTGCTTAAGGCAGGGTAAAAGTAATGCAGAAAGTTCCTATAGAAGCATTAAGCTACACTCTGTCTTACAGACCCATAATTAGACCTCTATTTGATGGCCGCTTAACCCTTTCCTCCATAAATACGCCTTTCTACGTCTCTGTAAAATTCACCTATTGAAACAAGTGTGATAAATAGAGCATTTGCTCCTATAGGAGCAAATGCTCTATTTATCACAATGGTTTAAAACTACAAAATTCTAAATGCTTCCTTTTCTCTAGTTAATGCTCCTTTTCGCTACATTGAGAGGTTGGATCTAAAATAGCCTATGAGGGAATGGGTTAAGACGGGTTCTACTGGATAGTCATTTGGACCCGAAATAAATGCAAAAAAATACGAATGTCCATATTGAATCTAAATATACCGTTAACTATTTTCTTGATAGACGTGCTTTTTGGCAACTTTTGCAAACGGAAAGAACACAGACCTGGGTAAAATAAATAAAATAGATCTGATTCTGTTATTTATGCTATGGCAAAAGAAAACAAGCACATGTATTCATATTATATTAAATTATAGTCATTATAAATTTAACCAGTACATATTCATGATTGCAGTATTTCTTACATAGATATTCATCAGGAAATGGGTTAAGAAATCCCAGTACGAATACAATAAACAAAACAGTATTTGCCTAAGTGTAATATACATACACATTTGAGGAACACTTTGATTTATGAACACAATGTATCACAAATCACTGCAAAAATTGTAAACATATATTTTGCTTGTTTTAACTGCTATGATGACGTTATACAGTTTGGGTATAAATCTATGTTATTGCAGAAGTCACGACATTTGTATGATATTTTATAACAATGACTGTAATTATTGAAAACTTTGTTCCTACGTGATTGTCTGATGATTTTTTTCACTTGCAAAACATCTCTGATTTAATATGTCTTGTGAGTTTTAACATTTTCTAATTTGTGCTTGAGATCTTGATCTCCATATTAAGGTGATGTTATATATAAAAGAAAATTGAAGTGAATACCTTATTAGATAAAACAAAAGTTACGACCATCCTCATATTTGCAGATTTTCGTAAAATGCAAGGGCCATAACTCTGTAATAACAAATTGAATGAACCTCAGAATCAAATTAGCTTCAGATTTTGTTACATAAACATTTGTTCGAAGTTTCATTAATATCCTTTTGATAGTTTTCCCAGAAAACAACAGACAAACCAAAAATTGACCAACGAACAAAGCAACGAACGCACAAAGTTCAAGGGTCATAACTTATCAAAAAACATATAAAAAACTCGCAATACATGTGAAAATCTATATTACGATTAAATCATATAAAACATTTGAAGTAAATATCATTCAAAATGAAAACGTTACGGCCATCCTCATATTTGCATAGATTTGCATTATTTTTAAGTGCAAGGGTCATAACTCCGTAACGACAAATCAAATGAACCTCAGAATCGATTCAGCTTCAGATTTTGATGCATTAAAGATCTGTGTGACGTTTCATTAATATCCGTCAAATAGTTTTCCGAGAAAACGGCGGACAAACAAAATATTGACGGACGAACGAACGGACGGACGGACAGACGGACGGACGGGCAGGGCCACGCCAATAAACGACCACATTTAATAGGTGGGCGTATAAAAATAATGTAGCCGACTCTCTAATTAGCTGAACTATTCACCGATCGGCGTCTTGTCTGGATCAAGGCTGTCTGTAAGTGCCAATCGAGACGCGCTTAGCCCGAGAAGAGTTGAGCAAGTATACTATTTGAACGTTAACACGTTACTCACGACAATAAACATGTCTATCCATGCATTTGCAAACAGAGAAGACCCGTATCAGACGCCTCCAACAGGAGCCGTCTGATCAGGGTCTGTTTTGTTTGCCTATTGTGTGATATAGATATGATTCTAAAGTTTCTGCCATGTCCAAAACATCCTGTGGTTATTGGTCATTATTAACATTAATCTTATTTAATGCATGATGCCATTATTTCTTACATTAATATTCATGGAGTAAAGGAATAAATCCGTTTATGTCTAGTTGTGGGTGTTTTAAACCCTTTGAATGCGGGAAGCGAGGGCACCGTCATTTGCAAACAGTGTAGATCCAGATCAGGGTTTTTTTGTCAGAGTTAACCCTTTTATTTGTACTGTATGAACTCTACCAACAAACAATGGTGGACTGTTCCACTTTGAACATTCTGGGTTGAAGGGTTATTCCGTTCTCATAATTGTCGATTCCGCTGAAGCAGAGCATTATGCCAACATTACAGCATTTTGTAAGATTAACTTTTCTCATGAAAATCCCGTGTTTGGCTGGCATTTACAAACAGGATCCAAATTGTTTGACACTCTGTCAAACGTTTCTCAAATTATTGAACGAATCGGAAGTCAGTAAACATTTCAGCAAATCTGAGACCAAGTATACTCTTTTAACCCATTCCCTCATATCGACGACTTTGATACCTCTGTAAAAGTCACTTTGTGAAACCATTGTGATAAATAGAGCATTTGCTCCTACAGGAGCAAATGCTCTATTTATCACAATGGTTTCAAATTACAAAATTCTAATGTTTTTCCTTTTCTCCAGTTAATGCTCCTTTTCGGTAGATTTATTCAAAGAGGCTGTGTCTAAAAGTAGCCTATGAGGTAATGGGTTACCATAAGAAGGATTGAGGTATCCAAGAACATCGGATTTACAGTGAATGATATCTGTCATACCATATTATACACCGTAATGTCTCGCTAATATGAACACTCTAAAGAAGCATAATTCTTGAATTTTTAAAATAGGTGGGGGCGTAATACCGGATTAAAGCAATCCAGTAAAGCTCTTATGTGAGTTTTCTGCATTATGTTGGACCTGCATTAAGCAAGCACTTGCATTTACACGTATCCATAACTCATGTGGTTGTATTGACGAGATTTTACTGTATTATGTAAACACATAAACAATTCTGCCAATTGCTTGTTTTCACAACAGTTCAAGTTACATTCTCATAACACTGCCGGACATTACTTTATCCACGTTAACCATCCCCTTAATATAAACGTATATTCACTCCTATAGGAACCGTCTGATCAGGGGCTGCTCTGTTTATGAAATTATAATGCAGTAAAAAGCCTCTAATACGACCACTTAATGAATAAATATTGGTGTCTTTATAAACAGGTGGTTACTTAAATGCAGGGCAAAAGCAATGCAGAAAGCTACTTTTGTCCTGCATTTAGCTACCACCTGCATCTAGCACCCAGAATTATACCTCTTTTAAGTGGTCGCATTAGCGGGGTTTTACTGTATATCTGGCTCTACAGTTTCTACCAGTGCCAATAAATCCTGTGTATAACCTCTCTATAACGACCACTGAATTGTGTTAATTGGTTGGTATTGTGGGCAGGTGGTTGCTTAAAGCAAGGTGAAAGTACAACAGAACGCTCCTATAGGAGCGTTTTGTTTTACTTTCACCTTGCTTTCAGCATCCACCTGCTTTTAACACAAGATACTTGATGTAATTTAGTGGTCGTTATAGAGAGGTTTTACTGTATGAATTCCATTATAAAACTTCAGCACAAGCATATTCACGATGCCGTTAGTTTTACGTGAATATAGAATAGGGAAAGGGTTAAATTATAACATATTCTCTATAACAGTATGTTAAGAGTAATACAATGGCTCCAGGAAGTGATCTATTTAATTTTATTGAATAAATAAAGAGCAACAATTTGCATTATTTTTTATCCAATTTAACCAAGTTCACGTAACCTGATTCTGAAAAAGTCAACTTTGGCAGTCGTAGAGCGGGAGGTGAGGAGTGTGTGTGTGTGGGGGGGGTGAATATATGTTATGGTCCTCGTATTTCCTTCACTTAAATAAGTTTAGGAACTAAAACTGTATTATGTAAATGTACTTGCTAACGTGCAAGTGTTTAGTCATGAGGAAGTATTGGCTGTTAAAAAGGATAGCATGTTAACCATTAACATTTAACATTGCAGTGCAAGACACGCGTGACTTTGTAAAAAATGTAGACCCTGATGAGAGAGCCCCTAAAGGATCCCTCTCATCAGAATCTGCAATGATTGTCATGTTACACTCTTTAGAAAAATCCACAGCTATCCACCGTAAGCTTGACCAATTTGAATTTTGTAGTATTCCATTTGAGCACTCAGCATTGTTATGGTTAAAGAAAACGAAATTACATCATACTGCAACACATGGGCAAATGCCATAGAACCTCGTGATGATATCTATTGAACCATTCAGTTTGTTTGATGTTGAACTTGTCCGGAAATATTCCTGTAAGTTGGCAGTCTTATCAGTATAAACATTTGAACGCATTGACACACGGTGCTGATGTTATTAACACCGGTCTCGGCTAACAATAAACCTGCACCCGACTGATAGAGCCATGTCTTTAACCAATACAGCCTTTCCATGTAAATGTCAAACTGCAAGTTTTAATCAAAACTGTTACATGGGTTATCTAATAAGGAACTATTTCTCTCCGTGAAGTAATCAGACTGAGCATGACGGCCTCCAAATACGAACTGACGTTTAATCCTCTCAACGGTGAAGTATCAATTCTGAAAGGGGGTGATCCCCGAGAGCAAAAATTGCAACACAAAAAGAGAAAATTGCAGACTCGGTTTTATTGAGTCTGTTCATGAACAGTAATTGAAAGTGCAACACTGCTCACGCCCCCTAGCACCGGCTTAAGCGGTATTCAATTTTCAGAACAAGAAGTACTGAAATTCATGATCTCGAAGGACCAGAAGGTATAACAACACTGAGAATGAAGTACGGGGCGACGTTTTACGGCCGCCACACAAGCACTTAACACCTGCTGTTGTGAAGATTATAAATTCAATAGCTCATCACTTTTAAGAAATATATCCTGTATAGGTGTCTTAAATGTGTTAGATTCTACATGAAAAACAGTGTAGATCCTGACCGGAGGTCTTTCCCCCGGGAGCGGTCTGTTCTGTGTCTACACCATTTGCAAATGACACTTAACTTTTACATTGATCGATCTCTACGAAAGTATCGACCGCTATGTTCCAAAGCATGGGACGTTTTGTCCCGTTTTTACCTGACCCGTTATATCCACAGTTCGTTCTGTCCCGTGTTCACCTGACCCGTTATATCCACAGTTCGTTCTGTCCCGTGTTCACCTGACCCGTTATATCCACAGTTCGTTCTGTCCCGTTTTTACCTGGCCCGTTATATCCACAGTTCGTTTTGTCCCGTTTTTACCTGGCCCGTTATATCCACAGTTCGTTTTGTCCCGTTTTTACCTGACCCGTTATATCCACAGTTCGTTCTGTCCCGTGTTCACCTGACCCATTATATCCACAGTTCGTTCTGTCCCGTTTTTACCTGGCCCGTTATATCCACAGTTCGTTTTGACCCGTTTTTACCTGGCCCGTTATATCCACAGTTCGTTTTGTCCCGTTTTTACCTGACCCGTTATATCCACAGTTCGTTCTGTCCCGTGTTCACCTGACCCGTTATATCCACAGTTCGTTTTGTCCCGTTTTTACCTGGCCCGTTATATCCACAGTTCGTTTTGTCCCGTTTTTACCTGGCCCGTTATATCCACAGTTCGTTCTGTCCCGTTTTCACCTGACCCGTTATGCCTACAGTCCGTTATGTACCGTTTTAACCTGACTCGTTTTGTCCACATTCCGTACTATACCGTCCGATCTTAACCGCTCTGCACCGTTTCATCTTGCCCGTTATGTCCTCAGTCAGTTATGTCTCGCTTTTACCTTGTCCGTTATAATGTTCACAGTCCGTTGTGTTCCTATTTTACCATATCCTGCATGTCTACAATCCGTTCTGTCCAGTTTTACTTGGCACGTTATTTACAGTCGTCCGCTCTGTACTGTTTCACATGGCCCGTTTTGTCCTTGTGTCCTCAGTCCCGTTTTACTTGACCCGTCTTACTTGACCCGTTATGTCCACAGTCCGTTATGTCCAGTTTTACTTGACCCGTTGTCCACAGTCCGTTATGTCCCGTTTTACTTGACCCGTCTTACTTGACCCGTTATGTACACAGTACGTTCTGTCCCGTTTTGACCTGGTCTGTCGCCTGTTTCCAAAACGGTTAATCCCATGCCGTTCAGTTTAGACAAGATGTTAGATCCGGGTATTACTAACGTGTTCTTAACCCAATTTAGAAGCATTCCTAGAAGAAATAATAAAAAAAACATATCAATAAATTATAATCTTTCTAGACGAGGAAGAAGTTATATTAATATATCTCCAAGAATGCTAGGACTATATCAATTATGTTAAAATGTATAAACACAATATACATTCATTTAGCTCTACGCCTTTGCAAACAGAGTAGACCCATAACAGACGACTCCGGTAGGTCTACTTTGTATGCTTATGATATAATATGGATGTGATTCTGCAACGTCTGCCATAGCAAAAAATCTGTGTCTGTATGCTATTATAAAAGTTATTAAGATGCATGATGTCATTGTCTCTTACATAAATATTCATGGATTAAATGATTAAGAACCCTGTGAAACTAACAAATCTCTCCGACGTATATTTTGGTGTTTGTATACTGCATTTGGTACTTAAATAGTTTGTTAAAATTTAAAGCTCCCCAAAACACCCGTTATCAATTTTGACATAATAAATAAATTTTAAATAGTTCCTACGCTGAATTTTGAAGAAGGCTATTCAAACCTTTGATCAGGATCTACACTGTTTGTAATACAACTCATTCTTTTCAGTGATAAAATATAATTAATATTCAAAACAGGATGTGCCAGATTCAATTTTACAGCAGATGAAATGTCCATGTTGCTGCGTACTCTACAAGCTTTGTACTTTATTGACTGTCTAGGGTTTATCACTTGATGTTGTATATATACATGTAGTTCAAGGGGACATACCAATTAGCCTTTATTCTTTATCCTCAGCTTAACGCTTTCAGTGTTCAATATCTAATTCAGAAATAATGACATCGTGGTTATTTGTTAGCTATTTTTTATAATGTAAACGTTTCAAGGAAATGTTTTGCTTTGAAAACAGTTGTAGAATCAGGTCTATTTTATGTCAAAAGCAAACAGAGCAGACTCTGATCAGACGGTCTGATCTGTGTCTACCATGTTTGCAAATGCATAAAAGTGCTTATGGTCAATCTTTAATCGATTGGAACTTCCCAGTCATACAAGCTTCGGAGAAGATATTGTCCGTGTATCAAAACAAATGGATTCTGATGAGATGCCGATTTGTTCCGCATTTCATTTGAAACCGAGCTGTTAACAAGTGCCAACATAGTCGCGTTGGTCAGGTTGTGCAGTATACATATATAGTTCAACGATGTCTCGATGCCTTCGCTGCGTTCATTAGATATTTCGTCGATAGTGATACAGCTATTAGAACGTACTGCCACGAAGATGTCTTCCTGGTGAACATGCGACAATTTCCATTGTTTTTTGAATACTTTTACAGTAACATAATGAACGAAATGATAGATGCAGTTTTAACGAGCATTCCATTAGCACACAGAACCTATATCAAAGAGTGCCTGGAGTGCTCCTGGGGTACTAGAACAGAGACACAGAAGTTTGGTGGCTCGCTTCTATAGATCGGCTGATTATTTTGATATTTCCAACGTTTTTGTCTGCATGATGAATATGATTTTAATGTAAAAGTGAAAATACAAAAGATAGTGGTGTCATTATTGGTTGTTTGTTGCAGTTAGACTCCGAGATACGGAACTCAACACTGTTTTACACTTTCCCTGTTCTTTATTTATTCCAGATTTCAATACCTACTGAATAGTCATGGTCAAAATAGTTATAAGAAAATATGGAAGGTGGAACATTGCAGCCATTTTCGAAACTAAAGAAACATATCTATCAAATACCATAAGCAAACAGAGTCAACCCTGATCAGACGGCTACTATAGGATCCGTCTGATCAGGGTCTACTCTGTTTGCAGATCCATGAAAACACGTTTATAAAGGGTTAATTTCCTGAAAGTTGGTCAACTGTACAATAAATTACCAGCTTAACCCTTTACCTGATAGAAGCGGCTTTTAGCGTGTTTGATTTATTCCTCCGCTGAAGAAAATAGTTCAAATTCATACAGTCATGAACATATTGCATAATAAATATTTTCTATATCCTAGTAGGTGGTAGCTTAAAGCAGACTGAAAGTAAAGCAGAATGCGCCTTAAGGCGCATTCTGCTTTACTTTCAACCTGCTTTAAGTGGTCATATGTCTTCAAAACTAGAAACAGGCTATTGGGTAAAGGGTTAATGCTTTGCTCAACATGTACAAATGTACACATTCGAATGCCTTTGCAAACAGATTATCAACCAGTTAAGTTGGCCCCGGTACTACCTACCTTATCAATGTCTGTTCCGGTAACTTATGCAGTTATATAAACCCGATTCTATAGTTTATGTTGAGGGCCAAACCTATTGTGTACAAAGAGTAACACAGTGTCTCATAAGGATCAAAGATATTTGGCTCTGGAATAGTAGCATCTCAAAAGCTTACAAGAATTGTTTGTTGTTGTTTTTTATCGGGTTTTCGTCGCTTTTAACAGTATTTCCATCATATCACGACGTCCAACTAATTACAGGTGGATACAGACCCCAGAAGTTCTTCTGTGCACGAAACTACAAGAATAGGAGCTAACGTAAAGTCAAATTACTATCCATCGGGTTTCAAGAACAAATCAGAATACAGCAGAATTGGGATAAACCCATTCCCTTACATTGACGCCTTTTTTGAAGCTTCTGTAAAATTCACATTTTTGTAACCATTGTGATAAAAAAGCATTTGTTCCATATAGGATTTATCACAATGGTTTTAAAACTACACTTTTTTCTTGTAAATGTTCCTTTTCAGTAGATTTATTTAAAAAGGTTGGGTCTGAAAATGGTCTATGGGGGAATGGGTCTAACAACAGGCTATTTTCTAATAAATTCTCCTTCTCAATAGATTTATTCAAAAAGGTTGGGTCTGAAATAACCTATGAGGGACTGGGTGTAACAATAGGATATGAGGGAATGGATTAAATCAATTGTTTTGCCAATGGCTCTGGCTCTGGCTATGAACATTCAGGCGGACCAGGTTCAAAAGGACAGTTTCTGCATTTCTGCCTCAAGATACGGGTTAACCCTATCCTTCATATAAACGCATTCAGAGACAGAGTAGACCAAGATCTGATAGCTCCTATAGGAGCCGTCTGATTAGGGTCTGCTCTGATTGCTTATGAAATTAAGATAATATATATCTGCCTCTACAGTTTCTACAAATACTAAAACGATAGTGGTTATGTGTGTCCTCCTATAGGAGCCGTCTGATCAGGATCTACTCTGTTTGCTGATGGAAATTAAAATAGGCCTAATATTTAACTCGTAACATACCCTATCTTGGCTAAACTAATATTCATTAACCCTTTCCCTGTTTTATATTTATTCCCAATTCCAATACCTTCTGAATATTCATTGACTAAATAGTTATAATGAAATGTGGAAGGTGGAACAGGGTAGCCATTTAAAAAAAAAAGCAAAGAAACAGATTCATCATATTCCATTAGTAAACAGAGTAGACCCTGATCAGTTTTTGGTCTGCTCTGTTTGCAAGTGCGTAAAATGTGTTTATATATATTTATCCTTATTAGAGGCTCTTCATGGTAACAATAATACAAATTAATCACTATATTTATAAAGAAACCATTCAACTCATGATTGACTTAAAAGAGACTATACATATATCCCATTATCATTCCATATTTAGTGAACATATTAAACTTGGGATATGGCAGACACTGTAGAATCAATTATTACAGATAGTTTGGCCATGAATAACTTATATAGTCTGATCGTATATACTTACATAAGCAAACAGAGCAGATCCTGACCAAACGGCTGCTACAGGTGTCGTCTGATCTGGATCTACCCTGTTTGCAAAGAATGAAGAGGTTTTATATTAATCCATTCCCTCATATTGACGCCTTTTGACGCCTCTATTAAAGTCACTTTATGAAACCATTGTGATAAATAGAGCATTTGCTCCATATGAGCAAATGCTCTGTTTTTCTCACATACCTTCCCTTATCTCCGAGTTAGAACAACGGGTTAAGATTCCCTGATCTGTAACACGTGTAAGACCACTTTATAACATATATGACGTCATATATGACATCAAACCATGGAAACCGATGTTTACATGTCATTTAAACGGCCAAAATACACGTTTTTGATATGTGAGAAAAATAATCTGATGCCTCGTTGTCTTTTAAGATCACATGTTCCTAAACTCACCAAGAAAATGTTATTAAGCTCGCCAAGGCTCGCTTAATGACATTTTCTAAGGCTCGTTTAGGAACATGTGATCTTAAAAGACAACTCGCAACAGATCCTCTATATCACAATGGTTTCAGAACTACACAAATCTTAAATTGTCCTTTTCTTTAGTTAATGCTCCTTTTCGGTAGATTTATTCTAAGAGGTAGGATCTTAAAATAGCCTAGGAGGTTATGGGTTAAGGAGAGGATAACAAAAGAGTTATCTAACATGTTACCTAACATTTAACCTATTGAGCGCTGATTGGTCATTATGTATGCAAACTGTTTGGATCCAACTGAGACGCTGAGTAAAGCTGTGTCTCACCAGAATCCAAACAGTTTGACATCCTGATTGCATTTTTTGGTAGACAAACTGAACAAAGCTTGAATTTTGAAACTGTCGTAGGTGAACGTTTGTGTAAAAATCATTTGCTCATCATGCTAAGTGTTAGAGACAGGTTCTCAAATACTGGCAAACAGCCAGAGAAAAATTACCTAAAGCCTTTTGTATGCCTTGTTAACATATTGATAAGTCTGACAGAATAGAGGAAATGGGAACTAATGCAATAAATCAAAGTGGACAGATGTCGGCCAAACCATATTTGTCGGATATCTGCAGGAAATGAATGGATTGAGCGTAATTTCCACAAACGAATACTGTTAAACCTATATAAACCGGACGGCTAATTTAGTATAAATTTCGGTCTTAGAGACAGGACTGGTGGTTGCCTAATGAAGTGTGAACATCATACAGAAAGCTCCTCTATTGGCTTTCAGAATGACGTTTACCCTGCATGAAGCAGCCACTTGCCTAAAAGTATCTAAATTATCTTCTACTTTCGTTTTAGAGGAGTTTTACTGTATAGATCAATGTGTTTCTTTCGTTTTGCATTCAGTGTTAACTGAAGTAGTTTATCGTCTGTGCATGATTCGAATGTTTAAACGGATATCTAAACTGGGTCCATGCTTATAAAACTTTTAGGTGAGTCTGAGAACGTTCTCAAGCATTTGATTGGTCAGATTTGAGCCGTTGGCTCAAATCTGACCAATCAAAAGCTTGAGAACTCAAATCTGACCAATCAAAAGCTTGAGAACGAAACTCAGACTCAACTAAAAGCTTTATAAGCATGGACCCTGATCAACGTGTCAGAATATGTGTTTAAAGTGATAGTCTCCACTTGCAACGTGTTTTAAAATACCCCACAAATTACATAAATATTGTGTTTATATGCTGAAAAGAAGTATATCGCAAGAAAAGCCAACCGAATGAATACCGAAGAAGACACACGGTTCGTGTACAGTAAAACCTCTCTTAACCGGAATTCTAGTAGAGAAGAATTTAGATAATTTAGGCAGGTGACTGCTTAATGCAGGATGAAAGTCATGCAGAAAGCTCCTCTAGGAGCTTTCTGCATGACTTCCACCCTACATTAAGCTGCCACCTGTTTCCAAGACCGATATTTATACTAAATTTAACGTCCGGTTAAGAGAGGTTTTACTGTATTTGATATATTACTCGGCAATGCATTAGTATTTATTCGGGCTCGTGTTTTAATCTCGTTAACTGTTCAACCAAGGCCGATAATATTTTGTTGTAGAATAACAAATATAAGTATTGATGAAAACTGTTTATTTTTTATCACAGGGGCATTTTTTTTATATAAGTTCAAATTGACAATCTGCATAATACTCTTGAACATAACAAATACAAAGTTTTATGATATTGTTGAAAATATGCGTTCATCGTAGGTATTTCCTGTTTAACACTTCCCCTCATATAACCGCTTGTTCACACCCTTACAAACAGGGTAGACCCAGATCAGGGTCAGCTCTTTTTCTACCAAAATTAAAGTACATACCAAAACACGTTTGTGTACATATGTCAGTATAAAAATTCAGCAATTAAATATCCATGGTGTTATTATTTCCTATGTGAATATTCAACAGACTGTTTTCAATGCATTGTTTTCAACATCAGAATAAAAATTGAAATTCTTCTACAGTAAAACCTCTATAACGGCCACTAAATTACACCAAGTATGTTGTGTTAAATGCAGGTGGTTGCTTAAAGCAAGATGAAAGTAAAACAGAACGCTCCCATAGGAGCGTTCTGTTTTACTTTCACCTTGCTTTAAGCAGTCACCTGCCCTAAATACCTACTAATTAACACAATTTAGTGGCCGTTATGTAGAGGTTTTACTGTTATGGTGAACAAACCCTAAGCGATGAAGACAACAAAATCCTATGCTTTGCTGTGCGTTGTTTTATAAAGCAATCACGGAGTGTTTTAGTTTCTTGTATCGCAAAACTATCGATATATAATCCAATTAGAAATATAAGAGTATATCTTTGCTAAACAATCTATGTTAAGATGTCTTATATGCAACCCCTCTCCCTCTCTCTCCACTCTCTCATATCTCTCATCTCTCTCTCCTCTCTCTCTCTCTCTATCTATCTCCTCTCTCTCTCTCTCTCTCTCTCTCTCTCTCTCTCTCTCTCTCTCTCTCTCTCTCTCTCTCTCTTTCTCTCTCCCCCACTCGCTCTATCTTTCTTATCCCCTATTTCACATAATTTTTATTTATATTGTTTTACTACAGAAATGACATTGAAAATCATATGTTGTTTGCCATTATATGTATATATAAATACTTTGTAAGGGGAATGTCAATTCTAATGTTGTACGAACTTGTGACCCGACCCAATTTCATATAATATGGAAATAAAGTATTTTTAAACTAACAGGGAAAGGGACAAAACGTCCGCGCTAAACCTGCATACATAAAGTTCTCTGTTTGTATAGGTGTAAAATTATAACTGATATAGAAATGCCACACTAAATAGCCACACTATTTAAGTTTTATAGGCGAAAAAAAAAATTATTCCCGGGTTTCTCCGTATCCCTCTCCCCTCATCTGGGGCGTCCAATTAGCCTATATTGTGCAGAGACGGGCGTTTAGCAACACAAGAAAACAAGCAAGCGATGATAGTAATGATTGGAAAGCGACCGACGAATAACGGTTCAACCCTTCTCGTGTTAACCATGACAAGAGTGACGTTTGCAGATAGTTTGGATCCCGATCAGACACCGAACAAGTAGACGTCTGGTCAGGATCGAATTTATCTTCTGGCCCTGCCAATAGTTTGTATGCAAGTAAACCAATTAGATAATCTTTACAAATGAATTAGATGTTATTTTCCCTGTTCCATATTTAGTCTTAATTTTCAATACCTACCGAATATTCATGGACAAAATAGTTATAATGAAATATGGAAGTAGGAACATTGTAGCGATTTTAGAAAGTCAAGAAACATCTATCAAATTCTATTGCGTAAAAATTCGTTTATATGAAGGAAAGGGTTAACTGCAGTTTCCGGGAGGCTCGGAAAAAATAAGCTCGAAAATGTATCATTAGTACATTAGATCGGCTATTTATGTGGGTGAATTGTCCAGTCGAAGTTCACATTATCTGCTGTGCAAATGTAGGGTCTGACTGCGTCATAATAGTTATTCATAATGCCAGACAAAAACCAAAGAGACAATTTCAAACGATTCAATCCTTCTACGTTTCAATCTTCCTCACACTCTTTCATTACTTTCTTCAAAATTACATTTAAATCAGTATTCCAATTCTACGATATTCGCGATATAAGTAGATCACCAATATGTTGCCCCTGTGTTCTTTCCGATATAATTCAAGTAGAAATCTCAGACGTGTTCCAGTTGCATTAAGAGACGGGTTAAGCTGGTATTATACTGAAAATGTCGTATGTATTGTGTTATTGCTTATGGCCTTTATAATTTTTCTTATGTAGGTTGTAAAGTAGACAATGGATAAAGGAGAAAGATTTATTGAAGACATTTTCTGTAAATTCACCTGCTGATCAAACATACAGTAAAGTATCGTTAATCCTTGAGTTTAAAAACAGGTGGTAGCTTGATGCTGGGCTAAAGTGATACAGAAAGCTCCTGTAGGAGCTCTTTGTGTCAAAATTGCCCCTAGTAAGCAACAAATTGTTTTGACAGTCCCCTATGTTAATAAATCATTTGGTCCATATAGTGGGTATCTGCTCTACTTAGTTCAAGTGGCACATATAAATCAGAATACAGAGCTACATATAAAAGGTGTGTACCCAGATTCTAAAATCGACATTTCTCCACAAAACCCTATACTTTGACCACTCTTTAGAATCGTCTCGAAGAGACGATTCTTAAGAGTGGTCAAAGTATAGAGTTCGATGGAGAAAAAAGAACTATTCTTAAAAAAGTTTAACGCATCTTATCTGGATCTCTGAGAATATATTACTGCTAACACTCAGATCGGTATTCACACTGAAATACTCGAATCGGATTTCAATCGAAAGTGTTCGTCAAATGTCAAACATATACTTAAACCTTTCCAATCCTGAATTTGTATAGTGGAATAAATAATAAGTGCTTAACTAAAGAGTTCACACTGTATAAAAGCTGATACTTGTTACAGGAGTTTGACTTAAAAACAGTGCAGACTCTGATCAGAAGACTCATCTAGGAACTCTCTGATCTAGGCGTCTACGCTGTTTGCAAATGGCCGTACACGCGTGTCCCAGTTTGAAACAGTTGACTAGTAATTCACAGAGCCGAATTTGCTGAGCTCGGCATTTTGCACAACGACTTTTTTCACCCAAAAGAGCACACCACTATCAAAAGTTTAGGAAGAATATGCCTTTTTAGGCAATGGTGTCAAAGTTAAAGGTCACATTATTTTTAAAATTGTTTCAACCCTTTGATGTGTACGAGAGGCATACCTGTTTACAAGCATAACTTACTGACTTATTTGTTAGCACCTGTATGGCCGGGCATTGCATCTGCGAACTTTCACACAAAACATCGATCACTTTACATACCGAGCTGTCCGAGGGTTACATGTTTAACCATTTCGGCGCAAAATTATAATTGTCGTCTGCAATCCAAATTTGTTAAATCATTCGGTACAATAAGAAAATCAGATGAATAAATGGAATTTCCGAAGGAATAAAGCACAGCTATAGAAATAGAGTTTGAGACAAAACGTGAATTCCCTGATCTGGGACTGCACTATTTGTCGTTGTGCATTTATGCGACATTGGCGCTGAAAGGGTCAAGGATCGCAAGTAGAAAGTGAAAAGATTAACAGATGTACCAAAGCTGCTATGTCTGGTGATGGTTTATACTGTTTGATTCCCACCAGTTCTGTCAGTACTTGCTTTATCTACGTCTGATAAATTGACATACAGTAAAACCTCTCTATAACGGCCACTAATTTGTGTTAATTATTTAGTATTTAGGGCAGGATACCGCTTAAAGCAAGGTGAAAGTAAAACATAACGCTCCTTTACTTTCACTTTGCTTTAAGCGGCCACCTGCCTTTAACACAAAATATTTGATATAATTTAGTGGCCGTTATAGGGAGGTTTTACTGTACATATTGTTTCTACATGTAGTATTCATTTAGACAAAAGCAAACAGCTATTTGAGAATCGATCAGAGGGACACACGCACTCATTTGGCACCGAATGTATTTTGCTGCTGATTAATCTCTTGTCTAACAAAAATCCAATATGTGTCCTTTCTCAGATTTCATGCTTTAAAACTCGTATTCACGCATCGAAAGCATCATCATTTTCTCATCAACCAGCTATGTTGGGTTCCTTCAATGGAAACCGGAAAGATCATTATACAGTAAAACCTCGATTATTCGAATTTTCGTTATAAACGAATTAAGACCCTTTTAGGCAGGTGGCTGCTTAATGCATGATGAAAGTCATGCAGAAAGCTCCCGGATGAGCTTTCTGCATGACTTTCACCATGCATTAAGCTGCCACCTGTCTTAAATATCGATAATAATACGTATTTTAGTGTTCGGATAATCGAAGTTTTACTGTATTAGCTTATTAAATGGCAAGCGCATTGTCGCATGATCAAAGACCCCTGTCTGTGTACAAGCTATAACGTGTCGTGGGTAAATTCTTGATTCCTTTTTCAATTATTATTATTAACACATAGATGGAATCTCTAAATACAGTGAAACCCCTCTAAACCGGACGTTAATATTAGTATCAGTGCTGGTCTTTGAGACATGTGGCAGCTTAATGCAGGTTGAACGTCATACAGAAAGCTCCCAGAGGAGCTTTCTGTATGTCTTTCGCTCTGCATTAGGCAGCAACCTGCCTTAAAGACTTAAAATTGTAATTGATTAAAATTCCGATGTAGAGGGGTTTAATGTATAAATGGAAGACGATACAACACTGGAATTACTATATGCGTTTCTTTCTGTCTATGCCATTTTGCAAGCTACATTGTACATGCACAGCAAGAGAATACAGTAATATGATCATTCATCATCAAACCACTGGAACGGTAAAGGACACGTACGAGTCAATGGTATGGTAGAACACTATCAAATGACAATACATAAAGTCATAAACCCATATTAAGTAATTGCAACGTTTCATGCCTTGTTTTCTAAGACATCGTAAATTGCTACTGCATATAAAAACATAGCATTTGCCTCACTAGCAGAACATCATAAAGATAAATCTTACCACAAACAAAATCTACAAACATATAATATTTAATGAAAAAATAGTAAAAGTACAAAAATGAGTCATGCAGGAAACACCACATACAGAACAAACAGCCGTCCGAACAGCAACACAATGAAACAGCAAATATACATAACTATAAAAACATCAAGAGACGCACAAAGACAAAACAAACATACAATAGGAGGAAGATGGAAGTGCCGCCTTGGAACGGTCAGTGACAAAAGTCACTGGGGGTTGAACCGGTTTTTGGGCGCCCAACCTCACTCTTATTCCATCCCCAACCTAAAAGACAACCAGTGTAAATAAACGTATCCCCTCTCCGACTAATCTACAACAACCGCGATGGTAAATACAGTGGTAAAGTCCATGTATAACGAAAACATTTAAGTGAACAAACTGTATCCACCTTTCGCTAGTGTACTCAGTGATTGAGCTGCAAACAGAGTAACTGTAGAAAAGTGATAAAGGGTACGACAAAAACGAAATAGTACAGATATCCGACGTTCTCCTTCCGTTTCTGGATTTAAGAGGTCGCCTTCATAGAGTACTAAACCTTTCTTGTCGGCGTACATGCAAAGAGGCCAGCGTGATTGCCAACTGTAAAAGGGTTGACAACCAAACATGCAGTATGTTGTGGTACTATAGGATCATATCCCTTTTTAATGATTTTTAACATATTTGATGAACAAAGTGAGAAAATGGGTATGTCCAATAATTTTACGAATTTTCACATCACCATAAAATTCAGGATGTGAAATACCGTGTCGCAGAAACGCCTTGAGATTACATTGGTACTTGCCAATAAGTGAGAGATTTCGATAGTAAAATTTAGAGAAAGTTTTTTTTAGTTTATGGTATCAAACAGGAAAGCCATACACGAGACGCAATAATTACCAAAACATCGATAGAGAAACGCACAATAGGGCGCGCACGCACACACACACACACACACACACACACACACACACACACACACACACATACACACACACACACGCACGAATGCACGCATGCATGCACGTAAGCACACATACACACACGCACGTACACATACATACACACACACGAGGAGAAAGATTCAAACACCAACAAACGCACAAGTACAAAGACACAAAGGCACAAAACAAATATAAAAGTAAGGGTGACAATGAGAGTACAGCATTGGAATGGTTAGTGGCAAAACCAGCACTTTCCTTTTGCCTACTAAGACTACATAATTTTCTGTTTCCAATAAAGAGCAGAATAATTAAACTGACAAACAGAGCCAACTATAAGGACACTGATTAACCAATCCCTTCATAGGCTGCTTTTAGACCTAACTTCTTTCTATAACTCTACTAAAAAGGTCCATCTACTACAACAAAGGAAATTTACGAAATGTCTAGTTTTCAAAGATCGTATGTAGCAAATGCTCTATTTATCACAATTGTTTTAAAAAGTTACTTTTACAGAGGCGATATGCGGGAATGGATTAAGAAATATTTGATCACATCTTATTTTTTTACTTTTTATTCAATAATTCATGTATGAAGAACGCCAACAAATTCAAGTTTTTATCTCTTAAAGACGCATTGCCATGCATTTGGCAAACTGTTTGGCTTGCCTGTTTGCTAAGGAAATATTATGGATCTGACTCTATAGGTTCTATCATGGCCAAACTATCTGTGTTCATATGCCATTATACGAACATTCAATAAATGAATACAGTAAAGCCCCTTTAAACCGGAATTCTAGTAGAGCAAAATTAAGATACTTCTCGGCAGGTGACTGCTAAATGCAGAGTGAAAGTCATGCAGAAAGCTCCTAGAGGAGTTTTCTGCATGATTTCCACCTTGCATAAGGCTGTTTCCTGTCTCCAAGACCGATCTTTATACTATGTTTAACGTGAATTTAACATCCGGTTTAGAGAGGTTTTACCGTACATTTAGACAGGGCTGGTGGCTGCGTAATGCAGCCTGTCTCCAAAACCAACATTAACACTAAATTTAACGCCCGGTGTAAAGTGGTTTTACTGTAGTCATGATGTAATTACTTCTTACATGGATATTTATAACGGAAACATATCGACATACCGACAACAAAATGTGTCACACTTTGTGTCCCACTCGAATCTGGCGCAACAGTTTTATTTACGCCCGGTTCATTCAAACTTATGAGAAGCTGTTGATCCAGCGGAAACAGTTGTGAACCTGGACCCAAGCTACATGTACAGTATAACCCCTTCAAACCGGAATTCTAGTAGAAAAGAATTTACAGACGCTCAGGCAGATGGCTGCTTAATGTATTTCGGCCTGTATTTGCCACTTGTCTCCAAGACCGATATTTCCTAAATTGAAGGTCCGGTTTAGAGAGGTTTACTGTACTTTTAGGCTGATGGCTCCTTAAAGAGCACAGCCACCTGCTTAATGCAAGGTGTAAGCCGTGCAGAAAGCTCCTGGAGCAGCTTTCTGTATGACCTTAATCCTGCATTAAGCTGTCACTTGACGGGTTTACGGTATATACAAATGTAAGCTGAGTGTCGTTTAGCGGCACAATGAGTTCTCTTTTCATGCCAAACATGTGTTATCTTGACAAAAAATGTCCACTATTATTCCTTGAATAGTATGCTTTACCTATTGTCGTGTGCTATACGTGTATTTAAGATCACGTGTCACCAACTGCAACAGCTGTCTAATTGTTTAACTTGTTCGTGTTCCATGGATATTAATTAGTTGCATTCTTATATTGACATATGGACACAGAAAACATTGGCAGTGACAGAAGTCAGATCTATTTTATTTCAGAGCAGATTCTGATCAGACGGATACCACATGAGTCGTCTGATCTACTTATTAGTTAAGGGGTAGGAAATATGTATCATTGGAATAAATGGTTAAACCCTTATGATACGAGAAACAAGTTATGTAATAGACCCAGATCAAAAGGTTTCTAGAGAAAGCCCAGCCTGGTGGTTGCTGTTAACTTAATTTTCAGGAAGGTTTACCTACCCTTCCACACTACATAACCTCATCTATCAATCCATTACCTCATATGCTATTTTAGACCAATTCATTCATTCACTTTTTAAACTCATTCCCTCATAAGCTAATTTTAGACCTAACCTCTTTGAATAACTCTACTGGAAAGGAGCATTTACTAGACAAAGGTAAAGAAGTTTTAGAACTGTGTATTTTTTAAACCATTGTGATAAGCAGAGTCTAAATTAGCCTATTTATCACAATGGTTTCAAACAGTGACTTTACAGAGAAATCAATATGAGGGAATGGGTTAAAGAGGATAAACTGTTTTATTATTGATAATACAGCATTTAAAGGGTTTCAATAAATAACAAATCAGTAATTGTATCACAAAGAAATGGCACTTAATCGACGCCTTATCATCCCACGCCTTATTATTTTAGTCAACTCGTTTATCAAAAATGACAAAACAACGACGATGATAGTTTAGTGTTACACCAGTATTATATAATGATATTAAATTGTGATTAATAATTAATAATTGATTCGGAGCCGGTGTAACGAGGTATTTTTACCCCATTAGACACACGCAGAACCTGTCAACAAAGTCAGCGAAGCTAAAACAGCCTCGGTCGTAAGTAGACTACAATCATTAACTATTTCACTGACAAATATGTTCCTCTGCTAACTTTGTTGACTCCTACAATTTTCTGTTTTGTATTATTTGTACGCCTCATTTGCCTATCCAGAAAGAGTCACAGTAACAAATAATTTGGATCTTGACGTGACGTCGAGTTAATCAGTGCCTCGTGTTGATCCAAACTGTTTGCATGGATGAGCACAGATGCGACATTGGTAGCGTAATAGTTAAAAGGTATTATGGCGACTCCCAAGATAGTGGTGTCCGCAATAGTGTGGTGTCACCCCAGTCAGCTGTCAGTTCCGTTTCCGGGTATCGCAAATACTTCCTTGAAAAAGTCAAACACTATGCTAGCTTTAACTTGTGTGGTGTGTAGACAGTATTTTCTTTTTAAAATCAACAACAACAAACTCATTTGCGATGATAACAAGACATTGACAGTGTATATTTCTTTACATTTCAGGACTTTTCCACAATTCAGATGAATGGTAAACATGCAGTGATTCGGTCGGCCATATTAAGTTGGTACTGTGTTTTCGGACAGTGTGAATATCCAACAGAGGATTATGAAAATTCTAGACGGCTACTGTATATACCAAATCTGTTTGTAGTTTAGGAAACAAAAACAACAACAGCCTTATGCCCAGGGGTATTGTGAAGCAGCAGGGATATGTGCTTAAACCCGGTGTGTGGACGCCGTTTAAAACATTGTTGTTTAAGTTTCTTCATCACTTTCTCTCTTTAAGATAACCCAGTCACAGACTATCTAGTTCGTACAGCACGTTGCTTGATGTCACAGGGTCAGGTGAACTTCACATCCCTTACAGCAGCATATAGATTCGTCCGTATAGTTAATCATTCGTTTGAACCACATTCAGTATCATTTTCTTTTGTTATTTTCCTGTTACAGCTACATCCCAGTTTCATTCATATTATTCATTATTCATTCATAGCCATCCTCATTCAACTGCATTTACTAACTACTTTCACTTTAATACTTACCTAATTTCACAGATGATTAACCTCCCACAATTCCCTGTTGGAGCATGCGCACTTCATTAAAAGTCACGTAGCGAGAGCTGTGGTTTTTGTTTCTTCTCCGAAGAATTTATTATTATTTGTGCGTCGCCTCCACTTTTCAGGTAATTGTTGAATTAGGAAATAGTCTAGTGATAGTTTTACACATGTTCGTTAATTGTTTTTGTATGACAACCATGTTTTCATAGTTTTTGTCATAATTTTCCTCGACCATGCGAGGGCACTTCATTAAAAGTCACGTAGCGAGAGCTGTGGTTTTTGTTTCTTCTCCGAAGAATTTATTATTATTTGTGCGTCGCCTCCACTTTTCAGGCACTCCGGACCCAACTAGAGGGAACCCACGACGACCCACGTACACACAATTGAGGTCGGTTACATTGGTGGCCAATGTGGGGGCTGTGACTGTATGAGCTCCGAGTTCGATTCCCAGTCGTTCTCATACCCATAGAAATTCGGGACGAATTTCAACTTGCTGGGGGAGTATGTCACAGTGTGTAGGTTTATCATCACTTGTACGGCCTTGCTGTGCAAGCGCGCTTTTATGGCGACGTGGTAGAGTGTTTGACTGCGAACCTGGCGACCCGGGTTCGATCCCGGGTCTGAGCGGGTATGTTTCTTTATAAGAACACCCGGTTACACATAACATAACTGGACCATGGATATCAAGGAATAGAGTAAACATTGCTTTCTTGGCACTTATAATTCTTTTGGCACTTGAAGGGCGATGACAGTGTTTGATAGCCCATATTTTGTTGCTAATTTTCCTGGTAGGCTCGAAAACGTGTACCCATGTCTCATCTCCAGTAATAATGTAAGAAAACTGCCTTCTGTGATGATAGTTTTGAAACATGTTGAGCAGTTTTCTGACCGTTTCAAGTCAGACACGTGTTTGCTTGTCCGACAATAAATGAGGGATCCATCTAGCTGTAATTTGTATCGGTTTCAAACTACGCTTTAGTTTGCAGAATACACTTGCGACTGATATGCCGACCATACAAGCTATCTGAAGAACAGTAAGTCTTGCATCAGACTTGACAACATCATATACGTTTTTAGCCATACTACTTGCAGTGGCACTACAATGACGTCCTGGTTTTTTGTGCATCATCAATAGAGTAACAACCGATTTTTCTTGCCCACCATTTTAATATAGTGTCACTGACTATGTATTGCGTTTGTCTATGTATAAGCATGAATACAGCATGCACTAACGCAAATATGGTGTATCTGTGTCGAAAAATGATGTCTCGTTAAACTGGTACACTTTTTACTTGAATCTCGTGCACAGCGAGGGGCCGCGGTGATCAGTTGCATTACTCTGATATGTCCCACGTATTTTCGTGAAAGAACAGGTTATTTGTTAGAAAATTAAACTAATAAAAAGACCTGTTGGTTAGTCAATTCTGTTGGTATGTTTCTTGGAAAACGCCTGTTTGCCTGTTTGTTGCTCAATATTCGTAGGCATGTTGGTTTGTCAATGTGTGTTGGCATGTTGGTACATTTGAAAATTGACATATTGGTTGGTCAAAGTTTGTTGGCTAATTGGTTTGTTAATGGGTGTTTTCTTGGTTGGTTACGTCTGTTGGCTTGATGGTGTATGATAAGTATTGGCCTATTGGTTTATCTTGGCCTATTTGGTTGGTTGAATTTTATCGGGTGGATTACATTTGTTAATTGGTTTGTTGGTTAACGCTTGTTGGCTTATTGGTTAGATATTATCATATTAGGCGCTATGTCGCCCAATATCATGCTTGTATGAACTGGGGAGGGGTCCGATACAGAATACACTTTTCAGGTTTCCTGCTTTTTAATGTGTCATTGCAAAATATCGATACATGTTACAATTTTAGCCACCACCCTGCCACATGATCATGGCACCGAGTCAACCATCTACATCCAGAGGTTTCGCAGTGGGTAAAATGTTGTAGTTATTTGAATTCAGATTATAGTGTCTATGACTATATCAGTCTGAGATACAGAAGCTTACAATAATATAAAAATAGACACTAATATGGTAAACTAAACATTCTAAACACTGACAACAGAACGTGTGCTAAAACGACATAGAGTAGAACTGGCTTATACCACCGTAAAAAAGATGTTTACGAATGGGTCTGTAACGCAGGTGGTAGCTTAATGCATGTCAACATTTATGTAGGAAGCTCATATAGGAGCTTTCTGGAGTATTTTTTCCCTGCATTAAGCAACCACCGTCTTTTTAAGATTCCTATGTTCAATAAATAAAAGGCCAAGAGGATAGGTTCTATTGTAAAACTATGTTTTACATTGATTTTTATTCTTTAGCGGCAGACATTGGAGTTGATGTTGCAAACTTTTGCTCTCTTTATTCATCAAATATGTTAAGAAATTCATAAAAAAGGGATATGATTCTATAGTACTACAACATACTGCATGTCTGGTTGTGAACCCTTTTATAGTTGGCAATCACGTTGCCCTCTTTTGAACGCCGACAAGAAAGGTTTAATACACTATGAATACTACCTCTTAAATCTGGAAACGGAAGAAGGACGTCGGATCTTTGTACTATCTCTTTTTTTTGTCGTACCCTTTATCATTTTTCTACAATTACTCCGTTTGCAGCTCAATCATTGAGTACATATGCGATCGGTGGATCAAGTTTGTTTCACTTAAATATATGTTCGTTCTACATGCAATTGGCCACTGTATTTGCCATCGCGGTTTGTGTAGATTGGTCAGAGAGGGGATAAGCTTATTTACATTGTTTGTCTTTAAGGGTGCGGATGGAATAATTGTGAGGTTGGAAGCCCCTAACCCGGCTTAAACCCCAAGTGACTATTGTCACTGATCGTTCTAAGGTGGTACTTCCATCTAATCCCACTTGTTGTTGTTTTTTTTGTATTTGTGTGTCTCTTTCGTGTTTTGATAGTTATGTACATTTGCTGTGTTTTCTTATTGTGGTGCTGTTCGGGCGGCTGTTTGTTTTGTATGTGATGTTTCTTGCATAACTCATATTTGTACTTTTACTCAATAAATTATATTCACGCCCTGCATAAGCATACTTAAACATTACAATTGCCACATTAATGTAAGACTTACAAATGATATTATCAATATATGACTATTGAATGCTGGTCTCGACAAAAATATAAAGAGCGGTAAAGTATGACCTGATACTTGCTCTGGGAAATATTGTCAAGTGGGAGTTTCCAGCGAGATATACCACACTTACATTTATAGCCGAGCAAGCAGTTAAAGAGCTACACTTTAATTTTCTATATTATTATAGGTTAGCATGCAATTTATTAAGAAAACCTGGGGCATCAAACTCCCGATTACATGCATCTGCACTTAGTCTTACATTTCAGTTTTAATTGAACTGAAACGATGTATATACAGACACACATCTCTGTACATTCAACCTACCGAATAAACCGAATAAGAAATGCTTACTGCATTCCCTCATAGGCTAATTGTAGATCTAACATCTTTAAATAAATCTACCGAAAAGGAGCATAAACTAGAAAAAAAGGAAAATTTAGATTTATGTAGTTTTTAAACAATTATGATAAAAAGAGCATTTGCTCCTCAAGATAAAATGCTCTATTTATCACAAAGGTTTCCAAACGTGACTTTTACAGAGGCGTCAAAATGTGTCAGTATGAGGAATTGAATTAATGCGTTACGAAAGTAACGCAAAAAAACCCTTACGAGCTGTCTGTTTAGTTTTCTTCCTGCAATAACCAATCTCACTCCCCCAAACCCCGGATAACCCCTTTGTTTTGAATGACCGTTGCATGCTGGTTTTATATCAAATATTTTCTCACTAACCGCGACTTCATTCGCATTTGCATGCAGTGAGTCGGAGTTTCATCTTGCTCCAAGATGTTTAACCCTCGGTCAATTGTTTATTCAAATGCTTGATCGATCGGAAAAGAAGTGAAAACCGCACCCGATCGAAGATTGGCAAGCCTGTTTACAGCGGGGTAAAATATAAGGGATGAATAATATGAATTATATCAACAGAATATAACTGCGGTGTAACAAACTCTCGATTCGTTAGTTATTTGTTAACAAAAGTAATGACTAAATAATGTATTAACTAATAAAGATAACTGCATTTAATAGTACCTTCTCCTAAGCAACGTAATAAAATATTTATAATGTTTATGATTACAGTCTATTTTCGGTTTATGGCGCATGTCCTCTGTCAAGGTGAACACTTCTAAACAAACAAAAAACAGGTTCAGATAAGATGTGTGCATTAAAATATTTTCAAGAATAGTTTTTTTCTCCACCAAACCCTGCGTTCGAGATGATTCGAAAGAGTGGTCACAACATGGGATTAGGTGGAGAAAGGACGATTCAATATTTGAGTGCACACATTTATCTGTAGCTCTGTGGACACTTATCAAAAGACTGTTCAATATGGATGGTACAGTAAAACCTCTCTATAACGGCCACTAATTAACTTGTGTTAATGAGTTGGTATTTAGGACTGGTGACAGCTTAAAGCAAGATGAAAGTAAAACAGTACGCTCCTATAGGAGCGTTCTGTTTTACTTTCACATTGCTTTAAGCAGCAACCTGCCTTTAAATTTTACACAAAATATATGATGTAATTTAGTGGCCGTTACAGAGAGGCTTTACTGTATCTATTTTAGGAGAAATTCCGAAAATTCAGAGAGTGTAATTAAGAACCAGTTTGATATATATACACCGTAGAACCGGATTAATGAGCGATTTTACCAAGTTTAAACTCTTGCGAATAATTGGTTGGATGATAGTTTTGTTTCATCTAGGGCTACAAGATGCGACAGATAGAGAAATCCGACAGAAAACACCGGATGGGATTCCCAGACCCGTTAATGTACCCAGTGTAAAGGACATCGGGATTGTTACCTACATACAGTCACATTATTATGACACCAGGTCAACTAATCCTAATAATATCCTGATCACTTAGCTGAAGAGTCACAAATAGGATCCAGTCAAACATCGAACCCACGACCTTCAGACTCATATAAACATTTAAGTTAGTCCATAGAATCCAAATGAATTTTGTAACCTATATTCGATTTTATACATGAGTCTGAGTTTTTAGATACGATAAAGCGATACTTTTTCAATAACTGTTTTATTGTTTTCAAAGATGAATTGCTTTAACCCATTCCCTCATATTGACGACGTTTGACGACTCTGTAAAAGTCACTTTGTGGTACCATTGTGATAAATAGAGCATCTGCTCCTATAGGAGCAGATGCTCTGTTTATCACAATGGTTTCAAACTACAAAATTCTAAAAGTTACCTTTACTCTAGTTAATGCTCCTTTACGGTAGATTAATTCAAAGAGGTTGTATCTAAAAAAAGGCCTATGAGGTAGTAGGTTAATGAAACAAAACACGTACAGTAAAACCCCTCTAAACCGAAAATAGTGTAGTGAGAGGACACAAGTATTATAGTTGAGCCATTTGCACACAACATATGAGTGTTTAATTACCTTGTAACAGTTTGGATTCTGATGGGACGTCTAGTAGCTAATGGTCCAAACTGTTTGACGCTTGGATTGTATGTTTGAAGAACAAATATATTATAGTTTATGCAATACGAAGCAGCCCTATTTTTGAGCCGGTAAACCGTTATACAGAAACAGAAGATTGAAAATGCGGTAAAACAAAGCACCATACTTTTTAAATTTATTAAATAAAATATTGCGTCAAGAGAATACATATTCCTTCAATCCGTGTTTTAAAAAGTCTCTAGAAATTTTATCGGAATGTTCCATCTTGTAGATGAGCGCAGACAAAATGGAATGTTCTGTCTCGGCCCAGATGATCTTCTGTATGAAGGGTTGTAGGGAGGCGAGACCCTTTATACCGACATTGACGTCCATACCTGAAATAAACATAACATTACGTCAGAGCAACAGATAACAGTGATTCAAATTTTTTTATCTCCACCAAACCCTATGAGGTGTCCACTCTTTAGAATCGTCACGAAGAGACGAATCTAAAGAGTGGTCACAACATACGGTTTGGTGGAGAAATAAAGGAGCTATTCTTGAAAATGTTTCAATTTACGCATCTTATCTGGATCCCTGCTACAATAAATACCCAGGGTTCATGCTTATAAAGGTTATTAGTTGAGTCTGAGATCGTTCTCAAGCTTTTGATTGGTCAAATTCTCAAGCTTTTGATTGGTCAGATTTGAGCCAAAGGCTCAAATCTGACCAATCAAAAACTTGAGAACGAACTCAGACTCAACTAAATGTTTTATAAGCATGGACCCAGAAAGCTCCTCTAGTGGTTTACTGTATGACTTTCACCCTGTATAAAACAGCTACCGGTCTAAAAGGACACCAATTCTCCATAACGTAAATTTTGAGGTATGGAGTTTTTACTGTTTATACAACTCGATGCACCTTCTTGATTTACGAAATCATTTTGCTTCATTATATAAGCTTAGTATATATTTCAATGTTCATTCTTGATGAGTGCACATGAATAATCGTATATATTCGATTTTAATTAAGGAGTTACCAAAATGGACCGGTCTGACGTTGACTATATACATACGCCATAGTTATTGAACGGCGCTTGTGTTTATCCTAAACTGACAGCCTCTATTGTGTTCGGCAACCTTATTAATGAGTATTTTGTGTAATATATGTTTAGAGAATCTAATTGTGATAATTGAACAGAGGCCCAGATAAAGCGCCAACATTTAAAAATACATTGTATCTCCTTTACTTCTCTACCAAACCCTATACTGTGACAGCTCTTTAGAATTGTCTCTTCGAGTGGTCTCTTTGTATAGGGTTTGGTGGGGAAATGACGATTTTAGTATTTCGGTACGCAACTCTACGAGGGGTGATTGACAACATCCGATGGGAAGGTGATGGCCACAGTTTTCTGGGATGCGAAAGGTGGGCTGTTAGTGGATTATCTTGAGAGAGGTCACACTATTACCGGAAGGTATTATGCTGACCTCATGAGGCAGCTTCGTGAAAAAATCAAGGAGACAAGACGTGGCAAGCTGTCATTAGGTGTACTCTTCCATCAGGACAATGCTCCAACACACAAGTCCACTGCTGCCATGTCTGCCATTCAAATATGGGATAAATTAACAACCAACACGTTTTTTATTTTACTGCATACATGTTTCGATTTACATCTTCATCAGTGCATAACAACTATAATATACTTAACGTCACGGAAGTGACGTCATCGTATAAACAATGGCGGGAAAATTAAACGTAACGTTACGACGAGTTTATCCCTTTACTCCATAGATACGCATTTCTTCGCCTTTGCAAACAGATTAGACCTAGATCAGACGGCTCATATCTGAGCCATCTGATCAGGATCTGCTCTGCTTGGTGATGATAAAAAATAGTTATGAGTAATTCATACTATTGGCGTAAATATTTCTTACATGAATATTCAAGGAGGAAAGGGTTAAGAATGTCTGAAAATGCATACAGGCGGATTGCAAGAATACGAATAATTCCTATAGAGATATATATAAAAACCAAAAATAGGAAATAACGACTGTATGCCTCTGTAACGTTACGTTAATTAACAGGAAAATATGTGTATCAAGTATATTTAATAGAACAATTAGATATCATTTATAACTTTTAGATATCAAATATAGCTTTTGCATTTAAACCTTTTGGTGTAAGAGTGTCCATTTTATGGATCCAGTATGTTTCTTTGCAAAGTCGTTCTAAATTATCATTAACAATATCGAAAGGCATAAATGTAAAGTCATCTAAAGAGTGGTTCTCAGAATTAAAGTGTGTTGCAACAGTGGTAGAAAATCTTGAATCGATGAAACCATTTATATCGAATCTATGGCTGTTCATACGTCTAGAAACAGGTTGCATAGTTTGACCAATATACTGTATGTTACATTTCTTACACGATATCAAGTAAATGACATTACTTGTAGAACAGTTGGTATTACATCTAAGGTTATAAGTGTCACCTGAAATATAACTCGTGAAGGAAGAACTTGAAATTATATTCTTACAATGAGAACATCTATTTCTATTACAAATCGATGATGCACAAGTATGTTGTTGGGAAGAAAAATTTGAATGCACTAAATGATCCCGTAAATTACGCGGTCTCTTGTAAGCTATTATTGGTCTGTAATTATCATAAACATATTTCACATTTTCATTTTTTGATAACTTAAGTAAGTCCCAATATTTATTTATCACTAAACCTATATTCGGCAAAGACGGGTCATATGTGACCACAAAAGGAATTACACTATTATTAAATTCCTTGTTTGACGACGGCATCAGTGCATCATTTTGTGAAAGTTGAGTGATCTTTTCAAAGGCACTATTAACTACTGTGGATGGATAAAGTCTGTTTGAGAAAAACTCACGTAAGTGGTTCAAGGATTCTTTAAATGATTCATTGTTTGAGATAATTCTCCTGTATCGTTTTGCTTGACTGAACGGTATACCGTCTTTGCAGGCTTTAGGGTGGCAGGAGGAATAATGCAGGTATTGGTGATTATTTGTTGATTTTACATAAATATCAGTTTTTAAATGCATTGAATCATCTTTAGATACAAGAACATCCAAAAATTCAACGGATTTCTGTGATATTCTACTTGTGAATTTTATGGAAGGGTGGAAATTATTTAAATCCGTTATAAAACTGTCCAGTTCCTCTCGCGTTCCGTCAAATATACACAGAATATCGTCAAGAAAACGAAGCCATAGGGTTGGTTTGATACCTTGAGAATTAAGGAAGTCCTGTTCAAGTTTACCCATGAAAAGCGATGCGTAACTAGGAGCCATAGAACTCCCCATTGCTGTACCGCATTTTTGAAGGTAAAACTCATCATTGAACTTGAAATAATTATTTTCCAACACAAGTTTCAAAAGCTTAGATATTTGAGTACTTGTTAAATTACAGTTGGTGCCATCTCTACCCAAGAAATATGAACACGCGTTTACACCGTCTGCATGAGGGATATTTGTATATAATGAAGAAACATCCAATGTTACTAAAAATGTTTCTTTACTTTTAAGTGTAATATCTTTGATCTTATGTATAAAGTCACTCGTATCTTTTATGAAGGAAGGTAATTTCATCATATGCGGCTTCAATATACTATCAAGGTACTTCGATATATTTTCTGTCGGTGATTGGCTTGCGGATACAATGGGTCTGCCTGGATAAAGGATAGGCAAGCCAGTCTTTGGTTCTTTATGTGTTTTAGGGAGAACGTAAAATGATGGAGTACGACATTCTAGAGGAAATATATCAAATTCCTCATTGATAAATTCATTTTCTGTAGCTATCTCGTTTATACCTTGTGAAATATTTTCTTTTATTTGTTCCGAGGGGTCACTGTTAAGCTTTTCATAAAACGTTTCATTTTGAATTTGCCGAAATACTTCTGCTTTGTAACTATCTCTATCCATTATAACTATTGTATTTGATTTGTCAGCTTTTTTAATGACAATAGTTTGTTTTTTTTTATGTCTGCCATTCAGGAATATCGTTTCCAAATGGTTGAGCAACCACCATATTCACCTGATTTAGCACCCTCTGACTATTATGTATTCTCAAAAAATGAAAAAGGAACTCAGCGGCCGCCCTGATGATGACGTCAAACAAGCTGTTGATGCCCAAATGCCACCTTCTACAGGGAAGGTATCCATATGTTCCAACACCGTTGGACAAAGTGTGTAAGCTTGCAAGGTGACTACCTTGAAAAATAAATGAAAATATTGAGGTCAAACTGCTGCTCCCTGCCTCTGGCCACGGACTTATCAATCACCCCTCGTATTTGTAGCTCTGAAGTTGATCTATAACGACTTTTAGAAATTAAAATGTATGTTCGTCGTTACCTGTATTGAAGTTGTGCGACCTGGAGGCCTCACCCTCTGCAACCACGAAGAGATCACAGTCATCAATGTACGCTACGCTCTCCACACGTTGTGACATCTTGATTTCGGAAAGCCTCGGACTGAACTTCATATTGTTCAAGCAGTATGAGTCGCTTACAGATGTTTCCCCTGACGGTTTATAAGTGTTGAAGCATTTCAAGAATATATTTCGCATCATCTGAAATAGTCCAAAACATATTTAAGCATGTGGAGAAATGTTTTATACTAAAAGCAAATACGATACAATAAAACCTCTTTATAACGGCCACTAAATTACATCAAGTATTTTGTGTTTAAGGCAGGTGGCTGCTTAAAGCAAGGTGAAAGTAAAACAGAACGCTCCTATAGGAGCGTTCTGTTTTACTTTCATCTTGTTTTAAGCAGCCACCTGCCCAAAATACCAATTAATTTATACAATTTAGTTGCCATTATAGAGAGGTTTTATTGTAGCTTATTCTAATAATACCATATGAACTCAGACATTTTTTACCAAGGAGGAAACTGTATAACAATATCTTTATTACCTCTTAAGTAAACAGAGCAGACCCTGGTCAGACGACTCCTATTGGAACTATTTGATCAGGGTCTATTCTGTTTTGCGAAGGCGTAGAGGGTAGACGTATTTATGGAGTAACGGGTTAATGTTACATATATTTCTAACAAACACTTAACCCTTCGCTTGCTATTTACGTCAATATACCTACCTGTAAATAGTGAAGACCCAGATGAGACAGCTCCTGCAGGAGCTGTTTCATCAGGGTCTGCACTATTTACAAATTGATTGTGCAACCAGTGCACTCCACAGCAGTGATTGCACAGAGAAATAATTGTAGACAGTGAAGTATAATTTATATAACAGGGCATGGGTAAAGAAGAAAAATTGTATTTTAAAATCCAGCAAGAGAAGGGTTAAATTCATGATTGTTTTCCCACCAGGAATAACTTTAACCTTCAGTTTGCAAAGTTTTATTAGTAAATATTAAAGACCCGATGATAATTGAAAACATTTTCACAGTAGTCAATATATTAATTTCGAATGAGATACAACATAACCATCTCCTCTATAAATACACCTTTCTACGCCTTTGCAAAGAGAGTAGACCCAGATCATATGATTCTACAGTTTCTGCCATGGCGAAAACGTCTCACGTCAATATGCAATTATAAGAAGTAATCTAATTATTATTCTTTATATCATTATTTTTGTGTTGATATTCATGTAGTAACGGGGTGATAAATTAATAATAGGAAACGCCGGAGGTTTATAAACTGACGCAATAGTATACCAATGCTACCATAGGCATTTAGCTATAACGGTTATTATACAATGATGATAATATCATTTGGATAACGGCTCGATAGCATTAGGTATAGTAAAACCTCTCTACGCCGGAATTTTAGGAACGAAGAATTTAGATCTTTGAGAAAGGTGGCTGCTTAATGCAGGATGAAAGTTACACAAAAAACTCCTTTGGGAGCTTTTTGTGTAACTTTCATTCTGCATTAACTCTTTCGGTGCCAAATTTCTAATTGTCGTCTGCAATCCGGTTTTGTTAAATCATTCCGCAAAATAAGGAAATGAGATAAATAAATGCAAACTTCAAAGGATTAAAGCACATATATAAAAATAGAGTTTGAGACAAAAAGTGAAGTCCCTGATCAGACACCGCATTGAAAAGGCAGCGTCTGATCTGGGACTGCACTATTTGTCGTGGTGCATTTTTGCGACATTGGCGGTGAAAGGGTAAAGGTATCAGTCGGTCATACAGACCGATATCGATACTCATTTGAGCAACATCCGGTTTGGAGGGGTTTTACTGTGCATGGCTATCTGGACGTCCCCTTAGTGATATCGGCGTCTATAAGCCCGACTCCAAACTATTACAACATCTGGTTAAAGACTGATTTTAGAAATTGATTAGTCCTTGTACTTTTGCGCAAGATATTTGCTGAACATCCTTACTTCCAGCACTCTGCGTCTGTGTGTTATTATCTATACAATAATTGTTTAGAGCCTGGCTATATGCCCAGCTTCTCGTCAGGATCCAAGATGTTTGAGAATTGGACTACAGTAAACTCTCTCTAAACCGGACGTTGAAATAAGTATAAATATCGGTCATGGAAACAGGTGGCAGATTAATGCAGGGTGAGAGTTTCACCCTGCATTAAGCAGCCACCTGCCTACATGTACCTTAATTCTTCTCTACTATATTCCGATTTAGAGTGATTTTACTTATGTTTCTATGGCTTACCGATTTATCCAGTATTGTTTTCAGCGATTTGACAACCTGGGCATCTGACTTCAGCACTGCCAGTGACATGTATCTATGCCTACTGTTGCCAAATATCTTCAGAGTAAAGTTCGATCTTCCATCGTCGTCATATATATTGCCACCATACGCTGACAGGTCAAAACTGAGGTTGTGGACCCTCTTCTCGGCCGTTGGCACCAGGGTCTGGTTTGGTCTTTCAATGACAGCCACGGAGCCTAACACACTGCTAAACTGCTGAATACATTCATCGTTCATGCCAAGCACGCGTGCGGCCTGTCCGTTACTCCCATCACAGCAAATGACCAGCTTGCGACCGGGTATTTGGTCTACCACGTGACTGTTCTCCTTCATGAACTGAAATACAGAAATGTATATATCTGCTTTTTATTTCTAGTACTCTACTATCAGCCATAAATATTCATGTAAGAAATAATGACATCATGATTATTAATTAGATTAATTAATAATAACACATGGACAAAGAAATGTCAGAAAATGTAGAACCACATCTACATAATATCATACGCAAACAGACCAGACCCAGATCAGACGGCTCCTACAGGAGCCGTCTGATTTGGGTCTACTCTGTTTGCAAAGGCGTAGAAAGGCGCATTGAATATAGGGTAATTGGTTAATGTCGGACAATACTTTCTAGAGATTTTTTCAACAAACACTGCTACATCGAAATATGGTTATCCTCGCATTCAGTCCTAAGTTCAGTTTTTATGCAACTGTTCACAACATTTAGGACCGATATGTAGTGAATACAGCAGCAGTTATCGCAATATCTCGATCTTAAAATGTCCGAACAGTTCTAACGTTTCTTTTCTTTCTAAAATGACAACAATGTTCAACCTTCCATATTTCAACATAACAATTTTGTCCATGAATATTCAGTAGGTATTACACTTTGAAAAAAAACACAGAACAGGGAAAGGGTTAACAAAACACGGTGCATCTCTACCTGTTATCTTTTTGGTAAGACACTCACGAATAGAGCGAATGGTAATTCATAGGTGGCGTTAATTCCTTTTTACATTCGGATCACTTGGTCGTTTTTCTCCGAATACATATACTCTAACATATACATTTACAGTATGTAAGATCTGCTCGAAGATATTAGAGCTACCGATAAAGGTGCGTACCCAAGTATTAAAATACCTCATTTCTTAATCAAACCCTATATATACAGTAAAACTCTGTGAAACCAGAATTCTAGTAGAGAAGAATGTAGATACAGTAAAGTTCCGCTAATGCGACCACCTAAAAGAGGTATAATTATGGGTGCTACATGCAGGTGGTAGCTTAATACAGGACAAAAGTAATGCAGAAAGCTCCTAGAGGAGCTTTCTGCATTACCTTTTCCCTGCATTAAGCAACCACCTGCTTATAAAGACACCCATGTTTATTCATTAAGTGGTCGCGTTAGAGGGGTTCTAGTGTACTTTTAGGAAGGTGACTGCTTAATGCTGGGTGAAAGTCATGCAGAAAGTTCCTCTACGTGCTGTGTGCATGACTTTCATCCTGTATTAAACTGTCATCTGTCTCCAAGGCCGATATTTAAACTTAGTTGAATGCCTGGTTAAGGGTTTTGCTACTGTTTAGAATTGTCTAACGACGGGTCACGGTATAGGGTTTGGTGGAGAACAACAGGTGATATTCTTGAAAATGTTCAACGTTTCAGGCAAAACGTTCTTACAGAGACATAATGCACACCATTCACTTTCCAAACTCTTCGTTAATTAACCCATATCTCGTCATTCGCGAACTGGCTGCATTTGTAAACATCTTGTCAACCCATTCCCTCATATTCACGCCTTTTTAGCTTCTATATATGCTACTTTAAGAAACCATTGTTATAAATAGAGCATTTGCTCCTATGGAGCAAATGCTCTATTTATCACAATGGTTTCAAAACTATACAATTCTGATTTTTTTCCATTTCTCTAGTAAATGCTCCTTTTCAGTAGATTTAATCAAATAGGTTGGGTCTAAAAATAGCCTATGAGATAATGGGTTAACAGTAACTCGGCATCTTATCAGGATCAAAGCTGTTTGACACCCGGTAAGTAATTTATCAAAGACTTGACAACACCGGAAGTAGTTACAGTATAATCCCTCTAATGCGACCACTTAATGATCAAACATGGCTGTCTTCATAAGCAGGTGGTTGCTTCATGCAGGGCGAAAGTTATGCAGAAAGCTCCTATAGGAGCTTTCTGCATAACGTTCGTCCTGCATTAAGCTACCACCTGCCTTTGCCACAGTGAATTGTGCCCCTTTTTGGCGGTCGCATTAGAGGAGTTTTACTGTAATGTTGAACTGCATTCAAATTTCAGCAGATATTATGTCTTTACTGCTGTGTAAATGTACAACACAGATGTTGTGAAAGTGTAAAACACTTGTGCAATGTCAGAGTGCAAATAGCTGCCAAATATCATAATAGTCGTATACGAGACTTGCATAACAGGTAAACTACTTTCACATCTAGTAATACAGTAAAACCTCTCTAAATCGGACAAATAAGTATAACTATCGGTCTTGGAGAGTGTGGCTGGGGGAGGGGTCATGCAGAAAACCCACCCTGCATTAAGCAGCCAAACGCCTAAACGTATCGTAATTTTCTCTACTAGGATTCCGGTTTTGAACCTAATGCAACTGTTGGCAACTGTCACAATTTCGACAAAAGTGAACCAGATCGTAGACTTACGCTAGCGTAAGTTCGTTAGTAAAACGGTACCCAGATGCACCATTAACCCTTTACTCTATGAATTTCATGAACATTATTTAGATCAATTATTATACTATGCACATAAACTTTTTATCATGGCGGTATTGTAGAATCAGATATATGATATTCAATAAGCAAACAGAGCAGACCTAATCAGTCGGTTCCTACCACCTCCGTCCGATCCTGGTCTTCTCTGTTTGCAAAAAAAAACACATTAAAATGTGTATTTATAGAGTAAAAGGTAAACAATATTTGCCATTATGCGCTGAAAAAATGCATCAAGTGATGTAAGGAATTTTGAATCAAGCAACTCATCTGTTTTACGTGTACAGAATGACGTGGGTGGTTGTCTTTTAAATAGTTTTACATCCTATTCATCACACGATGAAAGTATCAAATAATTGAATTATGATAATGCGCCAAGATACTTCAAACAATATGAAAAGTATTTCACAAATTCTGCAACGTACACTTGCTGCAGATGCAATAATCTACACCAAACAATGAAAATGTCTCGAAAGTATTTAAACTAGTATAAAAATAGTATATGTTTACGAAACACTGCACTTTGTTTATTCTTGACAGGATGTTTTCGACTGCGTTTACGTTTTGTTTGTTTCTAATTGCTTATTGATTGGGACATAAACAAGTGTGTTTGGTCTAGGTCTCACATGTGTTTGGTCTGGAACATACAAAGTGTCTTAACCCTTTATTCCATATATTCCCCTTTGTACGCATCTGCAAACAGAGTGGATCAAGATCAGACTGATCAGGGTATGCTCTGTTTGCTTATGATATAATATATATCTTATTCGACATTTGCTGCCATGGTAACATGACATTATAACTTCAGTTATCATTTTTGACAAATATAAGAGCACACGCACAATGAATATAAGAGCAATAAAAGAGTCGGTCTTAGAACATAAAAAAGTGATCAAGACAAAGTTCAGAGCTGTACGTTGGAGTTGTAAATCTCTTGTGTCTCAGTGATCAAGACAAAGTTCAGAGCTGTACATTGGAGTTGTAAATCTCTTGTGTCTCAGTCAAACGTCATGCAGCTGGTACTCATAACAATTGACCCAGAGATGCGATTCTAACATATACCAACAAAATACGTGAATATTACACTAGATGCCACAAATATTCCTGTTACATATAGTCCCGATTCTGTATTACAATGGCCCAAAATGCCATGTATATATTTGAAAGTCATCTTTATGTTTTACACTGGGCCAATGATGTCACAGAGGCTCTATGGATCGGTTCCGTGATTTTAAACATTTTCCTCCATATAAACGCGTGCGTACACATTTGCAAAAAGAGAAGACCCAGATCGGACAACTTCAACTAGGACATGTCCCCCATCACCTACGATATGTTCCCATTCAACCAAGACATTTGCCCCTTTAACTAGAACATGTACCCCTTTAACTAAGACAGTTGCCCCCTTCAATCATGACTTTGCTCCTTAACCCTTTCCCTGTTCTATGTTTATTCCAAATTTCAATACCTACTGAATATTCATTAAAAAAAATAGTTATAAAGAAATATGGAAGTTGAAACATTGCAGACATTTTAGAAAGCAAAGAAACAGATCTATCAAATTCTGTTAGCAAATAGAGCAGACCCTGATCAGACGGCTCCTCTAGGAGCCGTCTGATCCGGGTCTACTCTGTTTGTAAATGCGTGAAAACACGCTTATATGAGGGAAAGGATTAAGTTAGCCTCTGCATTAATTTGGATCTGACTCAGTTTAACAACTTCCGATTTGATGAAGGTTTTGATAAACTATTGATCGAATGACAAACAGCTTGGATCATGATAAGACACCGAGTAACTCGGCACAACTGCTCGGGAACAGACTCAATAAAACCGAGTTTGCAAGCTTCTCATTTTGCATTGCTGCTTTTGCTTTCGAAGGATGTCCTACTTTCAGAATTTTAAGTTCGCTGTAGATGAACTTGTGAATGTCTTGGAAACAAAGGCGGTTTATCCGATTCATTACCTACGTTTTTGATAATAATACCTTATGCTTAACAGCTTATATTGGCTAAGGTTTGAATTAACACTCATTATCCATCATTGCATAGCCCAACCCAAACAAAGAGCATAATACAGTAAAAACCTCTCTATAACGGCCACTATATTACATCAAGTATTTTGTATATAGGAGCGTTCTGTTTTACTTTCACCTTGCTTTAAGCAGCCACCTGCCCTACATATCAACTAATTAACATAATTTAATGGCCACTATAGAGAGGTTTCATTTACTGTAACAGAGCATGGAAAACCTTTCTTAAGCGGCCGTCAAAAAGAGGTCTAATTATGTAAGGCAGGTGGTAGCTTAACCCAGGGCAAATGTAATACAGGCAGGTGGTAGCTTAACCGAGGGCAAATGTAATACAGAAAGCTCTTATAAGAGACTTTTGCAATACTTTTGCACTGCCTTAAGCAACCACCTGCATTTAAGACGCCTGTGTTCAATAAATGAATGCCCGCTTAACCCATTACTTCATAGGCTATTTTAGATAAACCTCTGAACCTGAATCAATCTACCGAAAAGGAGCATTAATAAGGAGCATAGTGCTCTATTTATCCCAATTGTTTCACAAAGAGACTTTTATAGAGTCGTCAAAAGTCGTCAATATGAGGGAAAGGGTTAAGACAGGTTCTACTGTATAGATAGATAGTTTATTCATACATAAGGCCATAGGCCCAACAGTACACAAGCATACAAATATACAATACATATGGCCAACGGCATGTACTATATTATGCTAATACGTACTAGAAATTATTCGTAACATCGTATATCGGTATATGTGTTTACATCTAGTTCAATCTGAGAAAATATAACTATTTTCAAATAATCTTCCTTAACTTATGAACTTAAATACTATAATATTGTGAAGACAAGTATAGAGTTTGTAAAACGCTCTTTCGTGTTGCAGCTACAATGTAATACTGCGAATTCTAATATCGATATGTAAAAGCTTTAAATTCACATTCGAGACAATCGTTTCCACATCTTTGACAGTTTAATTTCCACCCAGACCAATTCTAAATGATGCAATGTGCACGGTGTCTGCGCTGTCATACTTTACCACCATACTTTAATCTATATTACAGTTATTATAGTGTTGATATAAACAAGTACATGGTTCTACGTATCTATCTGGCAATGCATGAATACACAAAACATATCGTGGGCTTGGTGCAAAACTATTCTAACTCCTTCACTTTGTGAAGGAGTTAGAATAGTTTTGCACCAAGCCCTCGATATGTTACAGAGATGTGCCGATGAGCTTTCACAATGTTTTTATGGACAACACGTGCTTAACCCATTCCCTCATAGGCTATTTTTAGATACAACCCCTTTGAATAAATCTACAGAAAAGGAGCAATAACTAGAGAAAAGGAATTTTTCCGAATTTTGTAGTTTGAAACCATTGTGATAAATAGAGCATTTGCTCCTATAGGAGCAAATGCTCTATTTATCACAATGGTTTCACAAAGTGACTTTTACAGAGTCGTCAAAAGTCGTCAATATGAGGGAATGGGTTAATGTCCTTTGCAAACAGTGTATACCTAGTGAGAGGACTCCTACATCTATATGGTCTGCACTGTTTGTCATGTTACAGGTTTTCTTTAAAATATCCTTGAACATTCACGCTGAGAATGACATTATTGAATTTTGGAATAGTTCATTTGAAATTTCAGCGTTGACAGGTTTAATGTTCTACTGAAATATGCGTAAGCCCATTTTCAGTAGCAGTCTTGATTCATGCAGTATCCGTTACCTTGAGACTTTCTTAACCCTTTACTTAAAGCATACGCCTGTCTATGCCTTTGTAAACAGAGTAGAACCAGATCAGGGTCTGCTCTGTTTGCTTGCGATATAATATAGATATGCTTCTAAAATATCTGCCATGGTCAAAACTGTCTATGCCCATGTGCTACTGTAACAATTAATCTAGTTAATACTTACGATGTCAATAAGGTTTACCTGAATATTCATTGGAGAAAGGGTTAATGGTTGAATTAGCGATAGGTTGGTTTGTAATGCAGTAAAACCTCTCTATAACGGCCACTGAATTGTGTTAATTAGTTGGTATTCAGGACAGGTGGCTGCTTAAAGCAAGGTGAAAGTAAAACAGAACGCTCCTATTGGAGCGTTCTGTTTTACTTTCACCTTGCTTTAAGCAGCCACCTGCCTTTAACACAAAATACTTGATTTAATTTAGTTGCCGTTATAGAGAGGTTTTACTGTAATAGCATCACCTTTACTATTTGGAACGTTTTTAAAAATCATAGCAAGGGCTCCTATACAATATATCAGTATACAAATAAACATTCGCTCATCTTTAATTTATTCCAAATCAGATATATGTGTGTTGCTTAAAATAGAGCAACAGATCAATGTGCATACTCAAATACTGTAAAACCTCTCTATAACGGCCACTAAATTGCATCCAGTATTTGTGTTAAAGGCATGTGTATTGGAGCGTTTTGTTTTACTTTTACCTTGCTTTAAGCAGCCACCTGCCCGAAATACCAACTAATTAACACAATTTAGTGTCCGTTATAGAGAGGTTTACTGTACTAAAATTGTCGTTTCTCCACCAATCCCTATGCTATGTCCACTCTTCGAGACGATTCAAAAGGTGGTCACACCATAGGGTTCGGTAGAGAAATGAGGGAGTCGTTCTTGAAAATAATTCTAATTTACGCATCTTATCTTGACCTATGTTGAAAGGTTAGTACAAAGAAGGATTCAAACTGCCATTCTAAGCATTATGTATTTCAAATTTCTGCTAACATTCTAGTTGTCATACAATGACAAGCCTTCAGTATAGATAAGATCCCTTTCAACTCTTGATAATTTTTCAGCGGTTAGCTGTCTATTTTCCCTTTTGTTCTAGTTTTCCACCAATCAGAAACTATGTTACATTGTAATTTGCATATGACCTACCAGTATTTTCTAGTAAACCGTATTTTCATTAGTTAATCCCTTGACTGGCATACAGCCTTTTTATAATGCCTCTACACATAGCCAAACTGAATGTAGGAACGGCATAGGAAGTTTCGCCCCGGATGTTTCGACCCAGGACGTTTTGGCCATCTATTCATTCGGCCTAGGACGTTTCGGCAAAATTTGAAAATTTGTATTAAAAAGCAAAACTTGAATAATCAAAATCATAAAATAACTATCTATATGTTAAATATTGATATGTGGTCCACTTTTTTGGTTTATACAAATCAGGATATTAGCTAGGCAGGTGACATATTCACACTTACTCAACCTTGGGAACAATGAGTGATAAAGAGGTGCTTTCAAATACTATAGTCACATTGTTTAGTCATTAAAACAGCCCCAGACCACATAACACATTACTAATGATTTACTATCCCATTCAGTTTTGATTTTAGTCTTGGTCCAAACTGTTTGCCACTCACTTTATGCTTTTTGTTTTCAGTCAAAATATTGTTTAGTTCAACTTTTGGTGGATTCAAATACATGTACAATACTGTAGTCACATAGTTGTTTATTACCATGACCGGTAAAACAATATGAATTATTTATTACTTTGGCCATTATCAAAACTAGAGTATATAATACATAAATAATATTACTGAATAAAACTATATAGATCTATTATCCTCAAAAGGTGTGGATCAATTTTGACTATTCAATTTTTGGTGTGTCATACTTTATATCAGTTCCTAACCCATTATCGTACTTATCACCTCATGGTAATGATTGCTGAGCTTTATTGCCAGTTTGCCAAAACTTTTAAACATTTATTATCATTTTGCTGTTAATTTAATACCACATTTGATCACATCCACTTTGACGAACAGGTAGTCTGCCGAAACCACCATAATTCACAGGCAATGCTATAGGAAATAAAGAAGAAATGTTGTTTAGTATATTAGAGTAGTGGCATTAATAGTATTAATTACTATCCCCGACCACAGCACCAATTAAGGCTCTGGTTATTCGCTCTCTGTGATATGAAGGCTATTGTTACGGCTCTATCACCAGGCGCTTTGGATCGAGTAGTAGGTTGAGATAGCTAACTTTATATTGTTTTAAAAATACATGTATATTTAGTTAATGGTGTCACTAATGATGATGCACACACGTCAATTAATGCGTTGATCCAGGCTATAGATAAATACCTTTCTTTAAGTAATTACAGCCTCTGCACAAACAAAAACTAAATTATGTATGCTTTATTTAAAGTGTATTCAATTAGTTATCTTCATATCAATATAAATATACATGCTTTCAAGTAAATTTTTATAATAGGTAAAATGAAGAACTAACTTCAGATAGTTTTAAAAAAGTACTTTGACATTGTGTATTTTAATAGTGATTTCCTATAAAAGTAACTTGATTTTTTCCATAATTGCTTATTCTTCTCCAAGTTATTTCCATTGCATGCTTCTCTGCTAGTATAATTACAAGCAACCCTTCATAGATCTAGTTCCCTGTACTAACAGAATCTCGAAACATTGAAATTAAGTTGGCAGAGATTTAATATCATTATTGTTTTGTACATTATGTCAATATTTGAATGCCGCTGAATATCTTTTTAAAAGATATTTCTTGTTCTATCTCCCATCGTGGTATCAGACAATAGATTATAGACATATCCATTAATTGTCACAGATGCCGTTGCAGTGTTATAGAACAATGCAAGTACCAGAAGATTAAAAGACAGCCGGTGGTCTTATACCTCGCTCGTCTCCCAGCAGAGATAAATGACTCTCATAACTGTTATTAATCCCTAATCTGCGAGAGACGAATCATTGTAGACCCAGATGAAAGGGCTTCTATATGAACCCTCTCATAAGGAACTGCACTGTTTGTCATGTTACAGTTTTCTTTGAAAAAAATCCGTAAAAGTTCACCATAACCTTGTCCTGTTTGGATTGCGGGATAAGCTGTCACCTATCTCCAAAACCGATATGTATACTAAAGTTAAGGTCCGGTTAAGAAGGGCTTAACTGTAAGGCAAACAATCAGTCCAGTAAGTCTATAGCTCGTCCAATTCTAATATAGCTGCCGAGTGTGCTTCAAAACAAATGCAAAATACGCTTAGTCGAAAACAGACGATACTTTACCAGGAAGCAAATGCAGAACATGATAAAGTTAATTGAAGATAATAAATGTAAGCAGTAGTTGTGTGTTACAGTCCAAGAGGCACAATTGTTTCGTTGACATAATGAATCATTATTAGTTTTAGACAATTTACTGAATAATTTATGACGAATATAATTGAGTACGAAGCGTTTGTAATACTCCCCAAATTGTAAGTAATAATGATTCATGTCTAGTTGGAATCTTCGATTAAGACTCTACTTAGTGACTAGATGTCTGTCTTGGTGTGGATGACAAAGACGACGGAAATTGAATAAGATTGTCGCTAATGCACACGAAAACAATTAATAATCTCAAGAAGCTTATAAATCAAGTAGAATATTTTAATAGTGTTTTCCTTGTTTGGTGATTTTTTTAAACTAGATAACGCGAGGTATTTGGTACTGAGAATTATCATGAATATTTAAATTGAACTTTCGTTTAATATTTCCAGGGCCTCAGATAGTTAGATATTCTTGGATAAATGTTTCTCAGAGGTCCAGATATGTCCAGATAAATTAAACATAATAGGTCCGGAAAAAATAAACTTTTTCAAGAATAACTCCTCTATTTCTCAACCAAACACTGTACAGTGACCACTCTTTAAAATCGTCTCTTCTTTATTTCTCCACCAAACCCTATGCTGTGACTACTCTTTTGAATCGTCTCTTCGAGACGATTCTAAAGAGTGGTTACAGTATAGGGTTTGGTAGAGATACGACGATTTTAGTATTTGGCTACACACCATTATCTGTAGCTCTGATACATACATGTATACACATCTGCAAACCTGTATATTGTTGATAGTCATTACATTCCCCTATACCAGGCGACACAACTAAAGTCTGGCAATATGGGGTTCAGTTTAGAAGTAAGACATTTTAAATAAAAACAGTACAATTCTTACACACAGCCCATGCAGAAACACTGACCAGACAGCCAATGTAGAAACACTGATCAGACAGCTCATGTAGAAACACTGACCAGACAGCTCGTGTAGAAACACTGATCAGACAGCCAATGTAGAAACACTGAGCAGACAGCCCATGTAGAAACACTGATCAGACAGCCAATGTAGAAACACTGATCAGACAGCCCATGTAGAAACACTGATCAGACAGCCAATGTAGAAACACTGATCAGACAGCTCATGTAGAAACACTGATCAGACAGCTCATATAGAAACACTGATCAGACAGCCAATGTAGAAACACTGATCAGACAGCTCATATAGAAACACTGATCAGACAGCCAATGTAGAAACACTGATCAGACAGTCCATGCAGAAACACTGATCAGACAGCCAATGTAGAAACCCTGATCAGACAGCCAATGTAGAAACACTGATCAGACAGCCAATGTAGAAACACGGATCACACAGCCAATGTAGAAACACTGATCAGACAGCTCATGTAGAAACACTGATCAGACAGCCAATGTAGAAACCCTGATCAGACATCTCATGTAGAAAAACTGATCAGACAGCTCATGTAGAAACACTGATCAGACAGCCAATGTAGAAACACGGATCACACAGCTCATGTAGAAACACTGATCAGACAGCTCATGTAGAAACACTGATCAGACAGCTCATGTAGAAACACTGATCAGACAGCTCATGTAGAAACACTGATCAGACAGCTCATGTAGAAACACTGATCAGACAGCCCATGTAGAAACACTGATCAGACAGTCCATGCAGAAACACTGATCAGACAGCCAATGTAGAAACACTGATCAGACAGCCCATGTAGAAACACTGATCAGACAGTCCATGCAGAAACACTGATCAGACAGCCAATGTAGAAACACGGATCAGACAGCCCATGTAGAAACACTGATCAGACAGTCCATGCAGAAACACTGATCAGACAGCCAATGTAGAAACACGGATCAGACAGCCCATGTAGAAACACTGATCAGACAGTCCATGTAGAAACACGGATCAGACAGCCAATGTAGAAACACGGATCAGACAGCCCATGTAGAAACACGGATCACACAGCTCATGTAGAAACTATGTTTCATTTAGAAACTATGTAGAACAGATGGGAATGTAGAGTATCCAGACTCTCCGTGGAACAAATATCAGAGGTCCAGGTAAGATGCTTAAGTTCTTTGGGGGGGGGTTCAAGAAAATCTCTTTTATTTCTCCAACAAACTCTATACTTTGTCCACTCTTTAAAATTGTCTCGAAGACGATTTTAGTATTTGGGTACGCACCTTCATCTATAGGTCTGAATATGTAAAATATAGTGCACAAGTTCGCTTATTCCAATATACATCATCGTCTTCCAATTGATAAAGTGTGACAATTACTTCGACTGCTATAAAGTTCCTGGAACAAGTTTCATATCAAATTATTTAGACGACGAAATGCGAAAGTAGCTAGGGCAATTAATTGTATCATGTTACATGTTTGATCAATTTGTAGAAACGAGTAATGGGTCTTTGTATGTGTGCCTTAGATTACCTCAAATCAAAGAAGCTTTACGAACATTTCAATAGATGATCGATGTTGCATAAAAACGACATTCAATGGTTTACAAACAATGTGGAAGCAACACAATCTTAACCCATAGCATGCCACTCACAACTATAGTTGCATTTGCAACAGTGTAGACCCAGATGAGAGAGCTCCTATAGGAGCTCTCTCATCTGGGTCTGCACTGTTTACCATGGGAGTTCCATGCCAGCATGCTCCATCATTTTGCATAGGTAAATCATTTCAACATATCCTGTATATTTTGTAAAGATTTGCCTAATTAATATTCAAGGAGGGCAGAGTGATAAAAATATGTAGCAGGCTTAGGGTCTGAGCAATGTCTTCACCGCCTGTCGGTGGTTATAGCTAAAAGCATTTCGTCAACTTCTCTGTACACAGTGTACATTCCGATATTGAAGTGTTATCCAACAAAGCGGGTGGTCTGTGGGTTTCCTCGACCTATATTGTATAACAAAACCTGCTTAAACCCATTCCCTCTTAGATAACTTTTAGACTAGACCTGTTTAAAAAATCTACTGAAAAGGAACATTTACTAGAACAAATATTCTTTTAGCATTATATAGTTTTGAAACCATTGAGATAAATAGATTATTTGCTCCTTTGGAGCAAATGATCTGTTTATCACAACGGTTGCAAATATGACTTTTACAGAGGCGTCAAAAGGACCTACCCGTCAGTAGGAGGGAAAGGGTTATGCGGTCACCAATAAGAGGTCTATTTACGGGTTTGTACATTAGGTGATAGCTTAAAGCAGATCAAATTACTTTTGCTCTGTATTTAGCAACCACCTGCTTTTAAAGATTCCTATATCCTATAAATGAATGACCGCTAAGGACAGGTTCTACTCAATTTAAAATATTCGGGTATATTTACATATGCAATACTGAAAAAATAATTCCAATTTACAGAATTGTTAAAATGGAATGATTCGTTCTAGTTTGACAGTAGAATCTATTCAGCATGAACTTTAACTAGTCGACCTGTGACTATGTGCCGCCGGCAAGTTGTCGAAGAAAGTGATAACACTATATATACACAATGTGTCGATATAACCAAAATAGTATTGGTTGGATGTTAAACCGAAGACAGACACAAAAACTCAGCATAAAAGTGTAAAGACTATACATTGTTTGTATGAGCCCGAACTTGATGCTAAAATACAAAGATATTAACTAGTTGTAAAGCTGGTCGTAAACTTATTGTCGTAAATGTTGCATGATTCACGTATTGTCGTCAACGCTGTCTGGTTCACATATTGTCGTAAACGCTGTCTGGTTCACATATTGTCGTAAACGCTGTCTGGTTCACATATTGTCGTAAACGTTGTCCGATTCACTTAATGACATAAAATATTGTCTGATTAACATCAAGTAAGCATTTATTGGTGCAGTTTACATTTATGCTCCATGAATATCCATGCAACAAATAATTAAATCACGGATATTAATCAAGTGAGTTTTTAATATCCGATCTATTTCATCGTAACAGATACTGTACAAAATTCCGATCTATATAATTTAATAAGCAAACAGAACAGATCCTACAGGAGCCGTCAGATCTGGGTCTACTCTGATTTGCAAAGTCGTGCTACGGCGTAGTTATGAGATTAAGGGTTAACTTTAGAATGTTGTGAAATGTTTGTATTAAAAGTACAATGAAAACGTCTTTCATCTTTATTACAAATTGGTTTATATCGTTTTTATGTTATTTTTACATTACACTTTATGTTATTGCCCGGAGTATATAGATGTGTGGCTTGGTCTCAGTTACTTTAAATGTCTGCAGACAATGCAATAAACACAAGAGAAACATCGTATGTGCACATAAAAATAAGCCAATTTCTGTTTTACAATAGGGTAAGTTATGTGACAAGTTAAGGTTAGAACTGACAAAATACAATTATTTTAGGCCAAAATGGTACAGAAAATGATAATGGCAAGGAAATATATATCAATATAATCTTACATTAAACTCAATATAACACAGGCTTAACCATTTACCCAACAGAGATGCAGTTCCATGCCTTTGCAAATAGAGCAGGCCAAAATCAAACGACTCCTTGAGGATTCGTCTGATCAGGATCGGCACTGTTTGCTTATGACATAATATATATCTGATTCTGCACTTCATGCAATGGCCAAACACCTCTCCTGTTTTCATATGCCCTTATATAAATTCAGCTAATTTTCGTAATGTCATTAGTCCTTACATGAGTATTCTTCGAGCAAAGGTTTAACCCATTCCCTGTTCAATATTCATGTAAAAAATAATGACGTCATGAATATTTAGCTGAATTGTTATGATGGTATATGTATACAGGCTCAGGCAGAACTATAGAATCAGATATATACTAAACGAACAAATATGAGTCATGCAGGAAACGCCACTTACAGAACAAACAGCCGCACGAACAGCAGCACAAGAAAACACCGCAAATGTACATCACTAGCAAAAACATAAAGAGACACACACAGACAAAAGAAACAAACAATAGGGGGAAGATGGAAGTACCGCCTTGGAAACCATAAGCAAACAGAACAGACCATGCTCAGACGGCTTCTCCACTTTTTTGCATGACAAGGCGTAAGGAAATGAAAGGGTTAAAAGACATCAACTCTTTGGCATATTTTAATTAATTATAACATTTGCAAACAATTGGAAACATGACGAGATGTCAATAACCTTACGGTCTCATCAGGACGAAAACTACTTAAAACTTCCCCTGACGTTCAGTACAAAAACGGAGTTGACCACTGAATCAAACAACGTTATTGTATGTTGCATTAAATATTCCACCACCGAATTGTGACCCATAGGGTTTGTTGCGATGGACGAATCTTCTGATTATCCTTGCTAACAGTTTAGACTTAGGTAAGCCGTCATATCAGTTCGGCGCCACATCAGAATCCAGACTATTTGAAACTCCACTTAATAAAATAATATGTTTTTGGAAAGAAATTGAATGAAGTTCCTTTTTTAAAACTTTGAGCAGATGACAATGTTTGCAGACGAAATTTATTCGGAGCAATAAAGAACGAATAGTTTTCCCTATAGTATTCTATGAAAGTCTTTAATATACAACGTGTTTGCAGATTTCATAGAATACTAGAGTTACTACATGAGTAAGCCCACAACTCGTTATAGGCAGATATCAATAAACTTATTGCGCATTCGCGCATTTGCAAACAGAGTAGACCCAGATCAGACGGCTCCTATAGGAGCCGTCTGATCAGGGTCTGCTCTGTTTGCTTATGGTATGATATAGAATTATTTCTGTCTAAACTAAAATGATCTGTGCTTATATGTCATTATCAAAATAGTCTAATAAATATGCATGATGCCATTATTTCTTACAATGTACATGAATATGCAAAAGGGAAAGGGTCGACCACTTTATTTCCAAACAGTTGCATGTCAGACATAACATGTAATTATCCTCAGAAGAACAAATACGATAAAGTACAGCATCTCTCCATAGCGACAACTCAAATGATCTCTAATTTTCTGTATTTTTCGACAGGATAAAATTTATGCAAAAACTCCTACAAGAGTTTTATTTTTGCATTACTTTCGTTCTGCATTATCCCATTAACTGTTCAATAGTCCTGTAAGAAATAATGACATCATGAATATTCATTGACTGAAGTTTAATACTTGTAACACAGGCTATTTCCCTTAGCAGAAGCTGTAAATCTACATCTCTATGATCCCATAAGCAAACAGAGCAGATCCTGATCAGACGGCTCCCACAGGGACCGCCAGGTCTGGATATTCTCTGTTTGCAAATGCGTTTATAAACACGATGGAAAGGGTCCTAGACCACGATGGAAAGGGTCCTAGACCACGATGGAAAGGGTCCTAGACCATCTTATTCACATCGTTAAGACATCAGTTGTGACAGTTTAATTTCCAAACAGGCTGGTGCTGAATTTGAAACGACCGAAATATTGCATTCGTGGTGCCATGTCTTGGATCAATGGATTGTTTTTATTTTACGGTTGGGCTTTCTCGCATTGATCATATTTGAAAGGTTCAGTGCCGTGCGTCTTCACACTTTGACTGCTGAATATTCAAAGTGAAATGATATTTTATTCTATTAACCCTTTTCCTCATATAAACGTTTTTTTTCGCGCATCTGCAAACAGAGTAGACCCAGATCAGACGGCTCCCATACAGGAGCCGTCTGATCAGGGTATGCTCTGTTTGCTAATGGAATTTGATATATCTGTTTCTTTAGTTTCTAAAATGGCTTACAATGTTCCTCCTTTCATATCTCATTATAACTATTTTGTCCATGAATATTCAGTAGATATTGACATTAGGAATAAATATAGCACAGGGAAACGGTTAACCGACATAGTACATTCGGTATGAGAGGACATACTTTGTTATAGGGGCCGTAGTGCTTTTCGATTTCTCCTATGTGTGTCTACATTGTATGCATCATATGTAATTATTTATACACAACTTTTAACGCCTGTGTAAACAGAGGGGATTAAGATCAAAGAAGAGCCAGAGGGAACTGTCTGATGAGGGTCTGTTCTGTTTGCTTATGAAATATTAGATATAAATCTGATTCTTTAGTGTTCATATGCCATTATCAAAATTCAGCTAATCTTTATTCATGATCTCATTGTTTTTACATTAATATCCATGGAATAGATGGTTAGATAATTTCCCTAATTCCAATGTATACAACTGAGAAATCAGAAAATTAAAATTGAAATATTTGGAGAATTTGTTTCGTCTAGAGGCATATATAACCCTTTTTACACTTTTGCAAACAGGGTAGACATAGATCGGAAGGTCCCTGTAGGAGCCGTCTGATCAGGGTCTGCTCTGTTTTCTTATGAGATTTTAATAAACCCGACTCTACAGTTTCCACCAATAGCACAGCATCCTATGTAAAACATTCTATCGTAAACATTTAGCTACAATATTCACGATGTCTTTATTCCTTACATGTATATTCAACATGGAAGGGGTTGACTCCTTTGAAGCCAAATAACCTTCGTCCTGCATCAGGCAGCCACCTAAATTTAATACACCTATATGTATTCATTAAGTGGTCGCTTTTGAGTGATTCTGTAACTACTTAGACAACATAATTTCAAATAACTTAAAAATGTCAATATGGAAAAATAGTCAAACAGTGAGAGCCACATACGAAATGACACCGCACCAAACACCATCAAACAAGAAACGGTATAGCCACAAGACAAAACATAACAGGACGCATATCAAGACGAAAAACATTAAACACAACAAAGTTGACCATAGGCTGAAAGCCGGAGTACCCGCTTGGAACGGTCAGTAGTTAAAAACGGCTACTGGGGGGTTAAACCTGGTTTACGGGTACCCAACCTCGCCCTTATCCCACTTTCACCGAAGTCAAAATGTAAATAAAACCCCCCTCCAGACAACTTCACAACATGAATAACGATGTCTGCCAAGATCAAATGATTTTAAAATAAATGGAAGAAAATACTACTTTCTTCCATACAATTGTCAGTCTCCTTTACATTTAGATATCAGACCCTTTCCAGAACCACTATCTCGTGACATCAGACTGTAGATCTGAGACGAATGCAAAGGAAATGATATAAGTACGAGGAGATTAAGAGACAGACGATCTAGTGCTTAAGTTGCGTGTGTGTCGGGAAAGTAAATTAGCCCTCAGAACTGTGACAAACGACCGTTTGTCATGCTTGTCCTAATGGTTAATAATAACATTTTACATTGACGCAAATGACAGACTTGCTAATGCAATCCACTGCCAATAATTTGTTTATCTAGTTGATGAACACAGTTTGTATATAAATTGAATACCCTTAGTTTATGTACAATACACGTATATATGTGAGTATAAATCGTATATGTAACTTTATGTGTAGATATCATACACTTATGTATATCTGTGCATGTATATCATATATTATGTATATTTGTGCATATATATCATATAATTATGATATTTGTAAATATATACAATATATGTGGTGTGCGGTGGTCTAGTTGTAACGCGCTTGAGTACCAATCCCGAGGTCCGGGGTTCAAATCCCGGTCCTTCCCGGAAATTTCAGAGACGCTTTTCAGTGTCTCCCACCCGCACCTCCTCTCCACCTAGGGATTAAAATTGGTACCTGTGTCACTAGCCGGCACTGCGGTTGCATGAATGCGCCATATGTTAGCAGTGCTCAATATTGTAGTCGAATGACTCAATGACTCAATGTACAGTCGGCTGAGCGGTCATTCGGACTGAAAGTAGACTATAACTAGATACTTTTATATGTATAGTTGTAAGTATATCTTATATATTAACATGCTTATTAACATGCTTTTCTGTGCGTGTATATCATATGCATATTTGTAAGTATATATCATGCATGTGCATGTTTAATTGTATTTATATATCATATATGTATGTGTGTGTGTGTGTATTTTACTGTTGTTTGGAACAGTTTAACAGCGAACTGCAGTTTGTAAATTTTTTAATTTGTTTTATATCAGGTTTAATATGCAAACAATATGTTAAAACACATTTCAGAATACGTACATAAATATAAATGTTACAGTTACAATGGTTGTTAATAGGGATGCACAGAAGTTGTAAAAGTCGTACTTACTGGCATGGGCAAGAGACATTAATCAAACCCGTTTCAAGGAATAGCCATTTTGTTCCTCTACCAAACCCTATGTCATGACAACTCTTTAGAATCGTTTCATTTAGTCGCATCACAGGGTTTGGAGGGAAAATAACGAGTTTGGTCCTTAAAATACACCCCTTAAGCTCTAGGTCCGAAGTTATAGCACTTCTAAGTCTGAGTCTTATTACATACATCATTCATATTACAGACATCGTTCATATTACAGACATCATTGACATCATTCTTATTACAGACATCGTTCATATTACATACATCGTTCTTATTACAGACATCATTCTTATTACAGACATCATTCTTATTACATACATCGTTCTTATTACATACATCGTTCTTATTACAGACATCATTCTTATTACAGACATCGTTCTTATTACAGACATCGTTCTTATTACAGACATCGTTCTTATTACATACATCATTCTTATTACATACATCGTTCTTATTACATACATCGTTCTTATTACAGACATCGTTCTTATTACAGACATCGTTCTTATTACAGACATCATTCTTATTACATACATCATTCTTATTACAGACATCATTCTATAGTAGGCAAAAGGTAAACATAATTATTTACAGCAATATACGAAAAACCTCCATTTCTCGAGAAACGTAAATGTCTTACTGAATAGCTTCAATGAGCTCTCTCTCTTAATTAATTGTAACCAAATCAGTTGGAAGTCTGCTTATGTCTGCCAATAAAGAAATGATTTTAAATAAGACTGTCATTACTACAAACAAATTATCTTAACTTATCTTAAACTAGTCATCTTCTCGAGTGCTTACGGAAACCAAGATTTCCCCACACTAAGTTATTATGTCAGTTTCGAAATAATTACTGTCTAACTGAAAACGTTTACCTAAGGAACACTAATTAACCATTTACCCCATAAGTGCCCAATAGATATGCTTCTACAGTTTTTGTAATGGCCAAAACAAATCTGTGTTCATGTCATATTATAACAATTAATCTAATTAATAATCGTGATATAACATGAATATTCATGGAGTAAAGGATTAAGTCATTTTAAATATTTAATAGCTGCATTTTCAAAGTGAAAATGTTCATCATTACACTAATTGAAAATGTCAGTGCACTCGTTCCTGATGGTTAAAGTATTGGACGCATGCCAAAAGGCATGCACACTGCATGACTCTCCCAATTCTTAATCAGTTTCTTAATGAATATGTATTTTAAAAATAGTGACATCATGAGTATTATATATGTTTTATAATTGTATATGAACACATGATTTTTTTGTTCCGTCAGAAAGTGTAAAATAAAATATCCATTACTCTGTCAGCAAACAGACCGGACCAGATGGCTCAAAAAGGAGCAGTATGATCTGGGTCTACCCTGTCTACAAAGGTTTCAAAAGACGTTTGTGTAAAGTAAAGCGTTGATAATTTATCGGGGAATACGTGTCGTAGATTAGGGGCTTTTACGGATTGTTACCGTATTGAGCAACTGCCGTCTGCAAACGTTTTCGCCAGCTTCAATACTAAAAGTGGGTTTAATATCTTGCTCATCGTGCCAGAAACATTATTGAATTGGTAAACAGTTAAGATCCTGATTAGAAAGTTACTCACAATTTCGTCAGTGGAGTGCTGACGGTTAACTCTTTTGGCGCCAAATTTAAAAGTGTCGTCTGCAATAATAATTTCATATTAAATATAATTCTAAACTAAATAATAAAGGTATATTAGTAAAACATTTGTTTTTAAAAACCTGTATGCTTGGGCTAAAATAATACAGAAAACAGTGAAGTCCCAGGTCAGACGCCGCCTTGAAAAGGCGGCATCTGACCTGGGACTGCACTGTTTTCAATGGTGCCAAGAGGCGACATTGGCGCCGAAAGAGTTAATCATCCACTTGCAATGGAGGAAGTGTCGCCTATCGTTATGAGCACCATATTATAGTTATATTAACCCGTTCCTTAATGAATATGTATGGATGAATTAATCAATTTATGAATATGAATTTTCATAGACTTAAACGTTTCAATTAAATGTTTGACTTATACAAAAATAATTGCATTATCATATCTATATACAGAGATACAGACATACGTGCGTACCCAGCTACTAAAATCGTCTTTTCTCACATACCTTCCCTTATCTCCGAGTTAGAACAACGGGTTAAGATTCCCTTATCTGTAACACGTGTAAGATCACTTTAGAACGTAAATATGACGTCATACATCAGATATGACGTCAAACCATGGAAACCGATGTTTACATGTCATTTAAACGGCGAAAATACACTTATTTGTTAGGTGAGAAAATGAATCTGATGCTCGTTGTCTTTTAAGATCACATGTTCCTAAACTCACCAAGAAAATGCAATTAAGCTCGCCAAGGCTCGTTTAGGAACATGTGATCTTAAAAGACAACTCGCAACAGATCCGCTATTTCTCTATCGAGCCCTATACCGTGACCACTCTTTAGAATCGCCTCGAAGAGACTATTCTAAACAGTTGCAACAACATGGTGTTTAGTGCAGGAATAAAGTAGCTATTTTTGGAAATGTTAAAATTTACGCCTCTTATCTGGACCTTTGTATAATATAATTCCATAAGCAAACAGAGCAGATACTAATAGTAGTCTACTTCGTTTGCAAATGCGTAAAATAGTGTTTATATGAAGTAAAAGGTCAATTAACTTAAGGTTACGATTATGATTAAAGTAAACTTTATAGGAGATTTCGTATTAACATGCCCACACGTATACATAGCTAACTTTAACAGTAAAACCCCGATAGTTTGAACACTAAATCAAGTATAAGTATCGGTCTTTAACCCTTATCTCCATTCCGTTTCATTTATTTTAAGAAATAATAACTTAATGAAAACTAAGTAGACAAATTAGTTATAATAGCACATGGATACAGGAATGTTTGGCCATTAAGAAACTGTAGAATCATGTCTATATTATATCATAAGCAAACAGAGCAGACGATACAAAGCTATATTCGATTAATGAGAACAGTAATGGTGAGGAAAAATTACAAGATAGTTTATTTGATGCATGTCACTGGTCAGACAAATGGCAAATGATCTTCAATACAAGGAAATGTAAGTCTATGCACATAGGTAAAACATATTCAAGTGAATTTTTTATGATAACCGATGAAAATAGAGTGGATAGGATTGGAAAAGTAACTTCAGAAAAAGACCTAGGAGTCCTATTTGATAACCAGTTGAAATTCAATGATCACATTTACACAAAAATAAAGAAAGCTAACTGCATTCTAGGTTTGATAGCTAAAACTTTTACATATGTCTCTAAAGGTGTGTTCCTCCACTTGTATAAGGCATTAGTAAGGCTGCATCTCGAATATGCATCGGTAATATGGACCCCACACTACAAAAAATATAGTATTGCTATTGAAAACGTTCAGAGAAGAGCTACGAGAATGCTCATAAGTATGAGAGGTTTAAGCTACAGCGAGAGGTTAAAGCAACTCGGCATTCCGACCCTGGAGTACAGGAGGGACAGAGCAGATGTAATTCAGGCATTTAAACTTCTAAAAGGTTTAGACAGAACATCTGCCACACTACTATTAGTAACAGATGACAGAAGGACAAGGGGTAATGATATGAAACTCTGTAAGCCAAGGGCTAGAACCGAACAGAGAAAGGGTACTTTTAGCCATAGAGTAATAGACCTCTGGAACTCTCTCCCTAACAGTGTTGTTCAGGCACCCACACTAAATGCTTTTAAGTCAAAGCTGAATGGGCACTGGGGGTCACTAATAAAGCTAATAAGTTTGATGCCGAGTGCTATTACCCATATAAGTGATGTGTCGACATAGAAAAAAGACAGTATAGAACTGCTAGAACTTTGAGTAGTACGTGTATATATGAAATGGAAGTGAAAATCAACGTTCACTCTCAGTGAACTGCCAGTGTAGTTAGTTTTAACATGAAATAAACTATATAACAGTATTCATGCAAGTGAAGTGACCCAAAAAGGAAATTACTGGAACCGGTGTATAAAAATTCAACTGAAGAGAACAAATACAAAAGGGCCGAAGAAGCTGTAGAGCTTATGCAATCAAAGTTGCATCTGGCTTCGAATCTACATGAACTACATGAACAGACCCTGGTATCCTATAGGAGCCGTTTGATCTGGGTGTACTCTGTTTGCAAAGGTGTAGAAAAGTGTATTTATGGAGTAAAGGGTTAAGAAAGGTGGTGGCTTAATGCAGGCTGAAAGTCATGCAGACAATTCCTCTAGGAATTTCACACAACATTAAGCAGTCACTTCTTGATTACTAAAAGTTCGATTATCAAGTTTGTATTGTATAGGTATCCTTTAAACGCCTTGCAAACAGAGTCCTCCAAGATCAAACATCTCCTGTATAATTAGTTATGAAATAGTATAGCCATGATTCTTTAACTTCAAAAACATCTGTCTAACATAACTATTCCTTTAACTCTTTTGGCGCCAAATTTCTAATTGTCGTCTGCATTCCAATTTTGTTAAATCATTTGGTACAATAAGGAAATGAGATAAATAAATGCAAATGTAAAAGGAATAAAGCACTGGTATAGAAATAGAGACTGAGACAAAAGTGAAATCCCTGATCAGACGCCGCCTTGAAAAGGCGGCGTCTGATCTGGGACTGCACTATTTGTCGTGGTGCATAAAAGCGACATTGGCGGTGAAAGGGTTACTTCCTGCTTCTGCATCAGTGTGGACTATTACCACAGTTCATTTCAGTTAGCCATTTACTTATATAAACGACTTTTAACGCATTAGCAAACGGAGTAGACCTAGATCAGACGGCTCCTGATCTGGATCTGCTCTGTATGTTTATGCAAAATCTATAGATCTGGCTATACATTTTCCACAACAACTAATGCCATTTTCTACGTTCCAATTTATTCTTTATATTCGTGAATATTCATGAAGTGAAGGAAGTTTGAATAAATATTAGCAAGTAAAGGGTTAACGGGAGAAATAAAACATCAGGCATTAATAAAAAAAGGCCGTGTATGCTTAGAAAAATATAAACAATGTCGGCTTAGTGAGAAGTAATATACAGTAGAACCCCTTTAATGCGACCACTTAAAGAATATCCATAGCTGTCTTTATAAGCAGGTGGTTGCGTAATGCAGAACGAACGTAATGCAGAAAGCTCCTATAGGAGATTATCCGCATAAGTTTCGTCCTGCATTAAACTACCAACTGCCTCTGTCAGACAGAATTATGCCCCTTTTTGGTGGTCGCATTAGAGGGTTTTTTACTGTATTCAGGTTTGTCCCACTTTCCGGTGTGGACGGTAGAAACGGCATTCGGAGGTTTTAGACGATTTATTGCCAGATTAACACTCGTGTCTAACACATGGTACACCGGTTGATCAAAAGACAGAACAACATTTGCAAATCTTTACAAATACAGTACAACTCCAAACCTCGAACTAACAGTTCGGTTTTTCAAAAACTTACAATACAGATTGATCGAAAATATATCAATAAGCATATTTAGAAACACGTGTGACAGCTTAAACATGTGGCAGTTTATCTTCGGGATAACTCGACATCCACATTTTCAATACAAAATTGTACTTAAAGGTATCACTACACATATTTAGAAACACACGTGAAAGCTTAATGGAAGTGGAAAGTAATACTGATCGCCACTAAAGGAACTTTCAACATTAACCGCATTAAGCTGTGAACTTGAGAAATAGTCCAGATTAGAAATCGGATAACTCTACAGTGCTCCCTCCCTACAACGACCCTCCCAATAACGAGTCCCTCCTTACAACAACGCATGTCACTGTTTCCGAAACAACATGGCTCCAGAAACAATTTTTTTCTATCGTATTTTCTTTATGCCTCCATCAAACCCTATGTTGTGACCACTCTTTAGAATCGTCACTTTGTGACGATTCTAAAGAGTGGTCACAACATAGGGTTTGATTGAGGAATAACTGTTTTAGTTCTCGAAATACATCATATCTGGGGATCTGCGAACAAGCTAATTATGTTTGATTTTCCCTCCCGATAACAACTCCCTCTGAACAACATATACAACAGTCGTATCCCAAAGGGTATCGTTGTAGAGAGGGAGCATTGTACTTCAGTTCTCACAAAGAAACTTGTATTGTCCTCGAAGTTCGAGATATTGAAATTCAACTGTAGTTCAACCTCCCCTGTTGTGTAGTCTAGATATATTTCCTGGGGCCCTTTCCAATGCAAAACTGATTGACAGTTTATTGGATGGAAGGGTCTATTTTATATGGACACATAACCTTTCTTTGAAGATTTTGTTTGACAAACAGAGAAGACCTTGCTCAGAGGGATCCTGTAGGAGCCATCTGAACTGGGTATACACTGCTTTCAAATGAAGATTAACTCGTTCTCAGTATAAAAGTGTTAACCGCTATCTGCGACTTGACTCACAAATGCAAACAGCTTGGATCCAGATCAGACTTTGAGTAACTCGTCGTCTCATCAGGATCCCAGCTGGATGACGCTTGATCAATAGTTTCTCAAAGCCTTGACCGAAACGGAAGTAGTCAAACCTGGACCACATCCAATTTGGAGCAGAAATTATTTTTACAGCAATCTTAGATTAACTGCAGGAGTGTTCAGTCATGTAGACAGCTGTCAAGCGTTGCAAACCCACAGTAACACCCCTCTAAACCGGTATTCTAAAAGAGAAGAATTTAGATACCTTTAGAAAGGTGACTACTTAATGCAGGATGAAAGTCATGCAGAAAACTCATTGATTTAAAAGATAGAAGAACGAGTATAACTTTAGAATGTTGTAAAATGTTTGTAAAAGAGGTTTTAAAATGGCAATGAAAACGTCTCGTGGACTTATAACAGAATACAATAGAACCTGTCTTAGGCGGCTATCGCAAAGTTGTGTATTTATGGAGCTGTAAGGCAGTTGGTAGCTTAATGCAGGTAAAACGTAGGACAGAAAGCTCCTATATATAGGTAGGAGTTTTCTGCATTACTTTTGCTCTGTATTAAGCAAACTTGCTTTTTAGCTCACCAGAGCACAAAGTGCTCAGGGTGAGCTATTGTGATCACCAGTTGTCCGTCGTCCGTCGGCGTGCGTCGTGCGTCGTGCGTCGTGCGTCGTGCGTCGTTCGTCGTCCGTCGTCAACAATTTGAACCTTTAAAAATCTTCTCCTCTGAATCTACAGGGATCTCAACTTTCATCTTTGGCACATAGCATCATATTCAGGTCCTCTACAAAAGTTATATAAATTAAGCCCCTGGGGTCAAAATTGACCCCGCCCCAGGGGTGCCTTGTTTTCAATAGAAACATATAGTAAAACTTTGAAAATCTTCTCCTCTGAAACCAGAAGCTTCTCAGCTTTCATAATTGGCACATAGCATCATGTTCAGGTCCTCTACAAAAGTTATATAAATTATGGCCCTGGGGTCAAAATTGGCCCCGCCCTAGGGGTGGGCAGTTTCCTATAGAATCATATAGTGCAAACTTTGAAAATCTTCTTCTCTGAAACTGGAAGGCTCTCAGCTTTCATATTTGGCACATAGCTTCATGTTCAGGTCCTCTACAAAAGTTATATAAATTATGGCCCCTGGGTCAAAATTGGCCCCGCCCCAGAGGTGGGCAGTTTTCAATAGAAACAAATAGTGAAATCTTTGAAAATCTTCTCCTCTGAAACTGGAAGGCTCTCAGCTTTCATATTTGGCACATAGCATCATGTTCAGGTCCTCTACAAAAGTTATATAAATTATGGCCCCAGGGTCAAAATTGGCCCCTCCCTAAGGGTGGGCAGGTTTCAAAAGAAACAAATAGTGAAATCTTTGAAAATCTTCACCTCTGAAACTCGAAAGTTCTCAGCTTTCATATTTGGCACATAGCATCATGTTCAGGTCCTCTACAAAAGTTATATTATTTAAGGCCCCGGGGTCAAAATTGACCCCGCCCCAGGGGTGTGCAGTTTTCAATAGAAACAAATAGTGAAATCTTTGAAAATTTTCTTGTCAGAAACTGGAAGGTTCCCAGTTTTCATATTTGGCACAGAGCATCATGTTCAGGTCCTCTACAAAAGTTATATAAATTATAAACCTGGGGTCAAATTTGGCCCCGCCCCAGGGGTGGGCAGTTTTCAATAGAAACAAATAGTGAAATCCTTGAAAATATGTTCCTCTGAAACTGGATGGTTCTCAGCTTTCATATTTGGCACATAGCATCATGTTCAGGTCTTCTACAAAAAATATATAAAGTATGGCCCCTGGGTCAAAATTGGCCCCGCCCCAGGGGTGGGCAGTTTTCAATAGAAACAAATAGTGAAATCTTTGAAAATTTTCTTCTCTGAAACTGGAAGGCTCTCAGCTCTCATATTTGGCACAAAGCATCATGTTCAGGTCCTCTACAAAAGTTATGTTAATTATGAGCCCTGGGTCAAAATTGGCCCCGCCACAGGGTAGGGCAGTTTTCAATAGAAACAAATAGTGAAATCCTTGAAAATCTTTTCGTCTGAAACTGGAAGGCTCTCAGCTTTCATATTTGGCACATAGCATCATGTTCAGGTCTTCTACAAAAGTTATATAAAGTATGGCCCCGGGGTCAAAATTGGCCCCGCCCCAGGGGTGGGCAGTTTTCAATAGAAACAAATAGTGAAATCTTTGAAAATCTTCTTCTCTGAAACTGGAAGGCTCTCAGCTTTCATATTTGGCACAGAGCATCATGTTCAGGTCCTCTACAAAAGTTGTATAAATTATGACCCTGGGGTCAAAATTGGCCCTGCCACAGGGGTAGTAGACAGTTTTCAATAGAAACATATTGAGAAAACTTTGAAAATCTTCTTCTCTGAAACTGGAAGGTTAATCTCAGCTCTCATATTTGGCTCATAGCATCGTGTTCAGGTCCCCTTCAAGTTTTTCTAAATTATTTCCCTGGGGTCAAAATTGGCCCGCCCCAGGGCCGGCTAGTTCTCTATAGAAACATATAGTGAAAACTTTGAAAATCTTCTCCTCTGATTGTCTGGTGAGCGCTTCAGGGCCATTCTGGCCCTCTTGTTAAGAATCTTATGTTCAATACATGAATGGCCGCCAAGCACAGGTTCTACTGTAGGAGCCCTCACATCTAGGTCTGAACTGTTTGTCATGTTACACTTTTCAGTAGAAAATCCCTAAATAGTCACCGTCAGTTTGGCCCTGTTTGAATTTTGGAATTGTCCATTTGAAAATTCAGCGCTGTAAGTATTCAGCGTTGTAAGAGTGAGTATACTTTAGAATGGTGTAAAATGTTTGTAAAAGAGGATTTAAACTCGCAATGAAAATGTCTCGCGGACATATAACAGCACCTTTTGGACTGATTTTATGTCTGGTAGATCCCCATTAATAATCATGTTATTGCATCGAGAATACGTTTATGGTGTCTGCAGCCTGTTTTATTAAAGCAATGAAGGCATCATCTAAGAACATACAAGCGTGCTAAATAAATGTATAGTTTAACTCTCGTTCTGCTTTAAAAATGTCTCCTTCATCTCCAATATCACTCCCTATCGACTGTGTTACAATGAGGGGTGCGCCTGCGAGAATACACGTTACGGTATCGGTTCGATACTGTTACGGCGCCTGCCTATTTGTTTGCAAATATACGAGACAGAAGATTCATTTAACGTTCAGTAAGCTGTTTATTTTCCTAAGTTTTGGTACCTTTATTCAATATTTAGGCAATATCGTAATATCGTGTCGAATTATACATCATACGTGCGCAGGAAATCGAGTTAAAAGCAATTTGTGCGCGAAAAAAGGGGTTTTAAAAGTAATAACTTGTTCAAAACATGAAGATTTTGCTCTGTTTTACATTTCGTTTCACTAAAGGTGAAAAATCTTTAAACGATATGTACCGGTAATGCCTTATTTAGCATATAGCACCTTCATTGTACACTTAATTTGCAGGTTTTAAATTGCTTTTGACGAGTTTATCCACACTATCACATCCGTGTAATGTTACGGTTTCTTCCCAATCAACTGACGCATGTTACGGTCTCTTATCTACAGCGTTACAGACTCTACCAGAATGCCTTACGGCATTACATTTCGACTTTATTCTAACATAAGCGACGTGTTTGGTATGCAGTAAAAACCCTCTAAACTACACGTTAAATGTAGCATAAATATCGGTCTTGGAGACAGGTGGCAGCTTAATGCAGGGTCAAAGTCATGCAGAAAGCTTTCTGTATGACCTTCACCCTGCATTAAGCAGCCACCTGCCTAAAATTATCTAAATTCTTCTCTACTAAAATTCCGGTTTAGAGGGGGTTTACTGTACATCTACAGATAATACTCGAGAGATAGGTTCTTAAATTATTGTCATTACTCAGGGAGATTATGGGGTCTACCGTACTACCCCACCCCCTCCGACTATGGGGGGTGGTGGTTGCACGGTAGACCCCACTGGCTCCCTGATTATACATGTATATATTATATGAGTATATATATTTTAATCAAAACATTATATAAATTGCTTGTACATGATTGTGAAAGTGGTATTGTAAACTGGGCAAGTAACATCAATCATTTGTTTGACGAAAATGGATTTGCATATGTATGATATAACCCGTTCGCTGTTAATTTAAACCAATTTCATAAAGTTTTTAAATCAAGAGTTATTGACGTGTTTGTCCAACAATGGAAAAACGATATAGAAAACAGCAGCTCTCTTCAGTTATATAAGAATTATAAGTTGACATTTGGAATGGAAAAATATCTAAACATCTTGCCTAAAAAAACTGAGAGCAACTTTCACTAGGTTCAGACTCTCGGTAAGTAGTTTGAGAATAGTTACTGGTAGATATACTCAAAACAGAGAGAATCGAAACATGCGGCTTTACACTTTTTGTCAATGTTCAGATATTGAAGATGAATATCATTTCTTACTCATTTGTCCAGCATATAGAGAAATACGTAAAACCTATATCAATTCATATTACTATAGACGTCCGAGTGTTTTTAAATTTACAGAATTGATGAAATGCACGCAACTCTCATATATAAAAAGGTTAGCTAGATTTCTGTATGAAGCATTTATGTTGCGTAATTCCTTAAGTATATAAACTGTAATAACAATAGACTGTGATATACTCGTGTTGGAAAGTCCAGCTCCTAAAAATTAATGTGCATATTCAATTATATAATGTTTGCACATTTAATAGCAATACTTAGTCACGTGATACTTGTTTAATTATTATGTATATTTGTATGACTAGAAACTGTATCAGTTTATGTCAAAATAAAATATTCTATTCTATTCTATCTTTGGATCTATGCAAGACGTCGATTACATGGTAATTACTACAATTACTAATTGATGTTTTTACTGTCGGTGTTTTTCAAAAAACAAATTGTAGGGGACATAACTGTGAAAAACAATCGAACAAGATCACCCTGGCCACTTATGCTGTGACATTTTATTTAAATCTGCCCAGCCGTTTTTGAGAAGAAGGGCAGACAAACTTTGCGACATGTAGACAGGGAAGACAATTATACCATAAGCAAATCAAGCAGACCCTGTTCAGACGTCTTCTACAGAAGTCTTCAGATCTGGGTCTGGCTTTTATATACTTTATATCAGGAAAAAGATAATATCAATTTTGCAATGGAGAATTGGCCAGTCGTGCTTATTGCTAAGAAAATTATATTTTATTATAGAACCATGTTATAACAGTTAATAACCTTTTACCGGATGAACATTCATGAATGACTTATGTTAGTTATTGTATTAAAAGTACAAATATTTGCTATTGTAAACAAATACGAATCTATAACATTTCAGCAAACAGAACAGACTCTGATACATCCACGGCGATCCTCTGATCTGGATCCACTATGTATACAGAAGCACCAAATGTGTCACTATCAGGAAAAGGGCTAACATGTTCAACGCTAATGCTTTGGAGTGGAATAGCCAATCATTGTTTAACCCTTTCCGTCATATAAACATCTTTTCACGCATTTGCAAACAGAGTAGACCCAGCTCAGGGTCTGCTCTGTTTGCTATTGGAATTTAATAAATATATTTCTTTAGTTTCTAAAATGGCTACAAGGTTACGCCTTCTATATTTCAATGTAACTATTTTGTCCATGGATATTCAGTAGGTATTGACAATTAGACTGAATATAAAACAGGGAACGGGTTAATTAATAGAATCTATTCAGTTTGAAAGGTTTGCTAGGAGATTTTAAATGACAAATAATGCAGATCCTGGTCAGAGAGCTCCTTGAGGAACCTTCTTATCTGCTTCTGCACTGCTATGGGATTTTTGAAGAACAAACAATACAGACCCTGTTCAGAGAGCCCCTAGAGGATCCTTCTCATCTGAGTCCGCAGTGCTAGGGGATTCGGAATGACAAAAATACAGACACTGTCAGAGAACTCCTAATGGAACCTTCTCATCTGGGTCTGCATTGCTAGTGGATTTTGAATGACAAACATTGCAGACCCTGATCACAGGGTGCCTCTAGGACCACTCTGATTTGTCTATACTCTGAGTTCAACAAAGGTTTAGGCAGATTTAATTTCTACACTAGCTGTTAAAATCTGGCATATCAAGTGTTGGTATTAAGAATGGGATACGTGTTCCATAATTACGTTTAATACAACCTTCAGTTTATTTTTTAACCTCGCTCAATATCTACGACTTAAACTAGTATAATTTGAGTCTTCTATCAGGCCTAAAAAATCGAGCCCATACTCTCAAAAACACTTATTGTTTTCGATTAGAAACCGTAACTGTAAGTTTGGATGTAGATCATGAACCGTAACACCCTCTGGCACACGCCTTAACAATGCAGTTTTGAAAAATGCATCCGATTTGCCTTATAATCAGTCAAAAGAGAGACATTTGTTTTGAAATTGGTCTATAATTAGTTTTGGATTATGCTTGTACATAACATTGGTGTTTGAAACTGATATTCAAAAGACTATGTCATTTATTTTGCAAATTTAGTCCTAACGATTCACATTATCCTCTATAAAAACGATGAAATCAGAAGAAAATCAAACGAAAAAAATCCCCCGATAAATCAAATGCCAGTAATAAGACTAACACGTATTTAAAACTTGAAACAACTCTTACTTATTACCTGATCATGTGTTTTTATTGCTCCATCTCGCCCCGCGCTGCTGAAAATATGGGCAGGCGCCTTAACACATTGGACAGGCGCCTTAACATTCTCTTTACCAAACCGTAACATGTCTTCTCGCAGGCGCACCCCTCATTGTAACACAGTCGATAGGGAGTGAATATGTTGCATATGTTTGTTCGCCGAGATTTTAGAAACTATTGACCCGGTGTCAAGGAACTTGGATCCTAATGGGCTACTTGGCGTCTCGTCTGGATCATGTAGGGGGTATAGAAGTGTGTGCGTGCGTACACACGTGTGTTTGTGCATTCCACGTTCGCGTGTGGACGTATGCGTGCAAATGCGTGCGTGAGTGTGTACACGCATTTGCATGTGGGCGTATGTGTGTGTGTGCGTTCGCGTGCGGCTGTGCGTGTGCTTGCATATTCAATAACTCATGAACTCATTTAATACCCATGTTGTCACCGCAGGTTATTAAATCCAAATTTAAGCATACAGTGTTGTTTCACAATGTGATAACGCTTAATGTTCACATGCAAGAATTCTGCAGAAATCCCTTCAAATGAAAACATTGATCGGTTCATAACGCACAGTCGGTCATGTGGAAGTTGGGCTTAAATGGCTTAAGCGTAATTATCTTGAGCGCAAATGAACAGGGACACGGGACTTTTGATGAGGTGCGCATCTGATATCAGCGAAACCCTGCCTTGCAGCAACTTATAAGAGCTGTCTCTGAATGATCATTCTTCCAATGAATTGCCGTAAGGTGGATTAGTGGAGAAATAAAAAACTACAGTAAACCTCGATTATTCGAACATTAAAATGTGTACCATTGTTGACCTTTAACACACGTGGCAGCTTAATGCATGGCGAAAGTCATGCAGAAAGCTCCTGTAGGGACTTTCTGTATAACTTTCACCCTGCATTTAACTGCCACCTGCCTTCTAAATTCTGTATTACTAAATCTTCATAGTATCGATTTTTTACTGTACTTAGATTTTAAAAATTACAGTTATGGCCCGGATTATAAAAACAGTTTTGGCCCAATGAAATCTTAAGTATCATCATCGGCATTTCTTTGCTCTTATTATGAAAGGAGAATAAAATCGTGCCTGCCATTCAATTTATGAAACGGTTTTTGACCCATATCCCGCTAAACACGAATAATTGAATGTGTCTAATCCTCAAAGTCCGGACACCGACTGTATAAGAACATTCAAACAACGTAGGCCCGGGTCAGAGGGATCCTGGTGGGGCCCATCTGATCAAGGTCAGCATTGTTTGTCACAAATATTGTTTTCTTCTATGATACATTTTAATACACGTTTTGTTTAATTAATATTCAGAAAAAAAGAAATCAGTTTTAATTATTCAGCGGATTATGGAGATCGATTACTGTTAATGTTTGTACAGAATGAATCGTAAGCAGATTCATATGGCCAACGTAAAACTTTACTTTTGAGGATTGGATTTTGTTTTCAATTTTCATGTTAATCCATTCACTCAAAGGTTACATTTAGACCCACGTTCTTTGAATAGATCTACCAAAAAGGAGCATTTACTAGAGAAAAGGAAACTTTAAGAATTTAGTGTTTAAACCATTGTGATAAATAGAGCATATGCTCCTATGGAGCAAATACAAAATGTACTCAAATTATCAAAATGATTTCATAACGTTACTTTTACATAGGCGACAAAAGGCGTCAATATGAGGGAATGGGTCAACGGGACACCGAAAACAAAATAAATTCTGAAATAAACGATTGACATTGATTAGCTCAGCAAGCGGCGTAGACCCTGAAAACTCTCTGATATGAGCTACGCAGTTTGTCTGCCGCCTATCTATGGGCTAGTAGGAGTTAATGTGTGAAGCGCACCCAGTGCCCATAAATAGTTGGACTAATTAACACATTCCCTCCTAGTGACGCATTATGGCGCTTCTGTAAAAGTCATATTTTAAAACCATTGTGATAAAAGCAAATGCTCGATTTATCACTATGGTTTCAAAACTACACAATTCTAAAATGCTCCTTTCCTCCTATAGTTAATGCTCCTATTCGGTAGAACTGTTCAAACAGATTGTGTCTAAAAAAAGGTCTAGGAAAGAATGAGTTAAACGTTTCTGTTCCTTTTCTCTTAACCCAATCATTCCCATATTATTTTAGGAAAACTGTTGCGATCTTACTTTGGAACTCACCCAATGATCATGATGAGGGGGCACAGCAAACAAAATGATTGCTGGTATAAGGCTTTGGCATTAATGAGTTCAGCAAACAGTGCAGACCCGAGTCAGTAGGCTCCTTCAGTAGCTATCTAATCTTGATCTACAATGTTTGCATGTGCCGTTTTAAGGGACACTGGAATCTAATGGGTTGACTCCAGTTAACGCTGTAAACAATAATATCTGCTCAATTTTGGATCTGGTGCATTTTTGACTACTTCCGATTCAAACAAGCTTTTGAAAAACTGTTGACCGGGTACCAAACAGTTTGGATCCAGATAAGACGTCGATTAACCCTGCATCACGCCTGGATCCACGCGATTTGCAAATGTGATTTAGGTTGCGTACAGCGAGAGAATGGTTAACCCTTCGCTTGCTATTCACGTCAATATACCTACCTGTAAATAGTGAAGACCCAGATGAGACAGCTCCTGCAGGAGCTGTCTCAAGAGGGTCTGCACTATTTACAAGTTGATTGTGCAACCAGTGCACTCCACAGCAGTGATTGCACAGCGAAATACTTGTACACAGTGAAGATATATGTAATTATACAACAGGGCATGGGTAAAGAAGGACAAATGTATTTTCAAATTCAGCGAGAGAATGGTTAATTAACTGTAGAACTACCAGTCTTAAGACTCTTATTGACATGGATTTTAAACAAAGCTGCCATTACTGCAAACCAATAATTAATCATATAAGTATGCTAGTAAGACACACATGGCGAATGAATCTCGTTACGTAATTTTCTTTCTTTATTCTATGAGTATGAACTCTGGCGATATTTTTCAGCTCAGAACTAATTACTGTTTTAACTAAAAGTAGCATCTACGTGTTTACTAAGTACACTATAATTAACTCTTTCAGCGCCAATGTCGCATAAATGCACCACGACCAATAGTGCAGTCCCAAATCAGGGACTTTTTTGTCTCAATCTCTATATATTTGCTTTATTCCTTTGAAATATGCAATTGTTTATCTCAACTGAATCTCTACTGAATGATTTAAATAACTTGGATTGCAGACGGCAATTAGAAATTTGGCGCCGAAAGGGTTAAATCAGCGTATCTCTTTAAATGCTGAATTTTGAAGTGGAATGGTTGATCATTGTTAAAAGGTGAAGTCCACTCAGTTGGAAATGATTTAAATTTGCTACATGATTTTGAATGACAGACATTGCAGACCCTGAACAGAGGGCTCCTCTAGGAGCCCTCTGATCTGGGACTTCACTGTTGGCAAATACAAACACTGTGATTTACCCATTCAAGGGTTGATTCCTTGGGCTGCATACCAACGAAGACATACACATTGTTCTGTAACTACCCTTCACATTTGACATCTGCAAAGGCCTGATAGAATCAAAAGTAGACAACCCGGTCCAAGTTTTAGCAGACATTTATTTTCCTGCCAATGATATAAGGGTTAACGATGGCCATTAAAACAATTATCTGAGAATACGTGTCAGGAACTAGACGCTTTTAAAACTCCTTGTCGCCGTTTCATATGTTCAACCCTTTCACCGCCGAAGTCGCATAAATGAACCACGACAAATAGTGCAGTCCCAGATTAGATGCCGCATTTTCAAGGCGGAGTCTGATCAGGGACTTCACTTTTTGTCTCATTCTTTATTTCTATTATATGTGCTTTATTCTTTTGAAATTTGCATTTATTTATCTCATGTCCTTATTGTATTGAATGTTTTAACAAAATTTGGATTGCAGACGACAATTAGAAATTTGGCACCGAAAGGGTTAAAGCAGCTAGACACGACTGATTATAGTTCACTATTATTTGTCATATTTTGCACGAATTACAATTGTGGATATAATTATGATATTATATGTTTATCATAAAATACGTATAAAGTAAAAACTCTCTAAACTGGACGTTATTTTTTTTATATAAATATCGGTCTTGGGATACCGATGACAGCTTAATGCAGGGTGAAATTCATGCAGACAGCTCCTCTAAGAGCTTTCTGCGCGACGTTCACCCTGCATTTAACGGGGTTGTTGGCACAAGGGGGTGGGGGCATGGTTGCCCTGATATGGCTCACCAGACAGTCAGAGGAGAATATTTTAAACGTTTGCCAATTTTGATCCCAGGGGTATAACTTATACAACATTTGTAGCGGACCTGAACATGAGGATATGTGCCAAATATGTAAGCCGAGATCCTTCCAGTTTCTGAGGAGAAGGTTTTCAAACGTTCACAATATGTTTCTATTGAAAACTGGCCACCCCTGGGCGGGACCAATTTTAATCCCAGTGGCATGCTTTATATAACTTTTGTAGAGGACCTGAACATGAGGTTATGTGCCAAATATGAAAGTTGAGAATCTTCCAGTTTCAGAACAAAAGATTTTCAAAGTTTTCACTATATGTTTCTATTGAAAACTAGTCATCCCTGGGGTGGGGTAAATTTTAATTCCATGTGCGTAATTTATATAAATTTTGTAGAGGACCCAAACATGATGCTATGTGCCAAGGATGAAAGCTAAGAACCCTGCAGATTCAGAGGAGAATAATTTTAAATGTTCAAATTATTGACGACTGACGACGAAGGACGCACGACGCACGCCGACGGACGACGGACATCAGGCGATCACAAAAGCTCACCCTGAGCACTTTATGTTCTGATGAGCTAAACATACGTAAACAGGAAATCTCAGTAAACATTTATTAAAACTTCTCCGCAAAACCCTATATTGCTACTACTCATGAGAATCACAAAATATTGACTAATGAGTGGCAACAAGATAGGGGTTGGCTGAGAAAATAAACGTTTTTGATAGATATATACGTGTCTTATCCACAGACCGGGTTAGCAATATAACTGGTAACAATTTCAAATTTCAACTTGTAAATGTTCAACAAGCAAAAAATGCGGAAACCGCATTAAAGCCGGATTTTTCAACTGAAGGACCTTCACCCAAGCTATCTGCATACCAAATATAAATTGTGTAACATATGTAGTTCAGAAGTTATAACAATATTTTAAGACAGCCAAGTTTTAAAATAGTGACCTTGACCTGATTTCCGGTATCTTTATTTCATTAGTAAGGTCCTTACCAAAGCTATCTGAATACCAAAGGTGAACTGCCTAGTGTTCGTGGATCAGAAGTTATAGCGAAATGTTAAAGTTTGTTCAAAACAGCCAAGTTTTCAGAATAGTGACCTTGACCTTGACCCAATTTCATGTATCAACTGAAAGGCCTTCATCAATGTTATCTCCATGCCACATATGAATTATCTAGCATATGTGGTTCAGAAGTTATGACAAAATGTTGAAGTTTTTTTCAATGATGGCCATCTTGTCAAAATAGTGACATTGACCTTCATTTAGCTTTATATCAACTGAAAGGCCTTTACCTACGCCATATGTATACCAAAGATGAATTGTCTAGGATTTATAGTTCAGAAGTTATAGCAAAAGTTAAAGTTTGTTAAAAACAGCAAAACTTTGGAAATAGTGACCTTGACCTGATTTCATGTCTCCTTGTATCAAGTGAAAGGCCTTCACCCAAGCTATCTGCATAACAAATATGAATTGTCTAGCTTAAGTAATTCAGAAGTTATATTCAAAGTTAAAGTTCTGTTAACGACGACACGCCAACCGCCCGAATGCAGCTTAATGCAGGGTGAACGTCACACAGAAAGCTCCTCTAGGAGCTTTCTTCATGGCGTTCACCCTGCATTAAGCATCCACCTGCATAAAGTATCTTAATTCTTCTCTACAAGAATTCCTGTATAGTGTTTTACTGTATCTCTGGTTTCGAAAAAAAACTAAGATTATTCAAAGATGAAAATTAAAGCAGACGATACATTTTGCAGAAGCAATACGTGGGAATAGTTAAAATCTGAATAATTAATATACACGATGAATCAGTATACAATGATATTAGACTTACTACGTCCTCAGTGCTGTTATATTTTCTGGTCTTTCTACATCATCAGTTTCAGTTTCAAATTGAATACCGCTAACTCCGGTGCTAGGGGCGTGAGTAGTGTTGTACTTTTAATATCTGCCCATGAACAGACTCAATAAAACCGAGTGTGCAATTTTCTCTTTTCGCATTGCTGCTTTTGCTTTTGAACGACCTCTTGCTTTCAGAATTTACACTGTCTTGGTCACTATAGTAATACAATATAGACCTGCTAATACGATCACTCAAAAGAAGTCTAATTCTGTATCCATGCTTATAAAACATTTTAGTTGAGTCTGAGTTCGTTCTCAAGCTTTTGATTGGCGAGATTTGAGCCTTTGGCTCAAATCTGGCCAATCAAAAGCTTGAGAACAAACTCAGACTCAACTAAAAAGCTTTATAAGCATTGACCCAGGTTTTTTATAACAGTCATTCCCTCCTAGACTATTTTCAGATCCAACCTCTTTGAATTAATCTACCGAAAAGGAGCAGTAATTATAGACATGTTCTCGTATACAATACAGTTGAACTTCGATATCTCGAGCTCCAAGGGACTATACAAATTAGTTCGAGACAACAGAAGTTCGATTTATCGGATTTCTAATCTGGACAATCTCTCTAGTTGACAGCTTAATGCAGGTGTAAAGTAATGCTGAAAGCTCCTGCAGGAGCTTTCAGCAATACTTTACACCTGCATTAACTTTTAGTTTGAGTTATCCCGAAGTTCGAGTTATCCGAGTTCGAGATATCGAACTTTAACTTTATATCAACCCTTCTCATACCATAAGTGTCTTGACTCGCATTTATAAACAGCTTGAATCCAGATGAGACGCCGAGTAACTTTGCGTGTCATCACGACCGAAGCTGTTTGCCACTCGGTAAATTATTTTCTAAATTTCAGCAAACGGGAAAATGATTGCAAAGACATTTTCAGCTAAGAGTATTTTTGATAACATGAGAGGCTTAAACAGATTTATTGTTCGCATTGCTTTATCGACTTTGTTCTATTTAAGGCGATATCTAGCATTATCTAAATGCACTAAAATCTGTGTAAACACGGTCGTCCGGCTTGACACTAATCGATATATCGTAGTGTGGTCAGAGAGCTTGTATGCACACACGAATGTTTGTACAGTAAAACCTCTCTATAACGGCCACTAAATGTTTTGTGTTAAAGGCAGGTGGGTGCTTAATGCAAGGTGAAAGTAAAACAGAACGCTCCTGTAGGAACGTTCTGTTTTACTTTCACATTGCTTTAAACAACTACCTGCCCTAAATACCAACTAATTAAGTTAAATACAATTTAGTGGTCGTTATAGAGAGGTTTTACTGAGCGGTAGTTACTGTCTGGCGTGGCAATGGTTGCTGTGTTTGGTAATTAAAGTTACCTTAGCCATCAACACTTTGAAATTACTTAATGTAAACAGACTGAATCCTGATGAGATGCCGAGTAACTCGGCGCCCCACCAGGATCCAAACTAGTTGTCGTTCTGATCATTTTAACCCTTACAACGCTGAATTTTTAAATGGACTATTCCAACATTCAAGCAAGTCAATCTTATGGTGATTCTTAAGGATTTTTTAAAGAAACCTGTAACATGACAAACAGAGCAGATCCTGACGAAAAGGCTCCTCTAGAAGCCATCTCATCTGGGTCTACACTGTTTGCAATTTATATCAGTGAATCGTGTCCCGCACTGTAAGGGATAAGTTATTTGAGCAGTGGGACAGATGACGCTAGCTGCATATGACATTTGCTGGAGTGATAAATGTTTATGGGAAAGCAAACAAACACATTGTCGATTAAACATCTTGGCAAGGGACTATAAATTTCTTCTGATCCTTAGATCCCTCGACTATATAGAAATCCAGGATCTAACAGCGCAAACGTATACAAAGAACATTATATGACGCGATGTTGATGATGAAACAGCTTAAACGTATACAAAGAACATTACATGGCGTGATGGTGATGAAAAAGTGTAAAGAACATTGCACTGAGCTGGTATTGGTGATATTACAGCGCAAACGTTTACAAAGAACATTGTAAAGCGTGGTGTTAATAATGAAACAGCGTAAACGGGAACATTGCATGGCGTGACTGTTTATGATGAATCACCTTAAACGAGAAAATGTTACTGATGAAACAGTGTAAACGTATACAAAGAACATTACATTGCGTTGATGTTTCTGCTCACTATTGGCCGCCCCAGAGACAGGGATGGGGATACAGAGAAACATGGTCGCGATGCCCTACTCTTATTATCGACAGAGTTTCTCTGGTTCTTTTAGATGCTCAGTGTGAAATAATGATGAAATACCACAAAGTTAACGTAAACAAAGAACATTATTAGCGCTGATGTTAATGATGAAACATCGTAAACGAATATAACGAACAATGCATAGCGCTGATATTAATGATGAAATAGCGTAAACGTATACAAAGAATACTGCATAACCCTGATGTTCATGATGAAATAGCTTAAATGTATAAGAACATTGCGTAATAGCGCTGGTGCTTATGCTGAACGACGTAAAGGGGAACATTGCATGGCATGGCTGTTGATGATGAAACAGCTTTTAACGAGAACATATCATAGCGCGGATGTTAATGATGAAACAACGTAAACGTATTTAAAGAACATTGCATGGCGTGGATGTTAATGATTGACCAAGTGTGTTGATTAACATAATTATTCCCTCATATTGACGCCTTTTGACGCCTCTGTAAAAGTCATTTTCTGAAATCATTGTGATAGATAGAGCATTTGCTCTATAGAAGCACTACACAATTCTTAAAATTCCTTTCCTCTTGTTGATGCTCCTTTTCGGTGGTTATATTCAAAGAGACAGTATCTAAAAATAGCCTATGAGGGAAAGGGTTAACGTCTGTTCTTGTTCATTATGGGATAATTGGACGTGCCAGAGAGAGGGGAAAGGATACAGAGACAATCAGGCGCAATGCCCTAGTCTTATTATCGACAGAGTTTCTCTGGTTCTTTTAGATTCTCGTTGTGAAATAATGATGAAACTGCGTAAACGTATATAAAAAAATATTGCATAGCCCATATGTTAATCAAGAAATAACGTAAACGTATGTAAAGAACATTGTAAAGCGCTAAATTAATGGTAATGATGCATCAGCGTAAACGTATACAAAGAACATTGCATGGCGTATACAGACCGTAATCTACACGTCATGCGGAAAACGTAAAGTCTGTTAAACCCACGATTTGTTCCATTTTTACCTATATGCGATTCTTTCAACCCGTTTACAGCTAACAACAACTTGACTCGTATTTGTAAACAGCTTGAATCCTGAAACTCAGCCAATAATTCCGCATAGGCTTGTGTCACTTGGTCAATCTATCTCAAACGTTTGGTTGAATCAGAAGTAGATAAATTGAACATATCCAAATTTGAGCAGATATTACTATATCTTTAATAGCGGGTAAGGGTTAAGACACTTTTGACTCGGTTGGTGGTTCATCGTCCTTTGTTCCGGCACCAAGAGTTTAAAAACGCCTCGAACGGTGATTATGCACGTGACAGAATTCTTTATCACGATTGTTTTGATTTTTATTGGAATAAATCGTATGGTTAGCGCACTAGCTTTTCAGTTTACAGTAGAACCTCTCTAATGTGACCACTGTATAAAAAAAGGATCTTACATGATTGTTCATTACAATTATGAAGCGAGTTTACTATAATAATATGGCACGAGCTTTAGCGCAAGTAATATTCATTATAGTAGACGAGTTTCATGAAACCAATTTGTAATGGACACGAATGTAAGATTGTTTTATCACATAACCATTAAATTGCCATAGAAAGTGAAACATACTACATCTGAAGGCTGTTTCGGCCATTGTGTACAGCGTAGTACAGTCGTATTCAAACCGTTCATTTGCATGAAAAAATGCACTTGTGCATTTCCGCGATTTACGACACTCTGTTTCGGCACCCCCACATGGCAGATTATGTGATAAATAACAATACGTGATTCAACAAATTAGGTGGTTGCTTAATGCAGGAAGAAAGCAATGCAGAGAGCTCAAATGCACATTTACCAATGTACATGTGCCATTATCTATTTGATATTCATGATATAATTTTGTTCTGACATGAATATTCAATAGGGAGAGGGTCAATAAATTTATGAAGTGAATTTATTTTGTGTTTGGTACCAATTACTATTGGCTCTCTAATGTGATGGCATTGTGTACCAACCAGATAGTGTTTGGATGAGAGATAATAACCTGTTTCCACCATAGACTACTTTAAGAAACAATCCCTTTGAGTTAAAAGGAGAATTTACCAGAATTTGGTTTTTTTAGAATGGTATAGATTTGAAACCAATGTGATAAATAGAGCATTTGCTCCTATGGGGCAAATACTCTGTTTATCACAATAGTTTCAATAGATGACTTCTACTAAGGCGTCAAAATGCGCCAGTAGGAGGGAGTGGGATAAATGATTAATGTTGGTCGGTACTCCGCTTATCTACATCTCGGAAGTGCATGCACCCTGAACCTGTTTTGAATGTACTCACCTTCGTGCTGAAATTAAATTCCACCGGCACTCCATGTAAAGGCAGGACATTGACCAAGTACTCCAGGTATATTCCAACCCGCGTATAGAAGCATCCTTCATGCCACATTCCTTCTAAATTATCGAAATCCAACCCATGCTTTCTTAGGAATGCCACATTTGATGGCCTTATTGCTATTTGGTACGTTTTATGCTCCACATCGAATCTACTAAGCTCTTCAAAGATTATTAATCGTGTTACACGCTTGCAATTTACAGCTATAAGAGCCGATGTCAATCCAATGGGACCTGCGCCGACAACAACAATCGTTATTTCCGCCAGTTCACGTCTGATTTTATTAAAGATCGTCCGTGTCCCGATGAACATGGCTAGTACTGAAAGTGTTACCACAATATTTACTGAAAGCTGGGTACTAGCATTGTAGTGAATCGCCCTCGCTATCTCCTCAGCGTCACACGGCATGTTCCCGGCACTGTCCGAAACGTTGTGGAAAACCCGGTACGTATTCATATCAGCCAATTCTCAATTAGACTCCATCATCTCTGTCTGCAAATACAGAAGTAAATCATTTACTCTCATAACATAAAACTACAAAACTCGCCCAAATTGACTTCTCTGGCATGCTCATTTTTCATATGATTTGTTCCTGTAACAAAGGTAAAAAGTAATAGATTGCTGGCGATATACTTTGACAGTATTATTTACAGAAAATAGTGCATGCCTTCATCAGAGGGTTCCCCAAGAATCCCTCTGGTCTGGACCTACAGTGTTTGCCTATGCCGTATTTATGGGATCGCAAAAGTAAATTGGTTCGTTAAATCCAGGATGTTCAGCGGCTCAGTAATCATCATTTCTCTCTCGTACTATCTAACATCTTAACTCAAGTCTCTACATTACGTTGCAATCCCGGCCTTTCATTCACATTTCAGTAACAACACTAATTCCTTACATGGTTAATTAACCCATTACCTCATAGGCTATTTTTAGATACAACCACTTTGAATAAATCTACCGAAAAGGAGCATTAACTAGAGAAAAGGAAAATTCTAGAATTTTGAAGTTTGAAACCATTGTGATAAATAGAGCAGTTGCTCCTATAGGAGCAAATGCTCTATTTGTCACAATGGTTTTACAAAGTGACTTTTACAGAGTCGTCAAAAGTTGTAAATATGAGGGAAAGGGTTAAACATACTGATCGCGTAACGAAAGTTCATCTATAAGATACGCCTTTGCAAACAGAGTAGATCCAGAATAAACGACCCTGTATGAGTCAGGATCAGGATCTGCTCTGTCTGTTTACGAAATAAAGTAGATCAGATTCTACCGTTTGTGCCATGGTCAAATATTTCCTGGCACATAATACCATGATAAAAATAATAAGTTCATTGATATTCATCATTTCTTTCATGAATATCCATTAGGTGCATGCAGAAGTCCATATTAGACGAGTAAATTAAAACATTTCCAATAATAACTCCTTTATTTCTCCACCAAGCCCTATGGTTTGACCACTCTTTAGATTCGTCTCAAAGAGACGAATCTAAAGAGTGGTCAAACCATAGGGTTTGGTGGGGAAATGGCGATTTTAGTATCTGCGTACGCACTTTTATCTGTTGCTCTGTCCATGATTATCACATATTTCACTATTCTACAATAGCGCACTGCACCTTCACTTGTAGTCAGTTGAACAGAGATGTCGCCTCTCATAGCATTACAAGCATCTCTTCACTCGATGTCGTATTGACAACTGTGGCAGTAGCAGAAATGCCTGTGTATCTCAACCTGTACAACCAACTGGTCATAGGACAGATGTAGTATTGGTAAAATTAGAGTTTACTGCCACAAAGTGTGGGGATCTTATTGCTTTTCTCTGGGAACCTTTATACCAGATCTCGAGTTAATAGGAGAGCCATATTATCTTTATCCCCGCATTGTTCAATTTGCCCTCGATAGGTGAGACTATGGATATGCAAAATACAGCCACATGAATGACAACACTCAATAAATCCGTAAATTATATTTCTGGATTGGTCACTGCTGTTCTGTCTTTGATGTTTAACATGTTCGGTGTCAAATAAATGGCATCTGCCAAGATTATTGTCTGCTTCAGGTTTCAAAGTGGCTATTTCTTAGACTTACGGTAAAACCTCTCTAATGCGACCACCAAACATGGGCATAATTCTGGGTGGTAGAGGCAGGTGGTAGCTTAATGCAGGACGAAAGTTATGCAGAAAGCTCCTATAGGAGCTTTCTGCATAACCTTCGTCCTGCATTAAGTAACCACCTGTTTTAAACAACGCCAGTGGCTCTTTATATTAAGTGGTCGCATTAGCGAGGTTATACTGTATTTGCATAAGTATAATCAATGTGAAACAGCTTGGATACCAAGGAAACGAAAAGTGTTTCAACAACTCCATCACAAATACATTATTTTAATCGCATGGCATAAGTATCTAAAACACAGAATATAGTTTTATGTCCAAACCCCAAAAAATGAAACACCCCTGCTCTATGTTATAAGTAAAAGCTATGAATGGATGGATATGAATGGATATCGTGTATTCACAATTTCTTCAAATGACATTTTTCTGAAAATCTCTACAAGCTTGATATTGATATCGGCGAAAG